>VMDO01001675.1:0-196492 GCA_007922755.1 Pedetes capensis | reverse complement strand
AAAAAAAAAAAAAAAAAAAAAGCACAATCCATCAGCAAGAGGCATAGTACTGACATCACAGACTTTGCTCTCTGAGGCCAACCCCGCTTTTGTCTGTCTGTTTCTGACCATCACCATGCCCTGAAGCTCATAGTTCCTATCTGGCACTCAGCTTATCTATGACGAGATAGGTCATGCCTTGCTGTGTGGATTTGGTGACAACCCTCCAGAAGAATCACCTGGCTCTCCCACATTCTTGGGAGCCACAGAGAACAGCGTTGGGTTGTGGCTAGAGAAAGTCATTGAGCATTAGTACCATCTTCCTGGCAGAGGCCACGTCATCCTAGCACTTGACTTGTGCAGCTAACTGGGCCCTGCGGCAACTGCTCCCTGTCTCCCACATTGCTCATGGCTCACTGGTCAGACCTCATGGCTTGTGCCTTCCACTCCTCACACTACAGGACCCATGGTTCCCTGAGCCCTGTGCACACATGCACAAGCATGGACATACACGCACACACATGGACACACACGCACGCTGGTGAGCCTGAGGCTTCTGTTGCAGGCCGGCAGAAGGCTCACACCATCACCTATGACACGGGATCACCTGCCCATGCAGGGGCCCAGAGCAGATAGGTAGCTCCACCTGGGAGTGGGAGGCCTTTAACTGACAAGAGTAGGAAGATAGCAAGGAGACCATGGTCAGCTCTTCTCCTTCTTCCCCCAACACTCTTCCCAGAGAATGATTTTGCCCCCCTTCTCCGAGGCCTCATGCTGAGTGGAGCTACCGCCATGCCTTTTGGCTACACTGCACCAGTTCTTAGCTCCTTCCTGGCATTTGCCCTCCCTCATTCCCTGCCTCTGGTCCTCCCTCGCTCTCACATCCTGGGGACTGTGCTCTTGCACTCCAACAGAGCAGGAGCCCACAAGTTTCTCCTCAGGCTCTGTTTCCAAAGAATTTCAGGCTGAGGCATCCCAACCCTCAGTGATCACAAAACAACTCCATTCAACCTTCTCTTTGCCCTGCTCTGCCTGCCGCATGAGGCCTGAGACAGGCTGTGCCTCAGAGCCAGCTGCCTGCCACAGAGCAGAAGAGGAAGCCAGGAAGGAACTTCCCCAAAGAAGTCACAATGGAAGGTGACACTTCAATGACGTTCCCTAAGCCCCCAGGCACCCATGTCATCCTCTGGTGACACCAGGGCACCCAGTATTGGCCAGCTCTGAGGATTCCACTCCAACCCCTGGAGAACCCTGAAAAGATAGGACATTACCCAGAGCTCATCAAGACCTGCAGTTCCCTCTGCCCCAGTTCTAAACATTGTCCTCTTCACTCTTTCTCTGTCTTTGTCTCATTTTTCTTTCATGGCAGGCAGCAGAGAGAGGAAAGTGAGGAAATCACTACATGTTCACACTCTCCACCACTGTTCACTGCTACACATGGTTTGGCTTTGTGGATTCTAATCATGTGTCACTTCTCAGAATTGCCACCAGACACTCAGCAAATGGGCACCAAAAGGACTAGGTTACTCTCTTCCTGGACATAGTTCCAGGAACTTTTTCAAGCAGCCACATATACTGCTAAGCAGCTGAGTGCTTTTGCTCTTGCCCGCTCTCTCGCTTTCTCTCTCTCTCCCCTTCCCTCCCTCCCTCTTTCCCTCTCTCCATCTCCATTTAAGTATTTTAAGGAATATTTCTGACCACCTAGAGGGAACTCTGAGTAACAAACAGATCTCTATGTGTTTTTCCTAAACCAGATGCATATAGCACCGGGCACTGAGTGATCTGGGAAAACAGGTTTTTGTCACACCTCTCTGCACTCTGCCTGCCCAGGGACTCACTGGAGATTTCAGAAAGAGTGGCACTGGGATCCACATTGCTGCTTCTTACTTTTCACAGAACAATGGGGAATCTGAAACTCTACAGCCCTTCTTTCCTTTTGTGCAGCTTCTTGGTTCCCTGTTGGAACAGGGCGGGAGCACATTCCTTCTCATAGTCAATATTTTGCTCAATCCAACTCTGTACAGCATGCTGACCCCATGCCAAAAAGAAACCTCAAAAGTCTCCTCCCTGATAGCAAATCAAGTTCGACACCTCTTCCAGCCTCAAGCCAGCTGAACCTGATCTTCTCTCACTCTGGTTCATGCTGCACTGGGTGTTACGACCCAGGCAAAATCAACCACCACTCCCTTTCTGCACCCCTCCCTGATATTCTCTGCCATGTGGCATTGCTTACGCCATCCCCTCTACCTTATGTTCTGTCCCCTCCGCTCGTGCCTACTGACTCTCTGGCCCTCACAGCACTTTGGGGTGCCTCGCTCACTACACCTCACGTCCTCCTTCACATTGCAGTTGTGATGACTATCTCCTCTGCCGTGTTAAAGGTATCTGGAGGGCGGGAAGGCATCACAGCCATTTCTGTTACTGACAGTATCTCATAGGTCCCAGGCACTCAAAAAGGTTCCCCTCCATGAATGTTAAATCAAAAAAGAATAAAAAAGGGCAGGCATTTTTCTTAGGAATCAGGCAGCCCCTAAAGAAACCTAAACCAACCTGTCACCTTTAGTGCTCTGTCTGTTCCTGTGAAGCCCCTGGGTTAGTTCCCTGGTCTACGTCCTGGCCAGACAGTGGAGTTCTCGAAGAATTGACTGATCAGTGCTCAGAGACTAGAAAAGCTCAGCTCCAGATGCACTGTTTCTTCTTCAGCTAATTAACTTCAACGTCTCCTGAACAAATTGCTGCATAATCAGTAATTTCACCCTCTGTAAAGAGCCCAGCTCTAACTTAGATGCCTAAAAGCCAGCTCCGTCTTCTCCCATCTCAGCAGGGCAGAGGACAGTATACAGGCCTCAGAATTGGGCCTTGACACTCAGTGGATTTAACAGAGTCAAGAAGGCTACAGGAGCTCAAAGGAAACTTTGTGGCTACCTGGCCCAATGTGCTCATTTTACACACAAGGCAAATGAAGATCAAAGACAGGGCACTTTCCCACAGTCACATGGCTCCTGAAAGCTAGAACTGGGACTGGAGCTCTGGAGTCCTGATGCCCAAACACTGCTCCTACCATTCATGGGGAGTATTTTCCAAATCTGCCACTGCACACACAAAACTACCTGGTGTTTTTAAGATGAATCACCAAATGGAAGAAAATCTTTACTAACTGTACATTGAACAGAGGATCAATATCCAGGATATATAAAGAAATTAAAAAATTAAACATTAGCCAGGCACAGTGGTGCACGCCTGTAATCCCAGCAGCTTGGGAGGCAGAGGCAGGAGGATCGCAAGTTCGAGACCAGAGGCAGTCTGCATAACTTAGCGAGACCCTGTCTCAAAAAGTAAAAAACTGGTCTGGGGATGTAGCTCAGTGGTCCAGCACTTGCAGAGTATGCAAGTGCGATGCCCTGGGTTCAACCCCCAGTACCACAAAAAAATAAATAAATAAATAAAATAAACACCAAAAAATAATCCAATTAATAAGTGGACCATGGAACTGAACTGACAGTTCTCCACCACCAACAAAAGGTATAACCATCAACAAAAGGAATAACAAATGCTGGTGAGGATGTGGGGAAAATGATCCCTTCTACACTGTTGATGGGACTGCAGACTACTACAGCCCGTATTTTCAGCCTTCTCAGCCTCTCTCCCCAAATGCCAGCATGAACCCCAAATTCTCATCTCCTTTCTAAATGACTGGGTGATGAAACTAATACCAAAGTGGCAATGATACAGAGTAACTGGATGTATTATTCCAATAATAAACAAACAGGTACTGAGGGCTTACTATGTTCTGCACAAATGATGTGTAGCATCTAATTTAGTGACCACAGTTTAGTACTTTTTGTTGTCATTATTAAGTGCTGTCAAGTCAGGCCTGACTCATAGCCACCCTATGTACAACAGAACAAAACTCTCCTTGACACTGTGCCTTGCCTGATGCTGTCAGTTCTTCTCTGCCATTCTTAGGGTTTTCAATGGCTGATTGTTTTGAGGATTGTTTTGGGAGTGGTCTGCCAGGTCCTTCTCCAATTTTGTGATGCTGGGGATCGAACCTAGAGCCTCAGAGAGTACAGAGCAGCACTCTACCAATTGAACTAAACCCCAGCCCACTTAATATTAAGCATTGATATTATGTGCATTTAACAGAAAAATTGAGAGTGGTAGGGTAAATAATGCCCCCCTTCCTCCCCAGACATCCACATCTTAATGCTTAGAATCACTGTATGGGCCAATATAATCACAAGAGTCCTTATAAAAAAGAAGAAGAAACAGCCGAGTCAGAAAGATGTATGATGGAGGCAGAGGTTAGAATCAGACAGGTTGAAGACAAAGGCAGGGTCAGGAGCCAAAGAACACTGGCAATGTCTAGAAGCTGGAAAATACAAGATTGATTCTCCTGGAGCCTGCAGAAGGAATGCAGCCAAACTGGCTACCTTGATTTTAGCCCATAAGACCCATGTCACACTTCTGATATCCAGGTCATATAAAACAGTAAGTTTTCGTAGTTTTAAGCTACTCAGTTTGCCATAATTTGCTACCACAGCAACAGAAAACTAAGACACTGCTTTGGACAACATTTGCACTTGAACTCAGACTTTTTGTGTGTGTGGTACTTAAACCCAAGGCCTTGCACATACCTTGTTAGTGCCCTACCACTGGGCTAAAGTCCCAGACCATTTTTTATTTTTATTTCTTTTAGAGACAGAGTCTCACTAAGTTTCACAAGCTGCCTCTAGTCTTGAACTTGTGATCTTCCTGCCTTAGCCTCTCAAGTCACAGGGATTAAAGACGTGCACCACCATGTCCAGCTGAACTCAGAAATTTAATACCTGAACCCATGGCGTTTCTTCAAACAAACAAGCAAACAAAAACACTTCGAAAACTCTGGTAAGCTAATAGGAGAAGTGTGTGTCCATCTGTTGTCTGTCTATCCTGTATGTCTTGCTGGGTGTGAACAGAAGAGTTATAACAGCTGTTACAAGTGTGCTTGGAAATTCATCATTATGGCAAAACCTGCTCTAATGGAGAGAATTCCCCCTGCAGTTAAGGCCACACCCAGGGTAGAATTCTGGCCCAAGTACCTGAAGTCCCTGGTCAGAGCAGCCCTCGCAGACCTCCCCTCCCCCAGGTCTCACATCCTTCTCCCTGTCTTTACCCTAGCGGGGGTGCGGAGGGCTACAGTCTTCGTTCTCCAGGAACCTGCTGTCAAACTGACTAATTAGGGTGGTGCAATGACCAGAAATGGGAACCAAAGAAGGGAAATTGCTGAAAGGTTGGCTTCCCATTAGAGAAGGGGCCTATCACTCTCCGTCAATAAAAGGCGGGACTTTACATCAAATCCCTGCTCTAATATTGCCTGGCTGGTTTTTATCAGCCTTAGGAGATGGTGGGCAGGAGAGACTGGAACCTTTTACTTTGCATTCAAAATGGCAAAGCAAATTCGCTCTGCTGCTGCTGCTTCACCAGGGGTGAGGTACCTGAGCTTTTTGTTTTCAAGGAGCCAATCAGTTTCAGGGGCTGGGATTTATTTAGCTCAGTTGGTAGAGCACCGTTCTGCAGTCTCTGAGGTCCCGAGTTCGATTCCCAGCACCGCAAAATGGGAGAAGGACATGGCAACCCACTCCCAAGGCAATCCCGAAGCAGTCAGCCATGGAAAACCCTATGAGGGTCACTATGAGTCGGACTCGACTCGATGGCACCTAAATCAGTTTCAGGAGGAAAACTCAAAGGTTAGCCCAGAATGAGAAGAGAATGACACCTTCCTCTCATTACCCTACTCTATTTTAGTCAAGAGGAAAACATCAGACATATCCTTGTTGAGGGACATTCTATAAAAACCAGCCAGTTCACCTGAAAACTCTCATATATGTTGGCACTCAGCAAGGTTGCCATTTCCCAGAGGGTGTGAAAGTTCTGGCTTTCTCTTTCCCCTGGTCTCTTACCTCAAAGGCACTCCAAAAGTCCCAGCCCCAGGATCCAGCTGGTCAGTCGTCCAAATTTCAGAAGTAACCACTGTTCGTAAGCACAAGACTTGCGTGTGCAAGACTCAGGAGGCAGGAGGCACGAACCGGGGTGAATCCTTGCCGCCTTTGTAAATGGAAGAGGCTGACTCACACCAGCTCTCTTCAATCTTAACTGCATACGAATCACCTGAGGACCTTGTTAAGTTGCAGGTTCAGATTCAGTAGATTTGGGGTAGGACGTGAGAATTACCTAACAATTTCCTACATGAAGCTGATCCTATTGGGCCATGGACTATTTTAGAAGGAAGGGTCTGGAGTCATCATTTTCAAACAAGATGATTTCATCCCATAGGGGAACATTTGGCCCACTCTGAAGGAAGTTTGTGTTGTCACAGATGAAAAGCAGATACTACTAGCACCTCGTGGCTGGAGGCCAGGGATGCTGCTAAAACATCCTGGGATGCACAGAACCCCCAGAGGAAAGAATTATCTGGTCCAAAGCATCAAATAGCACTGAGGATGGGAAGCCTCAGCATAAGTCAGCGGTCCTCAAGTGCATCAGAGTCACTTGGAGGATTTGGTGAAGCACCTTTTGCACAGCTCCACTCCAGAGTTTCTGATTCAGCAGGCCTGGAGTGGGGCCTCAGCTCTGCAAGGTCAGCATGCTCCTGGTGCTGCTCCTGCTGCTGCTGCTGGCCCCGCTTTGAGGACTGGTGTTGCTGATGGTGATTAAGGTCCTTGCAGCTCCAGCACATCACGTGGTCCCACCACCCAGGTGAGAAGGCCATGCCCTGGACACAGTCAGAGCTTGTTGATCCCAAGGTAGGAATGGGCATGTTGCCCCTGTGGTGCTTTTAATCTACAGAACAGGCAGAATTAAGGTGGAGAACCCAACTCCAGCTTGAGGATCATTTCGGACAGATTTGGCTTCATATTGAGGTGGAGCCACTCTTAAGAGAAACAGCCCTGTCCCTGAAGCTAAAAACAAACTATTGGGAGGACAACCTACTCCCCAATTTTACTGCCCTATCCATCTTTTGTTCCCCACAAATGACTCATTAGATGTCAGGGCTGTGCCCAGGGATAGAGCTAAGGGGAGAGCAAAAGTAGCAACTGTCTAGGATGACATCCTGGTAGGACCGTGAGACGAAGAGAGGGCCCGGTGACTGGACCACCTCAACCCCTCCACTCCCTCTCCCTACATGAAACAGCACAGTAAAACTGTCCCAATGGTCAAGAGACCTAGAAAAGAGCCTGCACGCTCTCATCTCCCACTTGCCACTCCTCCGTGTGACCACACACAAGTCACTTGACCTCATGAAGCCTTGGTTTGCGATCTGTAGGGACAATGATACAGATGCTTCCCAGGGTTATGGGGAGGATTCACGCTTGAGGCAATGGGTCCACTGACCCCTGCCACAAGCCTGCACCAGGGCTGTCGCAGTGAACAAACCAGACCAAGATCCCTGCTCTACTCACTCATAGGAGGTCCCCAACATCTTTTATTGAATTTACCCAAGGAAAATTGATGGGAGTGCCTCCCCTAAGAAACCTGTCCAACACAGCTTCCAATCCACTCACAAAAACGAGCTCCACCAGGCCAGGCTGCTGAAGCAAAGACAGAGGAGCCAGAGAGGCCCTCTCCAGGATGCAGTATTTTTAGCTCATGAGCTTTAAATATTAAGAGTTTCATTATGACTATTTCATTACCCTGAACAGCACATTGCAGGGGACAAGGTTATATGGGGTTTCATGCAAGGCCAGGGGGAGTCAGAAACCAGTCCTGTGGGCTGGGGAGTCAGGAATGGGCGAACTCCAGCAGACTGAGAACTCTTGAAGGTGGGACAGGTGGAGCTGACCCCCTTCATGCCATGCACTTTGCCAGGTGCTGACGCATGGCAGAACTTGGTATAGGGGTGCTGGGCAGTTGGCTCTGCAGCTGATGGGCCAGACACATCCCCAGGAAGCCAAGGGCCAAGAGTCCTTTCTGGATGAAGGCTTCATTTAGAAGATGGCTGCGAGCACCTGCTGGTCAGCACAGTGCCTGGCCCAGAATCCACACAGACCCACCATCCCGGGTTTCCATCAATAGGCTAGCAGCTGTAGGCCAACATTGCCCTGAGTCCTCCCCCTGTCCACACCAGGACTCCTCTTCTGGGGCTCCGCTGGTCCCACTGGCCTTCCCCTCCCTGCTGTCCTTCCTCCCAAGACAACCCTGGTGCTCTGGAGCTTGTCAGTGCTCACCCTGTCCCTATCCCTTTCTCTTTGGCCCCATGCTCCACTGTTCGTATCCAGCTGCACAGGTTGAATTCTTCTAGGGCTAAGGTCAGCAGATTCAGACTTGCCTCTGTCACTTCTCCCCCAAAACACTGATCCAGTCTGGGAAGCTGTTGAACCCTGGGAGGAGGGACCTAGTTTTGCAGAAGTAGGTCACTGGGGCCCAGGCCTTTGGGGTTTCATGCAGGCCCCAGTTCCGGTAGGTCTCTGCTCCTGATCCACCATGATGTGGGGCTCTCTGATGCCTGTCCCTCCGCCATGCCTGCCAGAGCTCTATGAACTGAAGTTCTCTAAACCATGAGTGCTGACAAATCATCCCTCCCTTAGGTTTGTTTCTCTCAGGTATTCTGCTGCACCGATATACAAACTGACTGATACAATGTGAGAGGGAAGTGTTTACTTCCGGTCACCATGGCTGCTACAGCCACCCTAAGAGGTAGACATTATTTAGGGAAATTTCCACAAATGAGGAATCTATGGATCAGAACTTCAAGGAACTTTCTTAAGTGTCACATGGCTACCCAAAGACCCAGCCAGGATCCCCTGATTGTAAAATCACATGCCCCATCATCCATCCGTGAGAAGCCAGCAGTCTGCCTCCATGAGCCTGGGCTCTAGACAAAATGTGGGGTTGGGGTGCTCACAGAACCAAGGCTTCTCCCACTCCTGTGCCAGACCCACCCCCTCACTTTCCTTCCCTTCCCTGCCCCAAGCCCCAGTCTGCAGGGTGTAGCTGCAGTAATTAAATAGAAAGGTCCAGATGCCAGACCACACTGGCCCCATGGCGATAGTGAAAGAGGCTCAGGCATCTGTCAGTCAGGAAGGCAAGCAGCTCACAGGTCAAACTGGCCTGCTGGGACTGGGGACAGCGGGTCCTCTGCCTCCTGCTTTACTCCTTGCCCAGGGAAGGACCCCCTCTGCCCATGGAGGACTAAAGATTTTCAGCCCAGCAGCAGGCAGTGCCCTGAAATGCCATCCCTCCAGGGAGCCACTTGCTTTTTGACAGCCACCTTCCTGTTGCCACACTGGTGGGAGGGAGGTGTATTGGAGGCGGGGATTTCTTCCTCTGGAAGTTTTCAGTTCCCGAGTGCTCTTTTTCTAATCTCACTGGAGACTTCCCAGCAAGGCTGCTTCTCCTGTCTTTTCTACTGCAGTGGCTTCCAGCGGCCCCTGCCTGCATCTCTTCCAGCGAAGTGGCTGGGCCTCAGCTGCGGCTCCTAATTAGGCAAGGAAGCCAGCTCTTGAGCAACTTTGGCACGTCCCCAGTCTCAGCTACACAGTCTGGGGGTTCTTTTTACACTTTCCCCTGCATCCCAGCTGTGCCGCCCTCCCATGCCCTGACCCTGTGCCACACTGCTGCAAGCCTGTGCTTGGAATTCTTTGCCTCCGATCTGGTGCCTTTGCCTTCTGCACCCCTGCCAGCTCCTCACACTGGCTGTCTCCCGACTGCCCCAACCAGCCCATGGGTAATCTTGTCACACCCACACATGCCCTTGGGCAAATGGAAAGGGTCTGGCTTCAGAGCTAGGGATTCAGGTGTGACTTGCAGCTCTGCTACCCACTAAGGGTATGGTCTGACTCAGGACACAACACCTCTAAGCCTCGGTTTACGCACCTGAGAAATGGCAGAGGGATACCTGCCTGCCTCACAGAGCCGTTGTGAAATTAGATAATACAAACAGGGATGCCGTGAATGATGGGCCAGTTTTCACCTCCTGAGTTCAGAACTAATTGAGAAAAAAAGACAAAAATGAAACAGAATGATTTTTAAAATAAATTTTATTGGTGGTCCTGAACTAGAAACAGGGATTACATTTGGGGGTAAGGGGGCTTCCTAATATGTCCCTCCCAATACAGAGGTGAAAGCAAGAGGAATTTGGTTTTTTATTGATATTTTGGTTTTTTGGTTTTCTGGTTTTATTTGCTCTTTATTTTGGTTTTTGGTTTTTGGAGAATGCCTCTCTATGTAGCCCAGGCTGGCCTCAAATTTGTGATCCTCCTGCCTCAGCCTCCTTCATGCTGGGTTTACAGGTGTGCACCCCCATTGCTGGCCCTAGGAGGAATACTTGAATGGCACACTGAATCAGGGGGCACACCATTTTTACTCCCACTAATCATGTACTAAGTTTGACTCAGTTATAGCTATTACTTGCTACAGAAGAGGGTACTAAGGTCCAAAGAAATAAAGCAATTTATTTAAGCACATACAACCACTAAGCTGTGAAGCTGGGATCTTAACCAAATTAATTAATTCAGAAGCCCACACTCTCACCGCTAGTGTGGGTGAAAGCAGAGCTAAGAGGCAAGTGATTAGGCTGCAGCAGGAAGGGATGACAAACAACTCTTTCCTCCAAGGGGCAGCCTCCCTGCCCAGGGTTTCACACTCAGTGTCTCAGCACATTCGCTTTCAGCGCGGTAAATGTTTATGGAGCCTCTCCATGTACCAGTCTTCTGGGTTCCAAGGATGCAGCAAGTAACAGCACAAAGTCCCTGCCCACAAACACTGCATTCTAACGAGGTGGACCCAAAGGAACCACCTGTAGAGAGAAAGGTCAGCTCACAGATGTGGACATAGACAAGCTCAGTGAGAAGGTTAACTGAGGGATGGGACAGGAGGACGGCTCCGTGTTCACACCCAGAAGAGACCCCAAGTGAGAGAATGGGAATGTCAGGGGAAGAGCATGCCAGGCAGAGGGAACAGCCAATGTGGTGTTCCCAAGAAGGGGGCAATGTAGTCATCAAGTGTGAGCCACACGCCATGAAGAAAGACATTATGGTGGAAACCAGCAAGAAGGCTGGGGGAGGGGATGAGATCTCAGAGTGAGCAGGGACAAGGGCAGGTGATGGAGCTGGACTGGTCACCGGAAAGCCATGGGGTTTTTTCCTCTGTGGTTCAAGAACTAAAGAATATAAACCAAAGGGAGTGGCTTGATTCGACTTACATTTTAAAGATAGAACAGTGGATGTTATGGGGACCGCAGCCTCTAAAGGGCAAGAGTGGAAGCAGGCTGTGACGCCATGGCAGAATCTCATCTCCCAGATAATGGTGGCAGGGCGAGCAGTGGAGATACTGGGTGGTTGGACTTGGTATCTCTCGTGAAGGTGACAGGGTATGATCCCCGCAAACAGAACTGGGAATCTAGAGCCCAGGACCAGGAAAGGGAGGAGGAATGTGCAATGGGTGCCATGTCCAGTTAGTGAGAGCTGAGCCTGCCTGGACGCAGCATCCCAGCCCGCTGGGCAGGGTCCTGTTGCAGCTCCACGGGAACAGCACAGTGTCCAGCCAAGGCCCGGCTCCAGCTCCTGAGCCACACTTGGCTCCTCCCCCATGTCCTGGCAGGATGGAAGGCCAGTTATGCAACCTAACGCTTGCTGCATGTTTTTCAAATGATGTTTTCCCAGTGGTGACAACATAGCATGTGGCTTTAATGCAAAATGGCGAACAAAGGGATGACCATGGGGTGGCATTTCAAATCCCTCTCAAGCAGGAGCCACACCATCTGTCCCACAGAGAAACTGGTGGCACTTCAGTTCAATAAATGTTCCTGAGCACAGGCTTGCCAGGTGCTTGCTGGGGTACCCAGACATATATTCCAGGGTGCTGTGCTCATAGCCTGCCAGTGGGGAGATAGGTATAAACTGTGGGACCTAGGGATCACTCACCAAGTGCTGTGGGGACACAGGAGAGAAGAATGAACTCAGGAGTCATGAAGAGTCTTTAATGTGAGCCCAGAACAGGGGAGTGGGCAGCAGGGAGCAGCCCAGTAAGAGGATCTTTGAGCAGCAGCCTGGACGCTGCTGGAGAGGCTATTGGAGAGGCTGGACACACGATCATACCATGAGTGACAGGAGCACAACAGAAAGCATGGATACAAGTGAGCCGGTGCTGTGCCCTGTACTGGAGGCCTGCAGGTTTTGCTCATCAGTCCTCACAATATACTGTGAAGCAGGCATGACCGTCAGCCCCCAGGGCATGAGGAAGCTAAGGCTCAGAAAGCTTACCATCAGTGAGGGGTGAAACCTGGATTCAATGATAATAAATGTCTTATTGAAGTATTCATTCAGAAAAGATCACAAACCCTAAGTGCAGCTTGCCAGGTTATCACCCAGGAACCCCACCAACCCCAGAAACAGAACTTGGCCATCCAGAAGCCCCTCTCATTCCCCTCCCCTGCCTCTTCTTTGCCCTGTCCCTGAGGAAAGCAGTATCCCAATGCCTTCTAACTCCACTAATTAGTTTTGGAGTGGAGATTTGCACTGAATCCCAGGACCAGGGTTCCGGGAGCATGGTAATGAGTGGACAGACTTCCCAGTCTGGTCAGGTCTGCACTGGATGGCCAGGATTGCTTTCCTAGCCACTCTGTGTTGCCATGTTTGCAGTCCTCTTGGTGGCTCTAGAGAGAAGCTCTGGACACAGGTGTGGGAGCCACCTGCATCCGGCACCAAGGATCCCTTCCCTGTGCTCACAGAGATGGACACGCAGTAGATGGTAGGTCAGTGAGGTCTCCGGCCCTCCTCTTAAGAAAACATGATTTAATGACAAGGATGTCATTTCGGAAAGAGCAAATTGATAGCCTGAGGAAATATCCTTGAGTAGATCTGACAATATTCAGAGTCAAGGGCTACAATTTTTGAAATGGGAAGAAAACGTTTGTAGTCATTGCAACATAAAATTAGAAGATTCCAGCTTGTTGGCCAGTCTATAAGACTCACTCCCACCCTCCTTCTGTACCCCTTGACCTCTGTTCTGGCAGGAAAATAAAACTGAAGCAGGGCCTGGCTGTGAAGGGGAGGAGCGTGGGCTCCTCTGATGCCCTGAGCAATGCTGGCCTGGTCCATCCGATACTCCCCTCACTCCAGGCCAAGTTTAGTCCACTCTTCTCGAGAATTCCAGCCTTGGCTGACCATTCTCTTCCAAAGCAAGTCCCACGTGTCCTGTGTCCTTTCATTCAGGACAAGATCCCCCAAGGTTCCCTTCCCCTTACCTCATGGTCTCGACCAGAGTGCTACAGGGTAGAAATAGTTAGTGGGCTGTCTTCCAAAGCAATGCTGTTGATAGGTGCTGTCAAGTCAGATCCCAGTCACAGAGACCCTAAGTGCAACAGAATGAAACACTACCTGACACTGTGCCATGCACATGATCTCTTATGTTTGTGCCCATTGTTGTGGCCACTATGAGTCATGCCACATGAGCAAAAGGAGGTCCCAAGGGCTTTACTCCATTCCTGTCACTGAGGTCAACTCTACTTTGAGAAGGGAACTCTTCCCCGGTCATTTTTGAATGCCTTCCAACATGGGGGGGTGTCGCTCATTTTCCAGCACTATATATGACAGTGCTTCTCTGCTATTCATAGGGTTTTCAATGGCTAATTGTTTCGGGAAGGGGCTGCCAGGTCCTTCTCCCTAGTCTGTCTTAATTTGGAAGGTTGGCTGAAACCTGTCCACCATGGGTGGCCCTGCTAGTATCTGAAATACTAGTGGCATAGCTTTCAGCATCACAGCAACATGCAGCCCCCAGAGCACAAGAGGCTGACCAGCATGTGGCAACACCCTTCCTAAAAATCTAATGTGAGCTGAGGGAGAGGCTGCGTCAAGGAGATTCAGGCCATACCACAGAGCTAGTTAAAACAAGACATGGGTGCTTCAATAGCATATAAGCTGGAAAGGTGCCCTTAATATGCAGAGACGAATGATGAAGTTCCAAATGGGGCTGTCATAATGGAACATGAGGCACAGGTGTGGAGCCAAGGTGATCAGATGCTTGTCAGGTGTCCTGTGACTTCCAGAGTCTAGCTTAGTATAGAGCCGGTGCTGTGGAGATACCCAGGTAGGAGAGTGGGAGGACAGAACTCTATCCCCAAGATAGCATGACATGGAAGAGCCAGGGTGTGAGGGTATAGAGTTTACGCTTTGCAATCAGAAAAACACAGGCTCAAATTCCAGCTTCTCTGTGTATTGCTGACTTGGTGTAATTTACTTAACCTCTCTCAAATTCCCTTTATGGAAAGAGGGTAATATAATATACCTCATACGGTGACAGGCATACAGTAGAGGTTAGCAGGATAAATGTTGAATGAGTATAGAGACTGCAATTCCGCCCCCTGGTGGAATGTTGAGTCCTAGCACATTGGAGGATGAAAGAAGCATCTAGATGGTGTGATTACAGAATGGGTTGTGGGGACACACACACATAGTCGACCTCTGCTGTATCCTCCTTGCTGCTACAGCACCAAGCGGAAATGGCCAAGAATTAGTCCTTATTTGCACTCTCACACAAATGCAACCTAGAAGAAAACCTCCATGTCTGGAAGGATCCAGAAGCCAGAGCCAAGATCTCCATTACAAAATGTCTATTAACAAGCCAGGCAGAGTTGTCACGGACTGCATGATTCTTCAAGAACCAATAAATCTCTAACATGAAATAGCCATCAGAGCACCAATTAGAGCCTCTCAAGTCTTTCTGTTGGTGCCTGTTCCCATCCCAGCAGCCCTATACACACAGACACACACACACCTCAAAATGTCTGCATGGAAATCTCTCTTTAACTAGTTTTTAAAATACCAGTAGTGATCAAATAGAAAAACAGATTGTTTTTTAAACAGACTCTGAAGGAAGAGAGACCTAAGGCTCTCACTGGGGTGTTCTTTGGCATGCCAAGAAAATAAGTGTGGTAACATGCTTGGTCTGTACTCCGTTCCTATCCCCCATAGATTCCAGATGGGCACTTTAAATCTCCATCAACTGGAGAAGGGGTGGGTCCCATTCCCTCAAGAGTGAGTGCGAAGCTGGGTGTGGTGGCACACACCAGTGATCCCAATACTCAGAAGGCTGAGGCAGAAGGGTCACCAGTTTGAAGCCAGCCTGAGCTACTGTGAGATCCTGTCTCAAAACAACTATGGGCTGGAGATGTAGCAGTGGCAGAGCATCTGCCTAGCATGCCCCAGGCCCTGGGCTCGATCTCCAGCACTGTAAAGACAAGAGAGTAAAGAAGAGTGGGCTGGGGGGCTGGGGATGTAGCTCAGTGGCAGAGCACCTGCTTAGCATGGCCCAGGCCCTGGGCTCAAAAAGCCCCCACGTGCCACTTGGTCCCTTTAACACGTTGGTCTTGAAAAGTGACAGTGGTTCTTATTCTGGGAGTTTGTCCTATATGACGTGACTCCACCTCCCTCTCCTTATAAGGAGCCCCGCCCCCAGCTGGAAGGGCCAGGCTGAATCCCCCTGGCCAGGGGCAGAGCACGTGATCAGGAAGACACTTTAATGACGCTGCTGTTTTCTTGCATCCAAGGTTTGTTTGGCCTAGCCTAGTGCACATCAACCGGTTGTGGGTCTACTCTTCTGGAAGAATTCACATTCTAATCAATTGAATAAATGTCCAGTGGACCCAGCCTTCCTAGGCCCTGAAGGCATTGCCCAGAGTGTCAGAGGAACCCAAGCTAATCACTTTCTCAGCCATGCCCCCATTAATTTTTGTTTTCATACCAGAACAGAGGTCAAGGGGTACAGAAGCGGGTGGGGGTGAGTCTTACTGACCAGCTGACAAGCTGGAGTTTTCTAATTTGATGTTGCAGTGACTACAAATGTTTTCTTCCCATTTCACACATGAAGCCCACCATTTTGAATATTGTTTAATCTACTCAAGGATACTTGCTAGGGCTATTGACTTGCTCTTTCCAAAACCAGTGCAAAGCTTGAAGACTGTTTCTCTACCCCTGGTCAGTGGGTCAGCTCATCACCAGACCTGAGCTTCCCAATGTCTTCGCATAAGGCCACCATACCAAAGACCATTGCAAGGAGGCTCTGTCAGGATTCATTTCAGCTGCATATAATAGTAAAATGCATTCATAAAGACCCAAAGTAACTGGCTTAAGCAGGGCTTTTGTTATTATTGTGTGCCGTTGAGTTGTGTCCAACTCATAGCAACCCTTATAGGGTTTTCAATGGCTGATTGTTTTGGGATTGCTTCCAGAGTGGGCTGCCACGTGCTTCTTTCATTTTTGCAGTGCTGGGGATCGGTGCTGGGGATAAAAACTGAGTCCTCAGGAAGTATGGAGCAGCACTCTGCCAACGGAGTTAAGCCCCAGCCCATAAGCAAGGTAGAAGTTTATTTTTCCATAAAGGAAACACAGAAGTTGAGAGTCCGAGGCTGGCATAGTTCATCACATCATCAGGGAATCAGCTGCCAATGTTTCTAGCATTGTAAATATAGGGTACTTAGAGATTTTATTTTATTATTTTTTTTAATTTTGAGACAGGGCACTTTAGGAAGTTATACAGGCTGAGTCTGGCCTGGAACTCATGGTCCTACTGCCTCCATCTCCCAGGTCACTGGGATCAGAGGTGTGAACCACAGTGCCCAGCCCTACTGAGGAATTTTCAAAGCATTTTAACCTTCATTATTTCACTTAAGTCTGGCACACCCTGTAAAATGGTAAGGCTTGACATTATCATCATTAAATAAAGAGATTGAAGATGTTGTTAGGTGCTGTGGGGTTTTCGATGGCTACTTGTTTTGGGAGTGGACTGCCACATCCTTCTCCCATTTTTGTAGTGCTGGGAATAGAACCCAGGTCCTCAGCACACAGCAGGCGCTCTACCAACTGAGCTAAACCCCAGGCCTTTATTAAAGATGAGAGAGGGGTTAATCCAGGCTTGTTCAACTAGGCAACTGCAAAGCTAGGCCTGGGAGGGCACCAGCAGGGAATGGCAAGACCCACATGCAGGCACCTGGTATTCGATGCGGTTCAGACTGAGACCAAGTGACAGCCTGCAGAGGTCCTTCTTACCGATGACCAATCTGAGTCCTTGTCTTGATTACTATAGCTTTAAATTATTGTTGTTGTTGTTAGGTGCCGTTGAGTCAGTGTCCGACTTGTAGCAACCCTATGTACAACAGGCGAAACACTTTTGTTACTGTTTCTCTGCTATTCATAGGGTTTTCAGTGGTGGACTGTTTTTTGGGAGGGCGTTTCTCCTTTTGGGGCTTCTCCTTTTGGGGACCCTCTGGATGTAGAAGGTGGGTTTGTACCTCTTTGCACACGTCTCATTCTGCCCCCTACAAGAATTGTGTCTACACACGAGGGTCCACAGGCCACTTATGAGGTCCTGGAGGACAGGCAGGGTTTGGCCCAGCACTTGACACACAGTAGGTGTTCCCTCCGATTTTTTGAATTAACTATCCTCTAGCTGTTCTGAAGGTTACAGGATGTGGCTGAGCTGTAGCTCACTCCCACCACCTAATGGCCAGTGCTAAGAGAAACACACAGTAGAAATTGATAAACTGATTCTTTAAAATTCATAAGGAAATACAAATGACCTAGAATAGCCGAAACAAAATTTAACAAGAAGAAAATTAGAAGAATAATACTACCTTATTTAAGACTTACTATAAAGCTATAGTTGGCCTGCAGCATACCACTGTGGCGCCAGATCCCATCAGATCTCAGAAGCTAAGCAGGGTTGGGTCTGGTTAGTCCTTGGATGGGAGACCGCCTGGGAATACCAGGTGCTGTGGACTTGGGAAGACCTGGAAACCCCCTCCCAAAAAACAGTCCACCACTGAAAACCCTATGAATAGCAGAGAAACAGTAACAAAAGTGTTTCGCCTGTTGTACATAGGGTTGCTACAAGTCGGACACTGACTCAACGGCACCTAACAACAACAACAATAATTTAAAGCTATAGTAATCAAGACAGTATGATATTAATGTCAAAACAGATAAATCATTGGAACAGTATCCAAAAACAGATTCACATATATGGATAACTGAATTTCTTTCAGAGACGTAAAAGCAGTTCTATGGAGAGAGGACAGTTTTTTCAATGGTGGTGCTAAAAAAACACGGATGTCAAGGGCTAGATAATGAAATTCCATCTTTCCCACACCCCACAACCAAAAGTTAACTCCAAGTGGATCACAGATCTCAATGTAGAACATAACACTATAAACTTGCTGAAAGCTGGGTGCAGTGGGACACACCAGTAATCCCAGCTACTGAGGCAGGAGGATCACTAGTTCAAGGTCAGCTTGGGAAACTTGGCAAAACCTTGTCTCAAAATAAAATAAAACTAAAATGGGCTGGTTATGTAACTTGGTAGAGCACGTGCCTGGGTTCGATCCCTAGTACTGAAAAAAAAATTGCAGAAAACAACATAAAAGAAAAATTTTGTGACATCGCAATATGCAAAGACTTCTTAGAAATGACACAAAAAGCACCACTGGTAAAACAAAAAATTGGCAAATCTGACAAACCAGACTTTATCAAAATTTTAAACATTAGCTCTTTGGAAGGTATTTTCATAGTCATATATGTGTGTCAAATTGTATCAAATTGTACACTTTAAATGTGTAGTTTATTATATGTCTATTCTACCTCAATAAAGTTGTCTTTAAAGTAAAATTCCAGTAGCAACCTTCAGTCGGTGCTTGTCACACTTGTTTTCACTTGAATGTTATTTCCTGTAGGTAGAAACATTATTCTGAGTAGGGAATCTACCAACTAGAGCACCTACGGCACAACAGTTCACAAATAAACACCTAATGAGGACGAGGCATTTTCACCAGCCAGGCCCTGGCCTGTCTGGAGCAGAGCGGGACGGTGGCCCTGAAATGGGTCCCAGGCATACCTCAGGATGCTCAGCACCCCTCAGGTCTGAGCCCCAGGCAGACCCTTCAGCTCCAGAATGAGAGGACACCATGTCTGACCCCTTTGCTTTGATGCCATGGCTTTTCAACATTTTGAAGCCCTAAAGCACACACCATTAAGTTGGAGGACCCACTTTAAGTTACTAAGTAACGCATGTGATCGATCTTCTTCTCTGTAATCCAGGAAGCCAGCATCCATCTCAACCTTACCTCATGGTAGCTAGGCTAGCAAGGTGCTCAGACACAGGTGGGGCTCAGGCCTTAGAGGCTTAAGGGGAGACACGCTCTGAAGCCCAGAGAGGACATGGGTGCATGCCAATGTCCTGCGTTGAGCCTGCTAACCTCTTGTCCACAACAGCTGCAGTTAACCCAGGCGCAGGGCCCGAGCAGTAGCTGTGGAGAAACATCATTTAGAGATTCTCCCCCATGCCCCCCAGATGCTCCCAGATCCCCTAGCAACTCAGCTTCAGCCACAGCCCCATCACTAGAGCACCCTATGAGCACATGGGAGCCACTCACTGCCACCCCTGCACCCAGGCACAGGCTGCTGCTCTGCCTGCTCTTGTCTCCTTCAGGACTCTAGGCAAAGCCTGAGATGTAGCCTCAGCCCAAAGCTGGAGGTGTGGACACCGAAGCCAGAACCATACAGCTAATAAGAGAGGAATCCAGTTACTGCTCTAGGTCTGTTTAGATCCAGAGCTGTGTTCCCAGACAAGCTGTCTCCCTGGTTAGCCCCAGCTGTGTTACACCGACATCATTGAATAGAACCCGGATGCCCTATTGCAGAGCTCACTGACACCAACTACTAACTACAATTTTTTTTAAAGGTGTTTAATTCTCTCTGTAATCTGCCGCAGCCCTAGATCAGGGGGATTGCACTGCCTCCGGGCCAAGAGGAGCTTGGACTTCCATGGCTTCAAAGGTAATTCTCAGAATTGCCAAGGAAAAGGCTGAGGTGAGGCTCAGGACCCCTTGGCTAGCTTTGACTACATGGTCTCAATTTTCTCTGTTTTCTACATTGCAATTCCAGGTAGGATTTCATGGCGGGCTCCATGACTAGGACATGTTGGATGACTTCTAGAGGCTTCCTCCACTCTGCAGATATCCTGAGAAACTTGCCAGGGAAATCACAGCCCCGTACCCGCTGAGGCCTGAGGAGAGTGGCCCATCGTGAATGTTCCGAAGGATGGCCTCAAAACCCTCTTTCCGGTTTCCATGCAAGTGAGGGAAAGCCTCGTGTTAACACATGGGGCACATCTGGGAGAAAAAGGGTCCCCAAGGCCTTGGATGCCACATACTTTAAAGGCCACATGGTTACACACACAGTGTCCCTAGTTCCCAGTCCACCTATCATATGATTCGCCTGTATTGTTTGTTATGAGATGCCTTCCCTCGGCCTCCAGAATGAGAATTCTTAGGAATGGATCCCAGTAACATCTTCAATAACCTCCCCCACCACGCATGGATTACCATGGCAGCTTTAGAACCTCTGATGGCAGTTCATGGAAACATTGTAGTAGATGGCAGCAGTGAAGAAATGAGGAGGGTCAGGGTCTATCTGCTGTTGTTTTTTTGGTGCCGTCAATTCACTGTCCGACTCATAGTGACCCTATGTACAACAGGTGAAACACTATTTTCAGCGCTTCTCTGCTATTCATAGGGTTTTCAATGGCTGTTTTGAGAGTGCCAGGTCCTTCTCCCAAGCCTACTGCACCTGGTGTTCCCAGGCAGTCTCCCATCCAAGAACCAACCAGGCCTGACCCTGCTTAGTTTCTGAGATCTGACAGGATTGAACACCACAGTGGTACAGCTGCAGGCTCTAGTGAAGGCTTTAATATTTTCCAGAAAAAAAGAGAGAAATCACATCTTAGTAGTTAATATTTCTAGGGGAACTCTGGCAACTCCCTTAGATACAGTCCATGGCAGCCAACCAAGCAAATTACCTTGGTCTACAAACCAAGGCAAGCCTCCTGCTGCAATACGAATACCCCCCACTAGATGGCAGCCACACACCAGACAACCTTACACGCACTGTCCTACTTCCTACTGGTTGTTTTGTATTAAATCGGGTTCTTCCTCAGTAAAACCCTAGCGTGGTCATGTCCTTACATCTTTGCAGTTCTGTTTAAAGGATAAAGTGAAAGTGTAACAGGCTGGGAAAGCCAAATACGAATATTAAAAGGAAGGTTAGACTTTCAGGGACAGAAGAGGAAGGGTATGGCGCTGATAAAAAGGAATTTTGTGAACATCCACAAGGTAATTTTACTTGTGGATGTTCACAAAATTCCTCAGTGCTGGGATCAAAGCTGTGAGCCATGCCTATCCTAAATTCTGCTGGAGAACAGAAATCTAAACATCCCCGCCCAAAATGACAGAAATCCACCTGCCCTGTTTCATCCTCTCAAAGCAAACGTTCCCATGTCCCAAGGCTCCTTCTCCGCCCCTTGTATGTAAGACCGCTCAGCAGGTCCTAACAGGTTTGTGTTCACCTGTCCCATTCGTAGTTTGATTAAAGAGCTCAACACGAGTCAAACAGGTGTCTCCAGAAGATGCACAAAGGGTGGGAAGGCAAGGCAAACACACGCAGGGGCTTCACCGGCCTGCACCACGTCCCCCCAAAGACAGCACAACCAAACCTGAGTCCAGTGTGGTCGTCAGCTCAGAGGGCACTGCCCATAGCTGAGCCCTGGCTCATGTAACCACTGTCCTTGTGGCCCCCAGTGGGTCACTGTCACTCATTCCTTCAGTATCAGCTCCTGTAGAGGGACCTGCAACCTGCCTGCAGTGAATCCTGTCATAAGATCTGCTAATTTCCTAGACAGGGTGGGACGCGTTAGATGAATGAGCAGCTGTAAAGAGCAAATGGCCTCTGTTCACTCATGAGTTGCTGGGTGCCTGGGGGCAGTGGGTAGGAAAGAAAAGAGGGTGAGAGGTGGGAAGCTGGCAGGGCAAGGCGGTGCAAAGAGCAGGAACACCAATTATGCTTAGACCCCTGGTGGCTGACACTGATCTTTTAAAAACAAGAATAGGTGAGCTGGGACCTGGGCACAGGCACGGGGCTCATGGCTGTCATCCCAGTGCCTCAGGAGGCAGAGGCAAGAGGGTCATGTGTTTGAGGCCAGAGGCAGCCTATGTAACTTAGTGAGACCCTGACTCAAAATGAAAAACGAAAGAAAGAAGGAAGGAGAAAACAAAGAAAAGAAAGAAGAAGAAAGAAAGAAGAGAGAGAGAGAGAGAGAGAGAGAGAGAGAGAGAGAGAGAGAGAAAAGAGAGAGAAAAGAGAAAAGAAAAGAAAGGAAGGAAAAGAAAGACCGACTGAGCTGGGGGCTTGGCTCAGTGGCAGAGTGCTTGCTTAGCATGTGCAAGGTCATAGGTTGACAAGAAACAGGAGATACCTTATGCATGCATTCCAGAGCAGTATCCTGTGTGCCCAATTCTGACACTGTTTGCACGGTTATAATGCCAGCCTTCCCCCATGACACACCCCCTTAAAACTTTACTTCACTTAGAAGGTCCTGTTTTTGTTTTCTGCATGGAAGAGGAGGAAGGATGGGTGACCGGTTGTGGGCAGCAGAGGTGGACACTACATAAACTGGCCAGCACCAAGGGGGACACAGAGCCAGAACATCCCCAAAAACAAAGGCTCCCAGAAGCCGTGACCCAGTCTTTCTGCTTGGTGAGAAGGGTAAGCCCGCTAACCTTACCAGTATCTAAGCCCAGCTGGGGTCTGGGGTCCACCCTCCACACCGCAGGATTGTGAGGCCTAACCACAGCAGGCTGGTGGCCACATCCCCGCAAATGTGAGGCATGGCCAGTCCCCTGCCGTCCAGCCCTCAGCCAGCTGGCCTCAGTGGCACGACAAAGAACGCAAGAGCTGAATCTCTTTTTGCTCAGTTGGTCTTTATTTACAGCAAAGTACATAACATGTGATCACTTTTGTACCTACTAACAATAAAGGCGGGCAGGAGAAAGCAAAAGGAGAACCAAGCATCTTAAAGGGAAAGAAAAGCCCGAGTCTTCATTTGGCTGCTCACCCCTGTTTCTGAGGGAGGCCTGGTGGGCACCCCCTTCCTCTGAGAGCTGCAGAGCACGTGGCTGTGTCATCTATCACCTGCACCTGGCACCAGGAGGGCACAGAAAGTCCAGGGACAGCAAGGTAACAGGGACTTCCAGCTCCAGAGCCGTCCTGCTGGTGCCTTTCCCAGCCTGCTCTGCGCCGTCTGACAGAACGCTTCCCCTGCCCAGCTCAGCCCCGTGAAGAGTGGAAAGAGCAGGGGTGGCAGAGAAGATCCCTCCCAGAAACCCTGTCCTGTGCCCCAGGACCAACCCTGGCCTCCCCTAATCCAGCCCACTCTATGGCAGTGGGCCCTGGACAGGCACCTAGGAGAGGCCAGGGCAGAGGAAAGCACACCCCCGCAAGAGGCTACCTTCCTCCAAAGTCTTGCGGTTAATTCCAGGAAACCCCCGAGGGGCAGGTTACGGACCAACGCCGCTCAGGTCTCTCTGCCTCCTAGCTGCTCTGATGACCACACAGGCCTCCAGCCTGGCCCAGTGGCCTTCCAAGTCTGGCATCCCACCCCGGGCATGGCTACCAGTATCCAATTCCAAGCCCAGGAGAGGCTGGAGCCAACAACCCCATGACCACTGAGCAGCAAGATCACAGGCATTAGCTCTGAGCACAAGTGGCCTGGAGACTCGTCCCCTGCCCTCTGCCCAGCTCCTACCCCCACCTGTTCTCCACAGACCCCACTGCCTCCCCGATCCACTCCAAATCAAAGGACTCCTGAGGTCACACCCTGGACGCTTCTCAGACAGAGCCTGTCTTGGCTTGTACTAATCTCAGCCCCAAACCAGGACACTAGGGTCAACGTTGGTTGCACGCATGTGGCAGAGCATGGAGCCAGGCATTCCCATGACACAAGGCTTGGATGCCTGCTCCCTAAACACCTGGTCCATGGTAAAACCCGAGCAGGAAGAGGGTGCGGGCACCCAGGAGCAGCTCTGCTGCCCAGTGAGTTCCATGCCCCCGCCCTACACCCAGCATCGCCCTGCACAGCCAAGCCCCCAGATGACAGGTCCCTCTGTTTCCAGCTTAATAATCCTACCCTTGAATCGGAGATTCAGAAGCTCTTCAAAGACTAAGACCACAACATGTCCTATACCAAGCTCGAGTCCACGTACAGAGCTGGGCAGATCTTCCCGTCCCACCCTTGCCCCAGACAGTGTGTCACAGCACCCTGTGAACACTGCCAGTGCCCGAGAACAGCCAAGCCTCCAAGCACCGGTGGCCATTTCCCAAGAGGCCGGGGCAGCCCTGGAGCTGTGTCTCAGCGAGAAGCGGCGGCTCAGAGATGCCAGGGGCTTGGTCCCAACACCACAGGTGGAAGAGGAAACAGCTACGTAAAGGCTCAGAGATGAGAGAATCACCTCCCAAGGCAGTAGGTAGACAACCAAGGCACTATGTGGTTTGGCACCTGGGAGCATCAAGTGAAGTTGAGTGAGTTCTACCCACTGACAGCCAAGGCTCTCCCAGGCAGGGTGGGCTTCACCTGAGCACACGCAGTCCCCGCAAGGCCAGGGCCCCTATGTCCTCGGCACCCTGACCCAGGCCTGCCATGCACCCTTCCTCAGAACAGTACGGTGACCACAAAGATGATGACCAATCCTCTGGGACACAGAGCCCGCCTCAGCCTGGGCCCCAGGGGTTCCCTTGCTCCAGTGGTGGTGAACTCCCTGTAGAGCCTGCAAGTGGGCCTCCCAAGGTCTTGTCTTGGGTGGGCAAAGCTCTCTCAAGGATTACAGCTGACTTTTTAAACAGCAAAACAGATTTGGAGACAAATTGAATCTAGAAAAAGAGGATCGGAGTGGATGGGGCTGAGTCTGAAGGCAGCGTGGGTGACTAGACAGTGACGGAATCAAATCACCTGAATGGCTCGAGCAGGCCCTGAGAGCCAGTGTCCCAGGCAAGGGCAGCCACCGTGGGCTAAGGGTGTGGCTCACCAAGTGGGGATGGTCACCACCAACAGGCAGTGTCTGGCTCTTCCGCAGCTAAAAACTGAAGCTTAGGACTCTACCCTCCTACCTCCTCCGTCCTGCCCGGTGCCCCAGGGCCTCCAGCCCTCCCAGCTCGCCAGCCATCTCTACGGCCTCCAGACCTCAGGTTTCTACCCAGAGGAAGCTCTGGGGAAAGCTGGAAATCCCCACCTAGGGTTTCCCCGCCAAGACGCCACCTTAAGTACCCACAATTTAAATATGCACCTTTTAAATACTTCCCCCAAACACTTTCCTTCTCCTTGGCCCCTTTCCTGCTTGGTAGCCACCACATTCACACAGTGAGATCAGTTAAGAAAATCACCCTGGCTCTGCTGCTGCAGGGTGAATCCCAGGTGCAAGATGCCTGCCATCTCTTCTCCCTGCAGATCTCCAGGTCACAGGCGACAAGACCTGCTGTCCCCCACAGGCGGAGCTCCCTCACCACCCTGGGAGCAGCACCAGCAGCCATCACCAGATGCCCTCAACCAAAGCCCAGCGCGCAGGGCCTGCAGCATATTCCGTGAGATGCCCAAGGAACCCACCCAGTGGCATCCTTTGGAGGCGGAAAGACCAGGGTTTCCTCAGACTCTCCAGCAGGCAGGTTCTGCTCCCTCCTTTCCCTGCTCTTTTCACTCAGGAAGAGGCTCCATACACTCACTGCGAGGGAAGGAGAAGCCCCTCTGGTGTTCCAGACAGACTGAGAAGCAGCAGCGTGGTCAGGAAGGAACCACAGAGCCACCCAAGCAGCCAGAGGCAGGAGCTCGGGCAGAAAAAATGCAGAAGACTCACTCTCCTTGGAGATCTCTTCCCTGAGTTTGATTTTGAGTTGAGATCTGACCTAATCTCAAGTCAAAAAGAAAGACAAGAGTACCTCCAGCCCACACGTGGTCAAGCCCCTGCTCCACAGAGGTAGCGTCTTACTGGGGAGGCAGCAGAGGGCTCTGAACACATTCCCACTGGACATCATGGGGATGGAGAACCTGGGACATCCAGCGCCCCCTCCACTCCCCAGCTGCCCACACCTGCACAGCCCCCCAGAACACAGGGGCCTCGGCGTTGAAGGAGCTCCCGCCAGCTCTAGGCCAAACACACAAGCACAGGCCCCAGCAGAATACTTGTGGCAACGAGCTTTACAGTATTTGTACATTTACACAAAAATAGATCTTTATATATATATATATATGTATATATATGTATTTATAACTGCTTACATGTGGGATTTAATTAGGCATCACCAGTAGTAGTTGGCACAGTTTGTCACTTAAGCTCGGGATCAAGTCGTTTGATTTGTTGTTCCAAAGTACAAAAACGCAGGGGAAAAAAAAAAAAAAAACAAGGCATCTCATCTCCGTGGTGTTTTCTTAAATATAGTAACGTCACAGGAAACAGTATGCACAGATGATCGATGCCTCCGGACCCTCCACTTCCTGGAGCTACAGGCTGGGGTCTGAGGGAGTTGAGGTCAATGTGGCCGGCTGCTGGACTCTGACGCCTGTCTCTTGCGGGAAGGGGTGTAGCCGTTGAGATAGCCATTGGTCTGCCGCTTCGAGAGCCCACCGTTGAGGATGTCCTGGATGTGCTGCACGATGAGGTTGATGGCCACTGTGGGCAGAGACCAGCAATGTTAGGGGCATGTGGGCAAAGCCAGAGGGGACAGGAACACAGGAACCAGAGGAGAGGCCTTCAGGGAAGAAGGTCTGCCATGAGAGAGCAAGTCACTCAGCCTCCCAGTGCCTCTGCCTGGGCTGACATGGTCTCCCACGGGAAGTATTCTGAGAAGTAAGGCAGGCAATGCGTGGTGGACAGGCATCTGATTAGGAGACAATTGGAGCACCCACTGGGCAAAGCCATCAACCAAAATTCCATAGACCTCATGACCGGCCCCAGTTCTGACACTACCAATTAGCTATAAGGCCCTTTTACTAAAGAACCTGCCCACTTCCATCCCAAGACAGGGCAGCCATGGAAGGCCCGCTCCTCCCCGCAAAAGTACGACTTAGAGCTGTCTTGTATTAGCAACCGATCAAAGTTCACATCACCAACAGTGGGATAAACACCACATGCTTGCTGATGTGAGGCAAAGACTCCATGTAGCACCTCTCCTAGGGCGTTCTTCCTACTACATAAGCTGAATCCCATCACAAACAAACAGGACAGACCAAGATTCAAGGTTACTCCATGCTTAGAAATGCCAGTGTCATGAAAACCAGGTACAGACTGAGGAGCATCTCCAAGCTAAGGGGAACTGTATCAATGACACATTTCCTGAACATGACAACAGCTCTGTGGTTGTGAATGAAAATGTCTTTGTTCTTTAAAAGAAATACAGTGGCATACTTATCACTGTGAAGAATGCCCAAATGGCTCAGCAAATAAATATGCTTTTTAAATGGAGGAAAAGTTAAATAAATTATAAAGAGAAAGAGAAGACTAGGTCTGGTCCTGTCTTACAGATCAACTTTGCCGGGTCCTTCTCCTAAGCCTACAGCTCCTGGTGTTCCCAGGCAGTCTCTCATCTGAGTACTAACCAGGCCAACCCTGCTTAGCTTCCAAAGCCACAGTGATATGGCTGCAGGCATGTTAGGGATAGAGATAATCATTCTTCCTACACAAGCCAAAACACATCAATGAACAAAAAAAGGAATCAACTGGCTCCTTTACAGAAGGGCTCCGGTGGCAATCATTCCAAGTTAGATTTAAGGAAGAAGACTATTTTTACTGAAAGGGGCTTCAGCTGCAAGGCATCCAAGTGCTACCACTAGGGAGTGACAAAAGAAGGTGGCTTGCAGCCCTCTATTACTGCAGAGACTCCCCGGTCATGTCTGTCCTGGATCACAAATGCACACGTGCTCAGAGGCCTGTTCCCAAGACAGAGATGTAGATTCAAATGCCTTTCTGACTCACAGTCACACACAGGAGAGTCATTTGGTCACATGCTGCCAAAGTGATGACCGAAAGGGCAGAAGGTGCGCACCCCAGGAGGACACCCCATCGTCACTCACCAAGATTGTCTGCACCCCTTGGGATGATCACATCTGCGTATTTCTTTGTCTGTGGAGAAAGATATTCACAATGTGTTAACAGAGGTGCTCAGAGACAACCTGGAGGCCCTCTCCAGGGGAATGAGGGAGAGGGTCAGCCTGCCTCTGGGCAAAGCAAGGCTCTGAATAGAATGCTGCCTACAAGTTCAGGGGGAAGGCCTCCAGAACAGTGGGGAAGCCAAGGCAAAGTGCCTCCTTTGGCTGAAATGTGAATGGACGAAGGGAGGCCAGGAATGAAGAATAAGGAATGGGGTCTTTTACCGCTCAGGGAGGGAAAGCGGTCCCAACTGAGCGGTTAATACAAAACCAACTCATGATTCAGCTTTTAATTATTTACCCTGGATTTCTACCCACTTTACCCAAATTATCATAAATTAGCTTTTTTTTTAGGTTCTTGTCAAAGTCTTAAATCATTTTCACTTACAACCTGCCCCGAGAACATGGTCTTTAAAATCAAACACATAAGTGCTTCCAACAATGGGAAAAACATGAATTAGAAAAACTGAAATCTAAAGGGCTAAGGAGGCAGCTCAATAGGATAGTACTTGCCTAGCATGTGCAAGGCCCTGAGTTGGATCCCCAGCACTGCAAACATAAGGAAAAAAAGGAAAAACCCAAATTTCCAAGGAGATCAGTTGACTCTGAACTTTTTATGGTCTGAAAGGTGATACTGTTCACTCCTGGGCCCAAGGAAGAGCAAGAAAAGGTAATTCCCACTCACGAATAGTTTCCCTGATTCCATAATGACACTATTAAAAAAAGAGGAAGGCCACAATTATAATTGCACATGTTCCTTGTGTATCTGTCTAGTTTTGGGGTTTTGTTTTGTTTTGCTCTGCATTTACTGAGATTCTGTAGAACACTCTGCAAACAGCTGCTTCCTGGCACAGGGCCAAGTTTAACTTGGCCACCCATAGAGCGCCTCACGGGCATGAGCGACCTTACTGCATCGTGTCTACACTGCAACTGCTGCAGCACAGCTGTATCTGGCCAAGCCCCAATGTGAACTCCGGGGATATTTGTTGGGTCCTGGGTCCTGGTTTACAAGGAACGAGCTGGTCCTTTCTGAGTGAAAAGAGGTTGGATGGTGGGAACAAGCGGACACAATCCAGCAAACATTTGTCCAGAAGCTTCAGCTCATCACAACTAAGTTAAACCACAGAAGAATGGTAGTAAACTCCAGCTGCTGCCCAATATGAGTTCACTCTGTGTTCTTATGAAGTTATAAAGAGCGGGAAGGTCCTCAGATAGGTAAACTGATAGAAAGAACTGTATAGATTCTCAGCCCCCTCCAGCCTCTTCCCAGAAACCAATCTTGTAACCCAGCCCTTGCCGGGGTGATGAACAGGGCAAAAAGGTTACTTAGCCTGACCAGAAAGTCCACCTGTCCCCAGTGGGAAACAAAAGCCATGTCTGGGTTGGTATAAAACCAACAGACTTACAACAGAAACAGAGACATGATGGGAACATATTTTTCCAGAAAAAGGGAGAAAAAGAAGTTAATTGTTGGGATGGAAAGAAATTCCCAAGCAAGGCTTGTAATCCCAACACTCAGGAGACCAAAGCAGGAGGATCAAAACTTTGAGGCCAGCCTGGACTACACAGCGGGATCCCGTCTCAAAAAAATAAATAAATAATTAAAAAAAAAATAAGGCCATACCCAGGCTTACCGTATGCCTATTCTCCAGGCCTTGCCAATTCCAGTTTCCTCCAAAGATCTCATTCAAAATCAAGTTACATTCCAACCTTTTTCTCCCTCCCTCTCTCTTATAATTACTAATAACTAAGGAGTCAGACCATGATTTGGCCAAGCTGGGGAAGACACTGATGACTTGTGTGCAGGATTCTCCTGAGTTAAATCTTACTCTCCCAAAACTAGGCTATGTTCCAGTCTCCCCTACCCCAACCCACCCATCACACCCCAGATCTCTGGCGGGCATCCTCAACATGCCCCTTTCCTTCCCTCCCCAGGAAGGGGAGAGGTTTCCTTGGCTGCAGGCTAACTGACTGGACACTGAGACTTCACCCTCTGTCCCCTCCGTGCTCTCAGAGGTGTCTCACCAGAGAAGTACCGGCTGCCCTGAGGAGGACTGTGAGTATGTGTCAGGATGTTAATAAGGACAGTACAGCAGTCCCCCCAGGGTCTATTCCAGGGGCCCAGAGAGGTCACAAAGGGATGACCTATAGCAGAGACCTCTGCACCAGCGCTCCATCTTTGCAGACCTCCTGAGGACCCAAGCAGCAGTGGACTATCCTTAGACATGGTATACCCTCTGGTAAGGTCGCACATGATGACGCCCCCAAGCAAGAACAGAATTTGCTGGGAATCACAGAGCCAAGCAAAGGACAGCCATGACCCTAAAAGGGCTACCCAAAGGGAAAATGGCAGGGCAGAGAACACCAAGTACCCAGGCTGCCCTCTCTCGGGACTTCAGGTCAGGAGATCACTCCAAGAGGAATGGGAGTCAAGCTGGAGGGACTCCAGCAGCCTACATACTTTTAGACATTTGTCATTAAATTTTAAGGTCTACATTCAACAAAAACTCACTGGCAAGCAGAATTCCTCAAAGGCAGGCTTGACGAATGTAATGTACTGAGATAAAATCTGCTCAAGGTCCCTCCCTCTTTCGCTGATGTCCCTCAATACTGTAAGAGAAGGAAAAACAAGAATCAAGAAAACAGGGCAAGAGCCAGCACACCGCCAGTCTTGGGCAGACCAGGCTCTGGCAGCCTGATGGTTGCTCTGGATGATTCACCAGCTGGACTCCTCAGAGACTTGACCAAGAGCAGATCAGCAGCAGCTTAGGAAAAAACAAGGTAATAAGTCTTACTATCATCAATCTGCTACAAAATGTTCTCCAAAATAAAAGGCTGCCTGGCTGAGGCAACAGCCTTCTTTCTGAAGCAACATTGTTGTTGTTGTTGTTGTTAGGTGTCCTTGAGTCATGCCCGACTCATAGCGACCCTCATAGGGTTTTCAATGGCTGACTATTTTGGGATTGCCTCAGGAGTGGACTGCCAGGTCCTTCTCCCATTTTTGTGGTGCTGAGAATCAAACCCAGGACCTCAGAGACTGCAGAGCAGTACTCTAGCAACGGAGGTAAATCCCAGCCCCAAAGCAACATTAGACCCAAACAAAATTTCAACGTGAGCCAGAAAAGACCAGGGTAGCCCCAGCAAGCTCATGACCACAGGGAGGGGTCTGGGCCAGAGAGGTGGCAGCTTCACTTGCCCCCTCTGCACTCACCTGTGTCCAGAAGTCCAGTGACATGCTGCAGCAGGGCCAGTTCAGCCCAGCTCCCCAACTCGCCTAGGGCAGGGAGGGCAGGTTGAGGGTCGGTGGTCAGGAGCCTTTTCTGCTCACCTTGGGCACAGAGGTTTGCAAAGAGAAAAATCCCCAGGGAGAGAACCATGCGCTGAGAAACAGTGGGATGGGGCTGGGAGAGGCCCAAGGGGAGCCAAGAGTCACCACCTCTGATCTTCTACCACCTTCCCCCAGTCAGTTCTAGTCTGGGACTTCTAAATGCTTTTTTAAATAGAATCTTTTGTCAGAAACCAGAAAAGGGCCGCATGCTCCTGGTTCTGCCACTGCGAATAGCTCCCTGAGTAGTGAGCTGGAGAGGAGATCCGCTCAACCCTCCCAACACTGTCCCTTCATGCGTTATTACCAAGCTGCTAAATCTTTCACTGCCCTCCCCAAAGGTGACCATATCCAGCTACCACCACTGCACAGGCCCCTCAGCTCCTTCTCAGCCATTTCTCAAGAGGGGGTGAAATGCACTGCAAATGAGCATGAAGTTATCTGTGAAAGGATTTCTGGAACGTCTTGTCTCTAAACAAGTATTCTCCCTCTGTCTCCCTGTCTCTTTCTCCCTCTCTGTCTGTGGGCGCGCGCGCACACACACACACACACACACACACACAGATGTGGGTCAGGAAAGAGGGACAGCATCATGGTGCCAATGCAGACAGACACAGCATCTGTCAGACCACAGGACTAGAAAACCGTCAGGAGGCCCCCTGTGCAGAGAGCCAGGTACCAGCACTGCACCCCCTGACTTCCATACCAGCTCCTCGGTGGCCAGTGCCCACTGGGGAAGTACTTGGCCAGTCCCTCACATATCAGGACTTGCTCACCCCAGCATTCCCGGCATGCCAGCCCAGCCGCTGCACCTCCCCGCCAGGAAAAGGCCTTCTCCAGGGCGGCAGCATGGGCCCTGCTCCCACTACCCACAGACTTGCCAGGGAGACTCAGCCAGGAAGGAGCCCTGGGGGCTGCCCCAGGGCTCACCCGCATTCGTGGCTCACCCGCATTCGTGGAGCTCTGGCTCATGTGGCCAATGAGGCCAGCGCTCAGCAGAGCCAGCACACTCAGCTCTCAGATAAAGCTCAAAGCAAAAGGAAGCCGGAGCAAAAGGTTATCAGGGCTGGGGAAAAACCAACACGCACCGCACTTGGGTGGCCTCTCCTGCCCTGCGAGCACTTGGCACCAAGGTGTGCCGCAAGCTGAGCTTTTCACACCGCTGCTACTGACTTTGGCCCGGTAGGAAGCGGCCCTTCTCCTGGCAGAACCCACAGGCAGGTGCAGCCTTCCTACCACCTGAGCCTGGGCCTCGGGCTCCCCGAGGCCCACAGACCTGGGCACTCCATCCGTCATGTCACTGGAGAGAACCACTAGTAACACAGAAGGCCCATGGGGGAGCCAGCGGTCACAGTCCGTCTGCAGTCCTAATGCTGCACGGGAGTGTGGGTCTGCGGAAAGCCTGACCTGCACTTGAACCCTCACCTCAGGGACTCCTATCCATCTCCTTGGATGAGTTATTCACTCAGGTGGAGTCTCAATTTCCTTAAGTACAGAATAGAGCCTGCAGCTGTAGCCCTGTAGCATCCAATCTCGTCAGATCTTGGAAGCTAAGCAGGGTCGGGCCTGGTTAGTACCTGGATGGGAGACCGCCTAGGAACACCAGAAGCTGTAGGCTTGGGAGAAGGACCTGGCAACCCCCTCCCCACCCCCCGCCAAAAAAAAAAAAAATTCAATCTGCCATTGAAAACCCTATGAACAGAAGAGAAGCACTGACAGTAGTGTTTCCCCTGTTGTACAGAGGGTCGCTATGAGTCGGATACCAACTCGACAGCACCTAACAACAACAACAACAGAATAGAGGCAATACCACCACCTGCTGGTAAAGCTGTTCTTTAGGAGACACAGAAGTGCAGGAACTCTGCGGCACAGCAAAACCCAAGGGGGCTCCAGGAGAGTAGGGCTCCTGAGGGGGTTGCCTGGATAGGGGGCAGGAGGCGTGAACCTGGGGAGGCTGCAGACCTGGCGGAGATAGACTGACACAGGGTGACAGGCTGTAGAGGGAACCCGCCGGCACAGAGGCAGGGCCCCAGCACAGGGGTGCTGGCAGGACATAGACCCACAGAGACAGAGAAGGAGCTGGGTTTCAGAGTGGCCCAGAAGTCAGGAGCACGCAGGAGCAAAAGGCACTGCCACTTCTGTCCCCAAAAGTGTGACAGAGCTGTCACCTTAAGCAGACTGGGACCACTCCCTGGACCAAGGGCAGCCCACTGTGCTGAAAGGCCATGCTCCTTGGGCACAGCCAGGGAACAGGGCCATGCCAAAGACTGAGTCAGAACAAGGTCTTGGCAGACCAGCAACTCCAAGGACTCACCCTGCACAACCCCCATCATGACCCCAGCACATCTGCCAGACAGGACAGGCCCTTTCACAAAGGATAGAATAACAGGCAGGAGCAGCAAGTCCCCCCATGTTCCCTGCCTGGCCTCTCACTCCAGTCCTTCCAAATCCAGCAGTGTATTCTGGGTGGCTAAAGCCAAGAGCAAAATTTAGAAGGATCCACAATAAGGACATTTCCTCCATAGTTAAGGCAACTCACCAGTGAGTTTTTTCTTGTTTGGTAGGTTGAATGGTTGGTTTGGTTTTTTGTTTGTTTGTTAGAGACAGGGTCTTGCTGTGTAGCCTAGGCTGGTCTCAAACTTGCAATCCTCCTGCCTCAGCCTCCCCAGTGCTGGGGTTACAACTATGTGCCATCACACCCAGCTTTGATTCACTTTTGAAAACACATGAGGAAATGTATTGTCCTACACTAACAAGACAGACTGAGCATCCCAAAGACCCACCACCGCACAAACTGTGATAACCAGGCAGAGAGCTGCGGACAGAAAGCAGCACCAGCGCCCTTCCTTGGGTACCTTCCTGCCTGTCCCTATAGTCAAAGCCATGCAAGGCAGAGCGCAGAGAGGAAAGCACTCTGAGACAGATTCCCTTAGGACAAGGGATTCCAGGGGAAGGAGCTGTGTTTCCCTGGGGCTACATGACTCCAAGGCAGATTCCCACCCCGGCCCCAGGGTCACATTGGACTGTACAGTTCACAGGCCCAGGAGGGTCTGACAAGCATCTGAGTAAACTCAAGATGTTCTCCAGCAGTCCTCCGGCTGCTGACTCCCCACCCCTCCTCTGCCTTGCAGCATCCTCCACCTCAAACATGCCAGGCATGGCTTTTATCTCACTTTAAGAGAGAATGAAGCCGGGCGTGGTGGTGCAGGCCTGTAACCCCAGCACTCGGGAGGCTGAGGCAGGAGGATCATGTAAGCTAGAAGCCAGCTGGGCTCCACAGGGAGACCCTGACTCAGAAAACAAAGAGAGAGGGTGAGCTTGCAGAACTAGCATAGAGGAAAGTCCAAGTTACCAGGACAGTGATGCGACAGCGGGCAGCAGACCGGAAACAAGGAGGTAGAGACCTGCCAGGCAGCAGGGGCAGAGGAGGGTTAGGAGTGCTGGCCAACAGACAGATGACTGGGGCTGCTGCTCAGGCTCGGTGCTGGCCTAGCATGTGCAAGGCCCTGGGTTCAAGCCCAGCACCACCAATATATATTTTGTAGAACTGGAAATGAATAGGCTGGGCATGGTACTGTATGCCTGTAATCCTGACAATGTGGGAAACGGGAGGCAAGAGGATTGCAGGTTTGAGGCTAGAAGCAGCCTGTGTACCTTGTTGAGAACTTGTCTCAATTAAAAATAAATAAATGAAAATAAAGGAGGGGTCAGTGGTGTAGCTCAGTGGGAGAGCTATAAAGTGTGTTTGCAAAGTGTGTGTGAGGCCCTGGGTTCTGCCCCCAGTACAAAAGAGGAGAAGAGAGGAGAGAGGAGAAGAGAGAAAAGAAAGAAAAGAAAAAAAGAAAAGAAAAGAGAGAGAAGAGAGAAGTGAGGAGAGGAGAAGAGAGAAAAGAAGGGAAGGGAAGGGAAGGGAAAAGGAAAAAGGGAAGGAAAGAAAAGAAAAGGAAAGAAGAGGAAGGAAAGGGGAAAGGAAAGAAAAGAAAAGAATAGAAAAGAAAAAGGAGGGAAAGAAGAAAAAAAGAAAGAGCCCAACAGGGAGGTTTCCACAGCCTCAGGGTTTTCCCCCATTTCACCCAGGGATCTCACACCAAGAAAGGGCCTGAGAAGGTTCTGTTTAACCCATACCACAGTGCCATATTTGAATCAGATGTCGATGCCCACTCTGGTTCCAAAGACTTGCATCCTACTGCAAACCTGGTTCTGATTTGCTGGGCATCATCTCAGGCTCCCTCCTGCAATGCCTCTCTCCAGCATCCCCTCACCCTTGGGACTGAGTCCCACCAGCTTGACTAGTGAGGGCATCAGCCCAGGGAGCACCAGATCCCAGAGAGACATGGCCCAAGCAGACCTGCCCAGAGGCCCTGACAGTCCTGCAGAGGGGAGAAAGAAGCATGTTCCCATCTACCACGCAGATGTTTATCACAGATGTTTATTGGCTAACGCACCGGCCAGGCACTTTCCCTGCGTTCACTGCAATCCCTCTAATCTCTGCAGCTATCAGAAGTATTGTTAGATGATCATCTACTGGGAAAATAAGGCAGAAAGAAGTCAAAACACAATTTGCCCGAGGCCGTATATCCAGTAAGTGGTGAAACCAGGTCCTCAGCCCATTTCACCTTATTTGTCATGCACTATGCTGGCCGTAATCTAGCAACTAACAGGGACATCAAACAAGGTACAAGACCTGGGCTTGTGGATATGGTGACAAGCCAGGCCTGGGGGCAGAAGCATGGGAGGGGGAGAGTCAGCCTCTACCTTCAATTACCCATCAGAGGGTGGAGGCAACTCTGTTGGGCCCCAATCAAGACACTGCAAGCAGGCTGTAGTCCTCAGTAAAGAAAACCAAGACCAGGTGTCCCCATGTAGTTGCTATTGTTAGGTGCCGTCCAGTCAGTCCAGCTCATAGCAACCCTCGTGGGGTTTGCAGTGGCTGACTGTTTTGGGATTGCCTTGGAGTGGATTGGCAAGTCCTTCTCCCTTTGGCCATGCTGAGGATGGAACCCGGGCCCTCAGAGAGCACGGAGCAGCACTCATAGTTAATGTCAAATGCTGGCCAGAGCGCCGGGCATGGTGGCATATGCCTGTAACCCCAGCAGCTCAGGAGGCAGAGGCAGGAGGATTCCAAGTTCGAGACCAGAGGCAGTCTGCGTAACTTAGCGAGACCCTGTCTCAAAAACTAAAAAAAAAAAAAAAAAATGGACTGGGGGCGCAGCCCAGTGGTCCAGCACTTGCAAAGCATGCAGGCACAAGGCCCTGGGTTCAACCCCCAGTACCAGGGGGAAAAAAAAAAAAAAAGCTGGCCAGGGCTCAGCTGGGACTAAAACTCAGACCTCCTATTCCCCTCCATTTCCCGGCACATGGTGTTTCCTGTGCCCCTCCCCCTGGAGTGGAAACATAGCTCCGGCTGACTGACAGGGCACGGATCACATCACTCTTGAGAATGACAAACCCCACCACATGTTCCTTTATGATCCACCAGTTTCATCATCCGTCCTTGCAACGATGCTGCTGAATCGAATAAGTTACAGATCTATCTAATGAACCAAGAAAGCCACCCAGAGTTTGAGGTCACAAGGCTCTGCCTGGCGCTTACAAAATGAGACCCTGCCGATAATTTGCCCTGCGGTAGAGCTAACCTCATCTCTTCCCATGTCCCTCTCCCTCTTCCAACAGTGGACACTCAGACCTCGGCCTCCTTTTGTTCCTTCCTTCAGTCACCTCCGTCCTGCCACTGTGCTGAGCTCGGTCACTTCTAATTCCCTAACTGCATCTTCACCTCTCCCCAGCTCTTCATTCCCTCTCCCATCACCTAAGGACGACAGCCTGGCCTCTAGTCCAGATCAGTACACATTCTCCAAACCGCCGCCTCAGCTTCAGGCCTTCCCTCCACCTCCTCTGCTGGGATAATCCTCCAATGAATGGCAGTGGCCATGTTACTGTCCTTGCTCAAGTCCCCGTGGTAGCTCTGCCCTGCCTACCAGGGTCAAACTCAACCTCTCAGGTCTGATAACCTGGCCGCAGGCTACATTCTAGTGTCTGCATAGCCTTCTGTACACCCCAGCCACTCGCAGGCCACCCTCTGCCGAATGTGCACTGTGCCCCTTCTCAGGCTGCCTGTGCCATTGTCCTGCCCCACATTTACACCCTGACCACCTCCCTACTGGAAGCCTCCCGTCTCTCCCAGAAGCAACCTCTCGGTGTCCTGCAGAGCCCAACCAGTGAGCACCTCCGGAGCCTCAGCAGGTGCCCAGGTGACACACAAGCACGGATGCCTGTTCAGCAAAGCCTGCACAGGGGGCTCAGCCCCAGGGCTGCTGGAGAGGACAGGGTATAGGAGAAGCCGGTGGCAGGGCGAGCAGCCCAGCACCCCAGCACAGGGCCTCCTGTCTCCAGACGTCTTGCTGCCGGTTCCAAAGCCAAGACACCTTTATTTTGATGCCTTGTGGGAAAATCTAAGGAACTGGGCATTTAAACTTTTTCCTGGCAAAACCAGAACATCAACTTCTTACTTCAACTCAGTGACATCATAAGCCTTACATTACCCAAAACAGCGAAGTGACTAATCCTTTCTCAAGTATCACCAAATGTTTGGGCAGCAGGATGTTCTGCAGCTGACATAACCAGACTTGGCTGGAGAGCCACATAGGCTCCAGACTCAGGGAGGGCACATGCCTGGCAGGGCCTCCAGCTCTCCTGCCCCAAGGTGTCCACCAACAGGGCTACGGAAGGCTTTCCGAACGCACCTCTTCGTGAGAGCCGGGTGTCTGCATCTGTATCCACGAAAAGCTTCATCTGGAACAGGTCACGGACTTCCTGAGAGTAGAAGGCCAGGATCCCTTCAAAGAGCACCACATCCGCAGGGTAGACGGTGACCGTCTCCTCTTTCCTACAAAGCACAGAGCAAGTGATGGGCTAGCTGGCAGGTGAGTAAGGGAGACAGAGCTAGAGCGCCTGTTGGGCTGGGGGTCTGGGTGCCCTCCCTGCCTCCCTCTGCAAACTCAGGGCAAGTGGAGGGCTGGGCTCAGCCTTCCAGAGTCCACCACCAAAGGACCAAGAAGGAGTAAGTGTGCCTGGGGACAAAGCGCCCCTTTGGCCACCTCTTCTCAGCTTTTGCCATAAAGCAGAAACAGAAAGCAGACATTCTTCTCCTTGGAATAAAAATCCCTGCTGTGGAATGAAAAACACAGACTGACAAAAGGACATGGGAGCTCTGGTTTCTCCGAAGGCGTCTCCAGGAATGCTCTTGCGCCTGGCATTTCCATGACCTAACGCTCTGAACTTTAGAAAGTGGAAACTCAGCCTTCCCTCACATCCCCCCGTCCCCCAGACCCGAGACAGCTGGACAGAGGGAAGAAGGACCAAGGGAAAGAGGGAGGGAGGAAAAAGCCTAAAGTTTTGGGAAAAGGGAAATGGATATGTGGAAAGAGAGTCCCGAGTTCTGCCTGGCGTGGCTCTTACCCAAGCCAGCAGGTACCAGGACCAGTACCTCGGTCTCAGAACTCCTCGTCCTTATCAGTAAAGCAGGGGTATATGCAACCTCACCCACCCACCCACCCCACAGGGTTGGGCAGCCCAAGGCAGACACTAATGTAAACTTTTGAAAAGTCACGTGGGTGAAATACTGCAGAACAGACACAGGGCGGGCCTCCCTAGATGGCAGCCCGCGTGGGGCTGCTTTGCCTCCACTTCCACCACATTTTCATCCTTCATCCTGTCCTGTGACTCCCTCACGGCCCCTGCTGCCTCTCCTGAAAGGGCATCGAGGATTACCACGGCCAAGTGTACCTCTCGCCCCGAGTGACAGCTGAGCTGACGTGTGAACCAAACCAAGTCCAGCAGGCTGCCCAGCACACGTCTGTCATCCCAGAAACTCTGCGGGGGGAGGCAGGAGGATCATGACGTTGAGACCATAGCTAGCTAGCCTGTGCAACTTAGCAAGACCCTGTCTGGAAATTTAAAAAGTGGGGCTGGGGTACAGCTCAGTGGTAGAGCACTTGCCCAGCATGAGTGAGGCCCTGGATTCAACCACCAAATACTGCACAGAAAAAAATTATTGTTTTCTCAAGTTCCTTAAGACAACAGTTCTATCTGCCCAAATGCAGAGAGGCCAGCACCACCAGCCCACCAGAGGATGGTGTCAGAACCTCCCTCCACCAACACACTGAGTCCTTGTTAAGGGGACATCTGGGTTTGTGTCTGAGTCTCTGTAAGGCCCCAGCCCCAGGGGTAGACATGTTCTGTATTTTTCCACCACCAACACCCCCCATGGCCTGCTATCCACTTGAGGTCTCACTAAGGTGTGCAGGCTGCCTCTGGCCTTGAACTTGTGATCTTCCTGCTTCGGTCTCCCAGGTTACTGGGCTGACAGGTGTGTGGCACAGTGCTCGGCTCAGGGGTTTCTCTGTGGATTAACATTGGGAACTATGGGCTTAAGCTATGGGTCTCAACCTGACATTCATGTGAGCATCACCTGGGAGGCTAAGAAGCATGAGGACTGCATCAGCCAGTTTCCTTGCGGCAGCCCCGTCCCCTCTCCTCCCCTCACAAGAATCCTCTGTATAAATGATCCCTCTTGGTCGGATCAGCCGCTTTGGCTGAGGTGCTAAAAGAAAAGCCTTTTGTTTCATACGTGTCAGGTGTGACAGTGTGATCTCTCTCCGCTGGACCTAACAGTCTTAAGGCAGGCACTGCATGGGTGACCACCATGGGCAGAACACAGGGTACGGGAGACAGAAAAAGGACCATGTGAGTAAGACTGAGTCTCTAAAACTAGGGAGTAGCTTAGATTCACATCAAATTATCTCAGGAGCCTTAAAAAATATTTATACCTGGACCTTACTCCCCAACCTCTGACTTAATTATACTGAGGTGAGGCCTGAGCTTCAGTACAATTTAAAAGCTACCCAAAGGCTGACAATGTAGCTCAGTGGTACAGTGCTTGCCTACCATTGTGGGAGGGCCTGGGTGCCATCCCTAGCATCATAAAACAAAAAGCAAAAGCGTCCCAGGTTTGGTTTGGTTTTGTCAAGACACGGTCTCACTGTGTAGCCCAGGCTGGCCTTGAATTTACATCAATCCTCCTGCCTCAGCCTCCCGAGTGCTTGGATTACCGTTATACACCACCAAGTCCGCTTGTTCCCGGGTATTTCTAACATGTCATCAGTGTTAAAAAAAAAAAAAAAAAAACCAGTTTAGAACTGCCAGAAAACACTGGTATGCCCACTGGGTTTAGGATGAGGACACAGAGAGAAAATGAGATGGATGAGTGAGCGAAATAGCGAGCCATTCTGGGCAACTGCTCTACACCATAGAGGGGAGAAAAGGGTTCTATTAGTGGAGAGAAGGGTCTGCGGGGAGACAGACAAGGTATGTATGGGATTCCTAGGGTTCAATCAGAAAAACCCACTCACAGAGAGGACAAAGACTGCACTAGCCTCGCAGCTCATGGACACCACACAACATGCTCACTGGGGTGCCTGAGAACCACTGACTAAGGAACAGGATGGAGACAGGAACTGCCTGCTTTGCTGTTACTGCCCTGAGAAGTTGGAAATAAGGCCAGGCATGGTAACTCACACACGTAATCCCAGCAATGGGACGTAGAGGCAGTAGGATCACAAGTTTGAGGCCAGAGGAAGCCTATGTAACTTAGGGAAATCCTGTCTTGAGATTAAAAAAAAAAAAAAAAAAAAAATTAAAAGGAAGGCTGGGAGTGCAGCTCAGTGGTAGAGCACTTAAAAAGAGGGGGGAGGCCCTGGGTTCAACTCCCTATCATCTCCCCCTCAAAAAAAAATTGGAATTAATCACTTTCCTAATTCACATATGCCTACAGCCATACCACTGTGGCAACTGATCCTGTCAGATCCCAGAAGCTAAGCAGGGTCAGGCCTGATTAGTACTTGGATGAGAGACCTAGGAACACCAGGTGCTGTAGGCTTGAGAGAAGGACCCAGTAACCCACTCCCAAAAAGCAGTCTGCCATTGAAAACCCTATGAATAGCAGAGAAGCACTGACAATAGTGTTGAATCTGTTGTATATACGGTCATTATGAGTTGGACACTGACTCGACGGCACCTAACAACAAGGTCTAGGTGGGGAAAATGTTCAAAACAACTCAAAGCTAAAAAAATATTTACAGAGCAACAAGTTACTAGTCCAGAAAATGCACGGAGAGAGTTGGCATAATAAGCCCCTGAGAGTTAGAGGCTGGCTGGGACATCCCAAGAAGAGATCTAGACTGTGAAGTCATCTGAGATAGCCTAAGCCAGTGGTCCTTTGGCTGATGAGAGCAGGGACCACCAGGAAAGGCTCCATGCAGCGAATAGGTGTCTTCTTAGTCGGAGTCCACCAAGGGTTTGCAGGTTACCAAAGGCCTGGGTGGGGTGGGGTCAGATAACCCTGAGCTGCTGGATGCCTAACAAGCGACCCTTGAGTTGGGGGACTTGCTGTGGTCTAGGGTGGTCAGGAAGTTCCTCAGAAGAGATGGGCTGTGGGACATTGAAGAACAGGGTTTTAAAATAGAGCGAGACAAATCTAGAGAACAGCAAAATGCGTTTGCGCTGGAAATTCTACCGGGCTTGTGGCTCACACAGGAGCTTGACAGAACTCGCCCTGCACAAGGCATTCAAGGTCCCCTTTCCTTCCCGACTCTGCAGTCCGTGGCATTCAGGCCTTCACTCCTCAATGCCCCACGGCCTCCCCAGGCCTCTTCCCGTAGCCAAACAATCCATCTACTCCCACTGTGGACGATCCTGTCCACACCATGGGGCGCTGGCCTGACCTGAGGCCTGCCTGCCTCCCACCTCCTCCTGCACTTGCCTCACACTGGCCCTCCCTCCGCTCTCCCCAGCCGCAGGTCCCCAAGCCTGGGCACTATCTCTGAAGCACTTTCCCCCATGTGCCACCCCAGGAGTCCTTTCCCAAACTTCCTATCCCTCCTACACACAGCTTCAATACCACCTCCTCTGTCCAGCCCACTGGAAACGCCCCGCTTCCTCCTTCCTTTGCACTCCTCCGCAGGCACAGCCTTAGCTGTCCTGTACCACCGTCGCGGGACTTGGGAAGTGGTAGGCTGGCGAGTCTTTTGTCAGCTGGACACCACCACTTCCCTCTACGGCAGGAACTACAATTCCCAGGATCCTCCTCCCTACATGGCTCCAGGTTACTTCACCAGTGAAGACTTAGATGATGATGTTGTTAGGTGCCGTCAGTCAGGTCTGACTCATAGCCACCCTATGTACAACAAAACCAAACACTCCCCAACACTGTTTCAGGATTGTCTTGGCAGTGGGCTGCCAGGTCCTTTCATTTGTGTGGTGCAGGGGATCAAACCCAAGGCCTCAGAGAGCGCAGGGCAGCACTCTACCAACTGAGCTAAACGCCAGCCCCTCAGACAATGATAGTGAGGTAAAATCTTGATGCTCAAGAGATTGTAACGGAGACAAGGTCACCTTGCAAATATTCCACAAGCTCCCACCTAGAGGCTGGGGCCCAGGTGTGCTGGTTTCTTACACATTCCAGCCGGGGCAGATGCTCTGGGAACCCATTCCCACCGCTCTAAGAGGGATGCTGAACAGGGAGTGCAGACACTACTCTGGTGCTGACCACAGTCACCACCTCACCACCACCTCACGGAACTGACACATTTGCCTTGACTATGAAGCTCTTTGGAGTCTGGTTAAACTTGACACAGGCACTTGTCGACCTCAAATCTTCGCACCTCTCCACAGGGTCTGATCCCAAGGGAACACAGACAGCAGAAAGTTTTATTTGATCTTCCTCCTGCCCTCTCCAGCCCCGCCTCACGTCTTATCCAGGAACAGCTGAGGGGTGTGGATCCGCCCAGTGTGCAGTCCCGTCTCCCAGCCCAAACCATACAACCATCCTTCAGAGCACACAAAACGTGACAGCCGGACAAGTCCAGGAAACACCTGTGTGACCTCCCCACTCATGCAACCCCCGGTACGTGCTGCGGTGCTGCCCCTCCTCTGATAGCTGCAGGGCCGGGCGCAGGGACCAGAGGCCCAGGTGCACACGGGGATGCTGTGGGCTGCAATAAATAGCAGTCTGTGGCCCAAATGGTTCACTTACCTTGAATGGGAGACGAAGTCATACACGGGGATCTGGACCGTCTTCCCTTCAATGATTTCTTTGAGTGTTTTGAAGATGAGCTCGTTGTCAAAGGCATCTGGAGGAAACCAAACAGTCAGAATATTTCTTAATTATAAACCGATTTCTTCTGTAATGACGCACAGGGCATCCCCACAGACCTGTGTTCTGTATATGCACGTCACACCCTAGAAAAGTGCATGGCCCCCCAAGGCCCATTTCCAACAAAAGCAGGACGCAAAAGCCCCTCAGAGTGGGGGCTATGAATCAGTTCTGGAAAACGGCTTCTCCTTTCTTCCTGCCATCCCTTCCCTGGCCAGGACACCTCTCCTCTAGGTTCAGCTGGGGCCCTGGCATTGGTACATGGTGACCGAAGGCACAGTCAGGATAGGAGAGCACAGCAGGCCTCGTGCCAAGCATTGACTCCAACAGTTACAGAAACCTGGACCAGCTGAAGGGGTGTCCAGCCAATCAGAGCGGTCAGCCAAACACCCTCAGGCGGCTGCCAAGCCCCCGGCTCCATCTGTGCTGGTCAGCAAGCTGAACACACAGGCCAGGGACCAGGGAGGAGGTACCCCTTGCTGCTGCACATCAAGAGGCAGAAAGACCAGCTGTTTGCTCCTGGAGCTGGCCCATCTCGAATCCCAAGCTCACTCGGCCACCTTCATTCAGTATAGGTTCAGTCAGTATCTAACAAACCAAGCACCACACCAAGAGTTTCAAAACCCCTCTGTCCTTTAAGCCCCAGGATAACCCTGTGAGGTAGTTATTGTTGTTAGGTACCGTGGAGTCGATGTCCAACTCATAGCGACCCAATGTAAAACAGGCAAAACAGTATTGTCAGTGCTTCTCTGCTATTCATAAGGTTTTCAATGGCTGATTGCTTTTTGGGAGTGGGTTGCCGCGTCCTTCTCCCAAGCCTACAGCAAGCACTTGGTGCTCCCGGGTGGTCTCCCATCCAAGTACTAACCAGGCCCAACCCCGATTAGCTTCCTAAGATCTGATGGGATAGGACACCACAGTGCTATGGCTGGAGGTTAAGGTAATTGTTGTTGTTGTTGTTGTTGTTGTTGTTGTTGTTGTTAGGTGCCATCGAGTCGCTATCCAACTCATAGCAACCCTCATAGGGTTTTCAATGGCTGACTGTTTTGGGATTGCCTTGGAAGTGGATTGCCAGGTCCTTCTCCCACTTTTGCGGTGCTGGGAATTGAACTTGAGACCTCAGAGACTGCAGCGCAGCGCTCTACCAACTGAGCTAAATCCCAGCCCAAGGTAGTTATTAGACCCTCTATTTTATAGATGGGAAACAGACTCAGAGAAGCTAAGTATTTCCTCATGAGCAGGACAAAACTGCCACACCCTCTGCCCCACCATCAACATACATGCACGCATGCACACACACTTGCATGTCCACGCCCTTCACCTCCCCAACTCACCGGGGTGATCAAAGTTGAACTGGCCCTTCAGGGCCTTGGCCTTCTGCTCTGAGGTGAGGACACGGTAGAAGCTGTCCTGGCTCAGGATGACCACCTGCTTCTGGCGGTAGTCCACCTCATTCTGCCCCAGGAGCTGGACGATCTTCGCACAGACCGAAGACTGTGAGGAAAGGAAGAGGACAGCAGAGAGTAAGAGCGTGGACAGAAGGAAGGACGAACCCAAAGGCGACCACTATGAACAGTGGACTAAAGTGCTAGGGAAGAAGTCCTTTCCTCCTCCTCAGCACAAGTTACCCTCTGTGGTGCCTACAGCGCCAGAGGGCATGGAGAGAGTGACTCCCTCTTCCCTCCACATGAATGCCTTCCCCAAAGCCACAGAGGGGGGAACGCTAATCTATTTCACCTGTTGTGCCCTGCTGTAGAGAAACAAAAAATGGCACGATGTGGAAGAGGGCACACTGGTGCTGTGTTGAGGGGACAGGGCCTCAAGATCGAGGCGTAACATGCATCAGGGATGTCCTCAGCCTCTGCACACTTCACCAACAGAACTGAAACACGCAGCCAGGGCGCCACTGGTGAGCAGAAGGCAGAAACGGTGTCATCCCAGCCTCCACTGGTTGCTTCTGCTGTAGCCCACAGGCATGGACTTCTCCACCTACACAGAAAGCTGGGTGGCCTTTTCACAAACGTGAGCCACCACACATGTGCAGTGATACGGGACACAAACAGCACTAAAATCTAATGTAACTTTGGGGGATCCAACAGAGTGAGGAAGTCAGTCCACAGGAATTCGACCCCACACCTTGCGTTGTACTGATGGTGACATAATTACCACACGTGGTTTATAAAAGCGAACACATGAAAGGTAACCCCAAAAGAAGGAGGCAGTGCAGGATCACATGTGTCAATTCACTTACTTCTTTCTCTTTCTTTAATGTAAAGGTGGACTCAACAATGTCTGTGCTACAAAAACTCAAGGATCCCTGTGGGACTGGTTAACCTAATTATAAGAGATGAAGTGGGGCACAACCTCAGAAGCCTTACGATGGAGCTTACATTTGTCCCAAGCCAGACTATGGGCTATGAGACCCTGTCTTCCAAAGAAGGAAAAAAACAAAAATCAAGGGAAAGTGGCACAAACCTGTAATCCCAGCACTCAGGAAGCTGAGGTAGGAAGATTGCCAAGTTCAAGGCCAGCCTGGGCTACCTCATAGAGAGCTCTAGTTCAGGCTGGGCCATGAGACCCTGTCTCAAAAAAGACAAAACGAAAGAAAGCAACAACAAAAAAGAACTTACTTTACCAAACAGATTTTAACAAAAACAAATTAAAAAAAAAAAAACATAAAACTTTTTAGAGTTACAATTCTTACACAGCTGTTTGATTTGTCTGAGCATGAAAAACTGGACAAGCTCGCTGCTCTGGCCCACGCAAATAGAACTGTTCTGCCCAAATGCTCTGTTGCACAACTTGTAGCACAAACCAAATAAGAACCTTTAGAGGAACACTAACATTTTGATGCAGTTGTTCATTAATTGAAAATAATTTCTTTACTTTCATGGCCCTTTCACATATCAACACAGATGATATTTAAAGCTACTTTGGACTTTGGGGCTGGAGATTTGCTCCCCCTTCACCAAAAAAATCATACAGAGCAAGGTAAAATTTGCATGGGACTTTGATTCAAGAAATGAAAATGCTACAGCAAAACCAAAGGCCCGATACAGTTATGAACGATACCTTTGTAAACATCAAGGCCCATAGTTTCCTTTTCCTAATTGGCATCTGTGTATCTTAAGGTTGTAGGAAGATAAAGTCCGTACCTATAGCCTTTATTAGTACATGGAATTCCTTCTAGAAGACCAAAGAACAAAAATGAAAAGAGAGATTCATGGAGCCAAATGTCTATTATCTACATGGTTATTCAAACTATGGGGGTTAGTCAGGTGGGGTGGCATGCCTGAAATCCCAGCACTCTGGAGGCTGAGGCTGGGGGATCATAAATTCAAGGCCAGCCTGGGCAACACAGTGAGTTCAAGACCAGCCTGGGCTACATAGTAAGACCCTGCCTCAACCAATAGAAGAAAAAAACTAGAGTTTTCTTTATTTACAGGTAAAACCCATTAAACACTTTTGATATGCACAGTAATCCCACTACCACCAAAAAGTGCAAGTAAGCCAGGTGTGGTGGCAGTGGTGGCACATGCCTGTAATCACAGCAATTGTGAGGCTGAGGCATGAGAGTCGAGAGTTCCAGGCCAGCCTGTACTACTAGAAAGACTACCTCAAAAAAAAAAAAAAAAAAAAAAAAGAATTACCATTATTTTTGCAACAAAAGCCCAGTTTCTTCCTGTCTGTTAGACAAGGAGGCTCAGCTCTTTAAAACTGTCTTATTTAATTATTACTCCTTTGTTGTTGTTGTTAGGTGCTGTCCAGTTAGGTCTGACTCAGAGCAACCACATGTACAACAGATGAAACCCTCCCTGACACTGTGCCATGGCCAGCACTGTGTCAGTGCTTCTCTGCTATTTGTAGGGTTTTCAGTGGTTAATTGTTTCAGGAGTGGGCTACCAGGTCCTTCTCTGAAGCCTACAGCACCTGGTGTTCCCAGGCAGTCTCCCATCCAAGTATTAACCAGGCCCGACCCTGCTTAGCTTGCGAGATCAGGCAGGATCAGATGCCAGGGTGGTACGGCTGCAGGCATTACTTCCTTACATGATAGAAATTACTAGTACATCAACTCTGCCAATGGTCCACATGGAGGTGAAAAGGGGTCAAATGACCGACCCAAGGCTCAGGGCACAGGAGCCAAGATTCTGGGACCAGCAGTCCAACGCCATGGCCCATGTTCTAGAAGACACCCTGCACCAGCTCACAGGCAAAGTGACATTCCCCAGGGGAGCTTGTGCTCAGCCTGGTTGGCATAATATCTCCATAGTTAATGCAGTTTACCCAGAAGAATTATGTCCTTGCCACTTCCAACACAAGACTGACTGGGGGACAAGGAAGAGGCCCACTAAGGCTGTGACGCCTGTCTGAATACAAAGCTGAGACAAGGCCAGTACAGACAGCCTTGGAAAAAGGAGGAAAAAACCACATGGAAGAATCAGTGACAGTGATTTAAAATTTCTTTACTTACAAGGCACTTTTCCCCCAGTGCTAGAGACCTGACTAGGGCCTTGTACACGCAACGCAGGTGCTCTACCACTGAGCTGCACTCCCAACTCTTTTCTTTTTTGAAGTGTGGTAAGTTGTGAGGGCTCCTTCTGGCCTTGACCTTTCAATCCTCCTGCCTCAGAGTCCCGAGTCACTGGGATTACGGGTATATGTGCACCAAGGCTAGCACGGCATTTTGAAGATATTTCATTTAATCCCATAACAAGATTTTGTTTCCATAATGAAGAAATGAACCTTAGGGAATTAACTAAGTAAATTAAATGACTTGCTCAGTCAGAGCCAAGTCTGAAACTACAGATCTTCTAACTCCAAACACAGTTCTTTCATTATTGCAGAACGGAAGGAGGCTTGGCATCAGCACCAAAATCATCCCCCTACATTTAACCCCCTTCTAGAGAACAACGACAACGGGAGACGGCGAGGGGATTAGCTAGAAACATAACATTTTGATCCCATTGCATCCTGAGTCAGCACTTATGTTAAATTTCATAGAATTTCATACAACTAAAATAAGCAGGCAACTGATTTATGCAGCAAAAAGAAGCTGACCGTCCATCCAAAAAAAAAAAAAAAAAACCTGCTCTAGGAATTTTGATTATATTCTAAAGGATCGAGATGTTAGGAGCCAATAACTGTGGGCTGATAGTGCACCAGCTGTGTCGAGCAATGGACTCCTTACTCAGAGACCTCTCCATAGAGAAGCCCCAGGAGTGTGCACAGCTCATCACCTGGATCCTTGGGCTGGCAGCTCCCAAACGGGCAGCTGCTGGGTCCACACGAGTTCTGGCGCTGCTGTGGAAAGGCTGCTTCTCAAAACCATCCACCATCCACCATCCTCCCATAAGAGAGGACGTGGCCAGCCTGGGCACATCTCACTGTTCCAGTTCTAGGGGCTGTGTCTCCTAGGAGCTAATCCTTAAGATGCTCCCGGCCAGTACTAGACACAGCAAGAGAACACAGCAGCTCTTGCCTCCTGGGCGCTCACCCTCTGCTCCTGATGCTTCACAGCTCAGAAAGTGACAGGACCCAAGGCTGTTGAGCTCAGGGCAGCTCCGCCCTTGGGAGGGCTGCAGGCTGGGGGCATCCCCGAAGGATCAGGCTGGCATTTCTCACTGGTAGCCACATGCTGTTCAACATCCCAGAACCCCACAAATTCTCTGCCATGCTCTGGGGGGAACCCAGCAACCATAGACCTGGGCTTAAAGGAGCCAGTTAGCTGCCAGGGAGGCACACTGACTGATCACTTCTTCCTGCCTGGCTCAGCAGGCTGTGAGCTTTGGTTAACCTTGCCCTGAACTCAGGTGACCCTATCAGCCAGGAGTGTGAGGCCAGAGGCTTAGCCGCCCTGGGGGTAGGAAGCGCCCTTCTGGCTCCTTTGCTCTTGACTTGTGAGCAAGTTGCATCGATTCCTCTTGAGTGGCTTCTGCTGTCACTATCACAGAGTAAGCACACCACTAACTTGCAGTGTCCATCTCAAGGGAAAACCACCACCGCCCCCAGACATGACATCACTCCTGGGAGGGCCGGAGTTGCTCCCCACTCAGCTCAGAAGCTTTAATTTAAAGGCATAAGAAAACCAAAGCACCAGTAATTTGCCCTGTACGAAACTGAGAACAAAGGGCTGGGGTGTGGCATGGTGGCAGGGCACTTGCCCAGCACACTCAAGGATCTGGGATCAATCCCCAGCACTGCCAAAAAAAATGTAACTTATTATCAAATTAAAAGAAAGACAAGAAAAGAAAGAAAAGAAAAGCAAAGAAAAGAAAGAAGAAACTGAGACACAGTTCAAACCCACAGACCCTACCCTTGAGGAAACCTGGGGTTGTGGCAGCAATGGAGAAGTGTCACTCATATGCTTCCGGACACAGCTGCAAGGCCAGTGTTGGAGCCAAGGATGGTCCCAGAACCATGCATTGCTGAGGAGGCCCATCTAGCTACAAAGCATTTAATACACACACACACACACACACACACACACACACACACACACACACACAATCTGAATTAGAAATTCTAAGAAGTGCTATGTAATTTATAAGGATTTCTAGTACCAAAGCGCAGCTACAGATCAATCCAAAAACCTAACAACTCCTGGACCACTTGTGACTCAGCCTTTATTCCCAAGGGCCTGGCACAACTTTGCAGGAGGCAGGGAGGGTCCCCAAATGTTTCTTAAAAATGATCTCCTCTGGACAACACCTCAATTTATCAGAAGTCCATTTTTTTCTTCAGATCTGGAATTTCAAGAATAGGTTGTGCTGCTTGTTCTTAGCATCACCCTTGATTTAGGTCACTCTCCCACAGATTCCATCCTGAAGTCCAGGAGATACTTGGTAGAGATGGTTGGTCATATACCCCAAATCTCAGTCCCTGAGTTTTAGCTGGGCTCATGATATTTCCCAGTTTGCCTTGTAGCTTCCTGTGACCATGATAAGTTCTGGTCAATTAGATGCACACGTGTCAGAAGGGGTAGATTCCTGGAATCACCTTAATTAAGTGCCCCCTCTTTTGACCCTCCTTGCTCTCCAGTGGAATGAAAACCTGACAGTTGGAGCCCAAGCAGCCACCTTGCAGCAACAACAGATGAGCGAGTTCGCAAATAAAGAAGCCTAAGATCCAAGTAATTACAGAGGTGAGAGCAGAATGGCAGTGCTGTCTGGCTGTGGCCCCCAGGCTCATGTTGAAACGTAATTGCCAATGTGATGGTATTAGCACAGATAGGAGATGACAAGCCATGAGGTTGGAGTCCTCATTGACGGGACTGGGCCCTTCCACAAAGGCTCCAGGGAGTGGGTTTGTTCTTTTCTGCTCTTCCTCTACATGGGGATGAAGCCCTCATTCCCTTTTGCCCTTCCGTCCTTTTGCAGTGAGGACACAGCAGTCCTTGGTTCCAGGAGGCAGCAGCAAGGAACCATCCTGGAAGTGGAAGTCAGCCCTCGCCAGACAACAACCCTGCCAGTGCCTTGACCGTGAGCTTCGTAGCCTCCAGAACCGTGAGAATTAAATTTCTGCTCCTTATGAATTAGGCAGCAGAAAGGATTTTGTTATCGCAGCACCAACAGCATGAGAGAGTGTGGTAAATGACTCTGTCTAAATCCTATTATTGCCGGGTGCACAGTTCAAACACAGTTTGACACAGCTAACACTCCTGTAATCCCAGCGACTCAGGAGGTGGAGGCAGGAGGATGGCCCATTCGAGGCCAGAGGCAGCCCGTGTAATTCAGCAAGACCTTGACTCAAAATAAAAATGGGCTAGGGGTGAAGCCCAGGGCTAGAGCCCTTAAAAAGTGTGTGTGAAGGCCTGGATTCAGCCCCAAAGTACTGCAAAACACTAAAAATAAATAAACTAAATAAATAACCCCTATTATTCGGGGTTTTCTGCCACTTCAAGAGAGGTGACCCTAACAATGCGTCCACACCGCATACCCAATGTGTCAGGCAAGGCTCTGTGAGGACGTTCTCCTGAAAACATAGGGTTCCCTCATCCTCATCTGTGAAACTGCGGAGGCCACAGGAGCTCGTCACCAAGTCATTTCCATGTGTGTCTTCAAAGGTGGGTTGAGGTGCACCAGCCTGGACTGATGGCCCCAGACCACATGGCACCTCCCTATACGCACCCAGAAGGGTCAGAACCGAGCTATGCATTCCCCACCTTCTGCACCTGCCTGGGCCAAAGACCCAGTCCTCTTCGAGGAAGCCACTCCCGGGAGGAGAAACCCAGGAGTCGATATATACACAGAACTAGATGAAAAATTCCCGCCCCAAAGCTCCCCATTTGATCTCCTCTTCTGTGTGCTAGAGCCACAAGTCAGTCCACCCTAAAACAGCTCCCATGTTAGACAGCATCAATAGTCACCAATATACACACGTTCCCAGGGGTTTCCAGTGAAATGGCAAACTCATTAGGCTCTATTGCTAGGAAAAATGTCTTTAAATGTTCTGGGTACATAAAATTACATGTTTGGCTTTGCTCTCTTTAGAGTCACCAGCAGTTAGAAACTAAACTGGTCAGAATCAGCCTGCGGGGTAACAGACAATAGCTAGCACTTACACAGAACACACTATACATCCACCAGGCAGCAACCTAAGGTTTTGCATAGTCTCCCCTCTGGCCCCAAGAGACTGGTTCCAGAACCACAGCAGATACAAACCCCTGCAGATGTTCAAGGCCTCTCTGTAAGATGGTGTGGTATCTACATATAGCTCGTGCACATCCTCCCATCTTCTTTAAAAGCCATCTCTAGATTACTTATAATACTTAATACAATGCAAGCCTGCAGCCGTACCACTGTGGCATCTGATCCCGTCAGATATCAGAAGCTAAGCAGGGTCGGGCCTGGTTAGAACTTGGGTGGGAGACTGCCTAGGAACACCAGGTACTGTAGGCTTGGGAGAAGGACCCAGCAACCCACTCCCAAAAAACAATCTGCCATTGAAAACCCTGTGACTAGCAGAGAAGCACTGACAGTAGCGTTTCACCTGTTGTACATAGTGTCGTGTACATATGATTGTGTATATTATGAGTCAGACACCGACTCGGCAGCACCTAACAAGAATACAATGTAAACGCTCTATGTTATATTGTATCGTTTAGGGAATAATGTCAAGGGAAAAAGTTTGTATATTTTCAGTATGGATGCAATTTTTTTTTTAAATATATTTTTGAAAACAAGGATGCAGAACCTATGGATACGCCGAGACAACCTTCAAACTCACCTATGACATGTGTTATTATCCTTATCTTGAGTAAGGATAATGCCTCTCTGTGTCTTTCTGTGACTCAGTTGATGACTTGACCAAAGATCACACATTGGGAAACAGCTGTACCAGTCTTCAAACTCAGATAGGCTGGCCTGAAGACATGTGCTCTTTGCCATGACACACAACGCCCTGCCTTGCTGCACCATCAGAAGGCAACAGAAAGCTCCTCAGTTCCCAAGAGGCACAGTGGCCCTACAAGCAGGGTCCAGTACAACACGTTAACAGCGAACGTAAGAGGAAAACGCTCTGGGCAAAGCTGTGTAGCGACTCCCTGAGGGCTCTGTAAGGCACACAGTCACCATACCCTGAGAAGTTCGCTCTTCTGACAAATGTCTCATTAGGAGAGAGAGACAAGCCACCTCTGCTCTCCCACAATTAGTTCTTTGATGGAAAGGGTGCCAAGTACGCGCCCACAGGGCTGAGGCTGACATTCTAGGAGCTACGAGAACCCGCGCTCACCACACTGACGCTGCTGCAGTCACACAGGCCGCTGTCAACCAAATGGCAAAGTCTTCCACAGATCAGTACAGGTGGGAGGCAGAGTTCCCACAGGGTTACCAGCCAGCAGGCTGGCAGCAATATCAGGGCCAGCTGAAGAGTCCTGAGTACAACTACCATTCAAAAGAGATCGCAACAGGAAGGGGTCCAGAGGCAGTGGCCAGGAGGGAAACCGCTGTGCTTCTCCTGTGTCACCTTCAAGAAAGAGCTGCAACGGGGATGGGGGTGGGTACAGGCACGCTGCTCCCACAAAACCAAGTTCAAGGGTCCTCCGTAGTCTGGTCAATACATATACAAAGGCAGACATCAGGCAGACAGGGCCGTTTCATTCTGCAGTGGCAATGCAGCCCTCACAACAGAATTAAATCCATTCCACTTAAACAAGTGACTAATCCAGGCTCCTCTTCCTGATCCTAAGCCGGAATGTGGAAGCTCTGACTACTGCTTTGTACTTGTTCCCTCAGGACAAACACAAAAGGCACAACACATACACTGTTGGACAGACACACAGACAAAGTGAATGGATCTGGGCTCATTGCTGGTTTTGTGGATTTGCAGTTGGAAGCCCTCTGTAAGAGGCAGGAGCAAAGGGGAGGCGTCCTGGCGGGTCCATCATCCTGACTTGCTGGGCACATGTGAGGCTGCTCTGTTTCCATCCCCTTTTGCTTGAAGGTTAAGAGTAAGTGGGATGGTAGGATCCACACACCTGAGCTCCTGGTGCAGAGAGGCACAGCATAACCCACCCACCTGCTACCGCTGGGCTTATGGAGGACAGATAAGGTGCCGATTACACAAGTTATGGACCGAGGGAAGCTGTAAAGATCTTCTGTGCAGAGGACAGCTGACTTTCCCTCCTGTTTTTAAAACAATGAATGGAGGTGGAAGGGGGACAAGAGATGGTAATGGGGGTAAGTGTGATCAAACTACTTTAGATGCATGTATGAGCCAGGCACAGTAACTCACACCTGTAATCCCAACAATTTGGGAAGCAGAGGCAGGAAGATCACATATTTGAGACCAGAGGCAGCCTATATAACCTAGCGAAACTTTGACTCAAGAAATAAAAAATGGGCAGGGTGTGCAACTCAGTGTAGAGCACTCACAAAAGCATGTGGGAGGGCCTCGGTTTAACCTCCAGTACTAGAAGAAAAAACACATGTACGAAAATGTCACCATGAAGCCTATTCTTTTGTACAATTAGTGTACACTAATTTAAAAAGAAAAGAAAATACAATGAAAGAAAAGGAAGCATGTGCTATGCCAGTTGGATCCCTACAGAATCTTTCCAAGCTGAAGGTCACACGTGGGCAAACAATGTGGACTTGGCAGCACCACGGTGATTTGCTATACAAAGCACATTTTGGTCAACTCTTCCATTCCAGCAATCCTAACCCAAACTGTAGAGAACCAGAGGCCAGACTACCTTCCAGGAAAAAACTTTCATTTCCTCTTCAGTTCCCCTCCAGCACCTGTATCAAGTGCCCAAGTACAGGGCGGTGGGAGAGGAAAGAGCATGTGCCAAGCACCCACCTCCTCTCCTTCCAGACAGCCTCTGTCTTTGAAAAGTCAACTTACTGTCTCTTCCTCATAGCTTGTGGAAAGGGTTCAAGCCCTCTGTCAGTGGTCTCAACTACCTAGATTCTTTCCTTCTACATTTTTCAGGATTCATCATCCATCGATACCTGCAGTACTCCAAAACTCCTCCTGGAGTAAAAAGAATACATAGAAGAAAAGAACCCCTAGACCCATGTGTGCTTGTACACACTTGTCACCTCAGCTCTCAGGGGACGGAGGCAGGATGATCTCGAATTCAGGGCCAGCCTGGGCTACATGGCCAGGTTCTGCCACAAACAAACAAATGAAAAAGAACTCCCAAAGCTACAGAGGCCATGTTAATGTATGAAGAACCGTAAGTCTGCCACTTTGGAAGTCACAGTCAATCATCAGGGCTAATCTAATACTGGCAAAAAGAGGACTTAGAACAAATATTCTTTGAGAGTAATAATGTTCTCCTACTACCTCGTGACACTGAAGTTACAGTCCATACATACTGGCTGGACATCTGTTTCAGATTCACACAATGAGGTCCAACCAATACGGCAAGGGTGCAAGTACAATTCAACAGAGGAACAGCCTTTTCCAGAAACGGCAACGGAACAATCAGACATCCAGAGGCCAAAAAGCAACCCTGAGCCTAAACCTCAGACCTCTATAACCACTTACTCAAATTTTGGAAAAGGTGAAACATGGAGACAGCAAAAAGATCAGAGGTTGCAAGGTGCTGAACATAAAGAAACAATGAACTGAGAAAAGGGCCCATGGGAGCTCTGAGTGTTATTTCTTACAAGTGCATGTGAATCTATGTTGTTGTTAGGTGCCATCAAGTTGGGTCCAACTCAGAGAGACCCCATGTACAACAGAACGAAACAACCCCTGACACTGTGCCATGCCCTTCTTCCATTTTTTGCAGTGTTGGGAATTGAACCCAGGGCCTCAGAGCACGCACAGCAGCACTTTACCAACTGAGCTAAACCCCGGCCTATGTGAATCTATGATTATCTCAAAATAAAAACTCTATCTTTAAAAAGATTAGTGACCATCCATCTTCTTTTTGTCTTTTCATAATTCCAGAAATTCAGCCTCTCACCTTCCAAGTTTCCTTTTTCCTCACAAAGCATCATCAGTTAATAACTGAGATGAGGTGAATGTCTTTTGTCTATAAAGCAGACATGAATTTGGGGTGAAGTGGCCATGCGACAGGCTGTAGTGAATTGAACTGCACCTTCCCCACCAAAAAATATATGACCATGTCCTAACCTCCAGAACATGACCTACTAGGAAACAGGTTTTTTGCAGATGTAATGAAGGATCTTGAAGTGAGATCACCCTGACTTGGGAAAGAGAAAAGGTGAAGATAAGAAGGCACAGAGGGGAAGTCATTAAGACAGGGAGAGACAGGAGTGATGTGGCCACAAGCAGGAAGCCTGGGGGCATTTCACCTTCAGACCCTCCAAGAGTCCCTGTTTCCAGACACTTCGATTTTGGTCCACTGCCCTCCAAACCATAAGAGAGTACATTTCTGTTGTTTTAAGCCAGAAAGCATGTGGTAATTTGATCCTGCAGTTATAGGAAACTAATACACCTGCCATTTTTTAATGGGTTGGGTCATTTTCTTTTTTTTAATCACAGAAGTCGTGAGCACTTTCTTCAACTTCTATTTATGTACAACCCTGTTCACAGATTGTTTCTTCCCCTTGCAGAGGATATACGCCATAAATAGACATCAGTGCATTTTATAATCTTTTCTTGCAGAACTTTCCCTGGGGTTTCTGTTTGCTCTAATAACAACCTGTTGCTCTCTGGTATATAGGAGTGTCCACGTCATCAAATATCCTGGTTAATAATTACCGTACACACTAAAGAGACCCACTGAGCAGCAGATCGACTCTGACTAAGGAATCCCTTCCAGATCCAGCGGTGCACTGCTGGGTCTTCAGTCAAGGTGGCAGGTGAGTGAAGCTGTTTTACAGAGCTTTTATTTTCACAAAAATGCCCAACATATGTCTGGGCGAGACAGATTTCCAAAGAGCAAGATGGGTAAGAACTACCCACCCACCACGTGGTCTACAAGCAAAATGTGGGTCCCTCTTTCACAATCAGGCGGGTACCCTAGACTCAGCTTCGCTGATGACTACCACACGAGTGCCACCTCACACAACTCAACCTCATGGGAGGACAGCATCCTTATTGTAAACTGGGAGCAATGACATCCCTTCCACAAAGGGGCTACCAGTGTTAATGGGCTCCTATACACAAGACAGTAGCTAGCCTAAAATACAGGTCCAATGAAATATATTTCTTCTGGGACTCCTCAAATTCCCATTTCTACACATCCTTCCTGCAAGTCCATTAGGAATTTTTATATTTTTGTAACTCAGTTGAAAATGTCATGGAGATTCATGCCCCTTATTTTCTTCACATCTATAAAGCAATATAAAACTTTATCATACCACTGAACCACACTACACAATTAAAACACACTAGTAATTATATATTATGTTCCAGGAAAGACAAAGCATCTCTGTCAGCCTCCTAGCTAGGCATGGCAGTACACACCTGGAAGCCCAGCACTTGGGAGGCAGAGGCACTTTGAGGACACTCTGGGATACATAATGAGTTTGAGGCCATGCTGGACTAACTAGTAAAACCCTGTCTCAAAAAAATAAAGACTGCCTCCCTTAAGAGTTTCCATAGTATGAAAGAACCACAGCTAGTCTTCCACTGATGGACATTTAAATCATGTCTAACTTTAGCTAGAACACTTTATATGCAGTATATGTATATAATTGTCAGATCAATTTTCAGTAGTAGATTTGCTGTGGCCAAGAATCAGCATTTTAAAAATTTCCATCCAGTAGGCCAGATAGCCTCCTTCATCAACAACTTACATACCATTTCCTCATACTGTTAATATCTAACTTTTTTACGTGTTTATCTTCCTATTTTAAAAGGGATCAACATCTTTTATATATCTAAAAGGCTTCTGTTTTTCTGAAACTGTCTATTGATATCCTATCTTCACTTGTCTATTACTAGTCCCTTAATTATTGATTTATAAAAGCTATTTACATGTTAAAACTGTCTCACATTTTGCATCACAAATTCTTACCAGTTAACAGTCTTTTTACTTTAAAGAAATGTTTTATAAAGAACTTTTCATTGATGTGGTTAAATTAATCTTACTTTTTTTTTATCATGTTACATTTAGAAAAAATTCCTCATTCAGAGGGTTTTTCAATTCCTCTAGTTTTTTTCTCAACTGCATGCCTTCTATACTCCCCAGTGGCTCTCATCCTCTTTGCCTCTGACTCCCAAGATCTCAAGCAGATCGCTAAAGGACCACAACAGGGCACAATCCAACAGTTCCCTGAACCCTGAGGAGACAGGCCAGACATCCATGAGGGCAAGCAGCTGAAAGGAAATGAGATCTGCCAGGTGGGCTGTAAGGGACTTCCTGTGCATAGACAAAGAGTCACAGAAGGACGTGCAGCTGTGTCTGTCTGGAATTCATCAGGAAAGAGACACAGGCTCTGCTTCCAACCCTCTGCCTCAAAGCTGCACCCAGACTAGGGATTAGGCGCTGGATTTGCACTTGAGGAGCAGAAACCTGCAGCAGGTTCGAAGGACACCACAGACAGTCACCTGTAAAAACACCTTTCTTTAACACACAGGTAAACTGGCACCACTGCTCCGGCCTGTAATCCCAGCAACCTGAGAGGCAGAAGCAGATCTTGAGTGCAAGGCTAGAGATACCCTGGGCAACTCAGTCAGATCCTGTCTTAAAATTAGAAGGGGGAGGAGTGACAGAGGGTGCCTAGTGGTAGAGTGCATGCCTAGCATGCAGGAACCCTGTGTCCAACCACCCCCCCCCCCAGGACTGCCAAAAAAAAAAAAAAAACCCACAAGGTACATTTCCCACCCTGGGCAAGGTGTGTTGTTAAGAATGTGAGATCCTGTTTTTCCCTGTAATGACAAATAACTAAAATAAACACACTTGTGCGTAGGCACACACACACACACACCCCAAGTAATGCTACACACCACTAAGACCAATAGGGCATCTCTGCCCGAACAATGAATGAAGAGCACACATATATCCAGAGACGTGAAGTTAAGTAGCACAGTGGACACAGGGGCTCCTGCCTTCCCTTGACAATCTCCTTCTGCCCCATCTCACCTGCAGAGGCTCCCTCGGAGCTGACTCAGGGAGGCTCCCTGCCGTATGCTATTGTATGCTACTCCCACAAGACAGAATAAGGAGCCTGAAGCTCTCTACCTGCCTCGTTCAACAGAGTCCCTCTTGCCAGACACTGAGGCTCACTCTGTCTCAAAAGACTAAAAAACCAACCAAACAAACAAGCAAAAACATTTAGGAAACGCTGACGCACAGCACTGTACAGTAAATCATGAGATGGAGCTAGTAAAGTAAGGCAACCACAAAGAGACAAACACTGTAGGATCCCACTTACATGAGGCACCCAGCGTGGTCAGATCAGAGACAGAGGTGGGACTATTCAGCAGTTGCCAGGGGATGCGAGAGGGATAATGGGAAGTTACTGACAAACAGAAGTTAAGTTGAAAAAGGTGGAAAAGTCTGGAGGGGGCAGCAGTGATTGCTGTAAACAATAATCGGCATGCTTAACACCACAGAACTGAACATGTTAAAATGGCCAATTATACGTTATGTATATTTTACCACATTTATATTACTACTCCTCCCTTCACATCTAACCTATATAAATCAAAGGTGGGGACTCAACCTTGTTAATCTTTGTACACCCACGCCAGGGCCAAGCCCTCTTCCTCCACCGGAGAATGCTGGTCCTAACTAACACTTCTCAGGGAAGTCACTAACACCAGGATGCCCTCCAGGTGCAGAGAGCTGAAAAATCACACTTGAAACCATGAATGGGCAGGGGAGAGATTGTCCTGAGACCGTCTTCTCATTGCAGAGCGCAACTCATTAACCAATACTCTTTCAATAGCTTGCTCTACTAATTCTCATCTTCAAGGCAGACTCTTTAAAGTGTTTGCTTCCTGGTGTAGGTTGAAGTGCAGCATGCACTCCATTAACTTCCTCCTCCACAAGACTTCAGACTGCTCCCTCCAAGGGCCTTTGCTCCCCGACTCCTTTCTTCCCCTGCCCTTCTCCACTGTAGCCTCCCCTTCAGTTTTAAGGGGCCTTGGCTCAGTTCCCAGCCACACTACAGAGACCTGTCACCAAATCCCAGGGCCGGGAAGGAGCTGGAGATGGTGAGCATTGGCTTTGCTCTCACACCCTCGCAAATTCAACACCCTGGACTGAGCGTTCTCGCCATTGATGGCGACCAAAAGTCAGTTAAAGGAGTATTTTTGCTTTGTCTTGCTTTGCCTTGTTTTCCCCCTTCAGTGTGGGGCGGGGGGGGGACAGTGAACCCACAGCCTTGCACATCATAGGCTGGTGATCCACCACTGAGGTGCACCCCCAACCCCTTTCTAACTCTCAGACATGGTCTCACTAAGTCGTAGCCTCAAACTCATGATTCCCCCGCCTCAGCCTCCCAGCCACTGGAATGGCTGAGTGTTCTGTAAGAGGTCTGTCCAGCCGTGACTTTCCTGGTTGACCACAACTCCTCCCATTTCCACGCTTCAGGGTATGTGGCTAGTGATGGGCGGGGTGCTCGTTCCAGATCCTCTTCATTGCCTATGGTAGGGACAGCCTGAAGAGCTTCCTACTGAAATGGAAAGGACAGCCAATCAGTGGCTCTCCTTTTCTGGGTGGGACAGAGGCTCAAAAAGGCAAAATAATGTAGGAGATCTGTCTTTTTTACATCCTCCACATGTCTGTCAGCTTAGAGTGCTATGGGGCTTGCATGTGGCTGTGATGCTGAAAGCCATGCCGCTGCTATTTCAGATACCAGCAGGGCCACCCGTGGTGGATAGGTTTCAGCTGAACTTCAAGACTGACTAGGGAGAAGGACCTGGAAGCCCACTCCTGAAACAGCCATTGAAAACCTATGAATAGCAGAGAAGCACTGTCAAATATGGTGCCAGAGAATGAAACACCCAGGCTGGAAGGCATTTAAGAAATGACTGGGGGACTGGGGAAGAGTTGCCTCCTCAAAGTAGAGTTGACCTTAATGATGGGAATGGAGTAAATAAAGCCCCTGGAACCTCCTTTTGCTAATGTGGCAGGACTCAAAATGCGAAGAAAAATAATGGCTGCAACATTGGGTTCAAACATAAAACGATCACGTGCCTGGCACAGTGCTGGGGAGTGCTTCATTCTGTTTACAGGGTTGTTATGAGTCAGACCCAACTCAATGGCACCTAACAACAACAACCTCTTTTTACATAGACAAAAATTAAGAATATATAAATAAGGCTGCATGGCAAAGGAAAAAGGAGTCTTTCTCCCCAAAAAGCAAAAACAAAAGATGTTGGGAAGGATTCATTCTTGTGTTTTCTGCTGTGGGTCTCAAGGCCGCACTTGCTGTGCATGCTGGCAGGGTTCACAGCAGGGCCACCCAAGCAACACAGACCAGACCGTCTGGGAAGCTGCTCATGGTGCTGCCAACGGCACCAATAAATTTCACTCCTAAGAATCTGTCATAAGGAAACAAAGAACAAAGGACTCACTTCCAAAGATGTCCACCACTGCCTGGCCACCAACAGCAGTTGTTAAATCTCGGTGGACTACAAACATAGTGTATGCAGCTACCAAAAGACATGCTTGCAAAGGAGAGCTGCAGTATGGAAAACGCCCAGGATAAATTACAAAAGCTATGTAGTTGGCCCTCTGTATCCAAGACTTTCACACCAACAGATTCAACCAACTACACGTGGAAATAGGAAAAACTGGGATCTGTATTAAACAGGTACAGACTTTATTTTCCTTGGCATTATTTCCTAAACAATACAATATTAACAACTATTTACATGGTATTTACATTGTATTAGGTACTGTAAATAATCTAGAGATGGATTTCGAACTACAAGAACACATTCATAGGTAATTTATGAATACTGCACCATTCTATAAGGGACTTGAGTATCCTTGGATTTTGATATGAGAGAGGTGCTCTTGAAACCAATCCCCCATGGTTACCAACGCACAACTGTATACAAAATCTCAGTTATATCCAAAAACAAGTTAACAAGTTGCACAGGTGTGTGTGTACAAAGAAGCTTCGAAGGAAATCTCACAGTGTTTACAATGGTTACATTTGGGAGATGGAGGTACAAATTCTTCTCTTCTATCTCCTTTCGGAGATAGGGTCTCGCTCTGAAACTTAGGCTGGCCTCAAACTCAGGATCCTCCTGCCTCAGCCTCCTGGAGTGCTAGGTCTACAGGTATGTGCCACCACACCTGGTTTTTGGTCTTCTTTATACTATTCTAATTACTTTTTATATAGAAAGACTCAAGTAGAATGAGGTTATGCCCTAAACCTCACACACAAGATTCTGACACCCATAAAAACCAAACATTTGTTTCTGACATGCCATGTTAAAACACATCTATCCTTATTGGGCACCCTGGGTATGACCACCACAAATCCCAAAGAGGACGCAAAGAGGTGACTGATCCAGAATCCTTTCGTGTGTGGGGTTAATTTCCTGGATATTGAAATGTAAGAAACTACTGAAAACTAAGTAATTTTTGAAAAAACATGAGCAATGACTGCCGTATTTAACAAATACACAATGTCATTGATATATACCACGTGTGCTTTCAATATAAATCTTCAACATACACCAAAACAGTTTGCAAATTAGCTATCAGGAATCTCTAGATGATCTCCATGATTCTACTGCTCATACAGAGTATTGCCAGAGCACCCTGCCAGAGGTCATTTGGGATCCACTATACCCAGGTTAAATCAAAACTAATTTTGAGCACACATGCATTTTTTGCATCTGGCTCCCAATCACACCTCTTCTTACCCCACAGAAACCCTTGGCTTGAAAAGAATATTCCTTTCTTTATGCAATACCCTACAGGCAGTCCCCAGTTTACAAACACATTGCCATGGGAAAGTTCATTCACTGTGTAAAACCAGCAACACATTTTCCCCATAAAACTGAGCAAAGATCAGGTTCCCAGCATAACTTTTGTTAGTTAGTGAGCTTGTTTGCCATACTGGGGATGGAACCCGGGATATCATGCATGGTAAGCAAGTGTTCTATCTGAGCTACACCCCATCCCTACATAACTTCTAATGCTAATTCAGCTCATACTGTAGATGAAATATTCAGATCTGCTTAACAAGACAGAGAAAACAAAGCAGATATAAATCTAAAATGTGAGGAAGAAAGGACAGCCAAAGTGCTGGTGCTTGGGGATATAGAGAAACTAAGGGGCTGGGATTTAGCTCAGTTGGTAGAGCACTGCTCTGCAGTCTCTGAGGTCCCGAGTTCAATTCCCAGCACCGCAAAAATGGGAGAAGGACCTGGCAATCCACTCCCAAGGCAATCCTGAAACAGTCAGCCATTGAAAACCCTATGAGGGTCGCTATGAGTTGGATACCGACTCGACAGCACCTAACAACAACAACAACAAGTGTTTAACTCAGCGGGGTGGTGCACGCCTCTAATCCCAGTGACTCAGGAGGCTGAGGCAGGAGGAGTGCAAGTTCAAGGCCAGAGCCAGCCTATTCAATTTACCAAGACCCTACCTCCAAATTAAAAAAAAAAAAATAGACTGAGGTGCAGCCCAGTGGTAAAGCACTTGCAAATTATGCACCAGGCCCTGGGTTCAACGCCCAAGTACTGCAAAAGAACAAAAAGGAAAGAAAAGGAGAGGGAAAGAGAGGAGGAGGAGAAGAAAAAGAAAGGAAGGAAGGAAGACAGAGACAAGCCTATGTTTTCCAAGGTTTTCAGCACAGCTTGTTTTCCAATACACAACCTACCTCCCTCTCTACAGACCCCTCTCCTCCCAACCCTTGCCCCCTGCTAATTTCCTGTGTGTCCCTGGAGGTGAGCCCCCAAGTGCCTACATAATTCCTTTTAGGGTCAATCTGGGCGCCAGGCCCTGCGGGGCACAGTGCCTCTAAATGCACATCACAAGTGTCGTTCAGCCTCTTCTCTAGACCTAGAGGCTGATGTTTCCTATGCTCCCTATGGGGCTGGAGGCAGCTGAGAAGCAGGCTTGTGAAAAATGATCTCGATACAGCCAAATGTCTATCAAAAACCCCTGACTCATGATTTTGCTTTTCTATGCAGGGAAATCCTGGGATTTAGCTCAGTTGGTAGAGCGCTGCGCTGCAGTCTCTGAGGTCCTGAGTTCAATTCCCAGCACCGCAAAAATGGGAGAAGGACCTGGCAATGCACTCCCGAGGCAATCCCAACAAAACAGCCATTGAAAACCCTATGAGGGTCGCTATGAGTCAGATACCGACTCGATGGCACCTTAAAAAAAAAAAAAAAAAAAAAAAATGCAGGGAAATCCTAGTACTTATTCTTTATTCCTACAAACACAACTAATAAGCTTCCTTTCCAGCTTTCAAAGGCTACAAAAAGGAAAGTAAAAGGAAGGCACAAAGTGTTTATTGAGGGCCTTTGTCTGGGTCAGGCAGGAGAGGAAACTCAGGGTGTAAGTGTCCCTGTCAAGGTCACTCAGCAATGACAGAGCTGAATCAAGAACCACCTGGCTGCTCGAAGGTCAGCGGAGACAGAGCCGCTGCCAACAACCACCTGCCTATACTGTCAGGGAAGTCACAGCTGCTGACGTCAGACAGTGGTTCCAGTCACTCCCTGCTCCTTAAGGTACCTGCAAGACTACTCCATGTCGGTAATTTAAAAGGATGATCTGAAATGAAATCCTGCTCGCATCAAGGTTCCAGGCAGGTGAGGTTTTCACACCAAGGGGCCTCCAGTCCTCTCTGCGCCCATTCCCTTGCTGTGAACATCAAGACTGAGTCAGCCTATGCTCCATGGATGTTTTCTGCATGCAACACTGTTCTGGACCTGCTGCCTCAGCAGGAGGACTCTGCTGTTGTTGGGTTGTTTGTTTGTTTTTACAGCCCAAGGAGTCTCCCTGTTAAAACATTTAGATGATGAGGACGGCCGTCACAGGCAGAATAGAAAAATAGGAAATTAAGGGAACACGGAAGGAAAGAGCTTGCACCTGACATCTGGCTTAAGTCTCATTAGCTGACAGTCAAGAATTTCGACACAAATACCAAGAAAACTGCTGTGAGCATTGGCTACATAGAGACATCATTTTGAGAGATATTCCAGGTAAAAATGTTAGCACAGCAACGTGCCATGCTTAGGGTCAAAATGCATGCGACCTTGGAGTTTAAGCTTACTCCCTCCTCTGTGATCCTGTGCTTCTCTGAGAATGTCACAGACAAGATTATGGGCCATGTTTGCAGCCAACATGCCTGGACATCTTCCTTGTGACTTTTATCTTGTAGACCTATACAGCGCATCTCCTCATTTCACTAAAGAGAAGTTCCTCGGATAGTAGATACATCAAAAATACTGCCACTTAGCCTCTCAGGTCTTCTCAATGATGGGACTTCTTCCTATCACCTATTCTGCCCTATGTTTTTGTCTCCCTGGCACTTCTCTCTCACTCCTAAACCTTTACTTTGTAAAAGCACCTTACCATTTCACTTATCAAGGAGGAAATTCTTTCAGAAAGAATAGGCAAACTATGGCTCACACCTGTCTCAAAAAAAAAAAAAAAAAAAACACACAGCTGGGTGCGGTGGCACACGCCTCTAATTCCAGCGACTTGGGAGGCAGAGGCAGGAGGATCATGAGTTTGAGGCCAGAGGCAGCCTACATAACTTAGTGAGACCCTGCCTCAAGAAAATAATAGAGCACTTGCAAAGTATGTGCAAGGCCCTGGATTCAACTCCCAAGAAGAAAAGAAAATAGAGAAGAGGGGAAAAAAAGAAGAAAGAAAAGAGGAAAGGGAAAAGGAAAGGGAAGGGAGAAGGTAAACCAGCCCGTTTTTTGTACTTTGGCATAAAATCCTACTGTTAATCTACGTGTGGCTCCTGTCTCAAGAAGCCCACATCCACATCTATTAGTTTCTCAAGCATCTTTTTCCCTCCTCTCCAAATGCCCATGCTTAAATCGAGCGTGCCAACTCTTACCCACAATTAATAAACACACTAACTTTGTTTCACTCTGCCTTGTCCTGCAATTCTTTTCTGGGATGGAACCAAGGACCCTGGTTCTCCTGAGTAGAGGCCTGAGTGGGGACCTCCTCAGGCTACAGGCAGCAGCACTGGGCTGCATCCCCCCCACAGCCACTGACAGTCCTACAAAATCAGGTGGCCCTTGATATTTTGACAGTAACGCAAGGGGAACCTGTGCCAGTGTTAATGTGGAAAGCTATGTGTCTACACCTGACAACCCAGGCAATGTGTCCAGTCTTCCAGGATTTGTGCATCCAAATTAAACCTACGTCAGATTCTGCCTAAAGCTTTAAGGGTTTACCAGCCTCATGATTCTCAGGCAAGCAACTCATAGGGGAAAAGGTCCTCCTACTTTTGTTGCTGGAGCTAGGGTTTAGCTTAGTTGGTAGAGTGCTGCTCTGGGCTCTGAGGCCTGGAGTTTGATCCCAGCACTGCAAAAACGGAAGAAAGACCTGGGAACCCACTCCCCAAACAACCCACAACAATCAGCCATTGAAAACCATATGAAGGGCACTGTGAGTTGGACCTGACTCGATGGCACCTAACAACAATTTGGGTTGCTAAACTTAGAATGAGACATGACAATCTGCTGAGGCATTGTTTACGCAGCTTCATGTCTCAAGTGATGACATCTTTTCTTCCAGATTCCCACTAACGATCCTCTAATCTTCAAGTCTGGATCATCTCGTGTCCCCCATAGATCAGGCAGGTTGAGACTTTTGATCTCTGGATACTCAGGATCTATGTAACCTGGTCAGCCTGAGGTAGCTTCAGAGAAATGGAACTTCAGCCTTCATCAACCTTTAAGATTAAGGGAGGGAAGCCTCAGAGGGGCAAAATGAGGCAGAACAGAAAGACAAGGAAAATTAAGGGGACATGGGAAGGGAAAGGAACCCCTCACCCCAGGAATCTGGCTACCTAAAACCGAACTGTCTGCAAAGAACTAGAATCCCTTTTTAGAAAAATATCTCAGAAATAAGACTATAGCCCATGTTTGCAGTCAAAACATAGGCCTTGACTTCCTTGTTAAGAATGCCTCCCACCACCTTTTCTTGATCTTTATGTATTTACTTATTTACTGATTGATTGATTGATTGATTGAGCCAGGGGGTCCTCTTTGTAGCCCAGGCTAGCTTGGAACTCACTATGTAAACCAAGCTGGCCTTAACTCACTTCAGTCCTCCTGCCTGAGCTGCTAGTCAGCTCTCCTTTCTTATCTTTAAACCTGGACCACCTACTGATCTCATTTAGTGAAAAGTTCCCTAAATTCTCTAGACCTACTATTAAAACAATTAAATGTGATTCTCTCTTGAGAAGCCACACCCCTGTACTGGACGTGTGCTATTATGCTTTTCCTAGGCAACTCTCTCTCACACACTCTCTTCCTTCCTTCCTCACCCCACCTGCCCACCCCACCAACGCTCTAGCCCCAAGTTTAAATTTAAGGCATGGACCATCTTTTTATTTAACGTGACTCTTCGTTTACAAAAATAAAAAATGACACTATCCAAGCCAAGCACGGTGTGGCTGGCCTATAATCCAAGCACTCATGACCCAGAAGCAGAGGATCATGTGTTCAAGACCAGCTTACGCTACAAAGCAGAAGGGGAGAGGAAGAGAGAGAGAGACTGATTATGCACACAGAAAGATTAATGAAAGCCAAACCCAGTGACTTCAATGATTCCAGTGAAGTGTTTAGCAAGGGTTTCCACACTTAGGACTTTCTTTTCAATAAGGACCTTCAAGGGGAAATCATTAAACAAAAATTGATACAAGCATCTATTAGACCCCCTTCTATGTCAAAGACTGCCCCATAGTTATCAATCAGTTAATTGAAAATGATAGAATAGTTGGCTGAAGTTACTAAAAGTTGTACCAAGAAGTTGTTTTTTTGTTGGAGGCAGATAGCATTATGAAGAAAAAGAAGGCTCGACTCACATAAGCATGTGTTCCAATCTAGGTGTAGCTTCTGGGTTTGCACAAAGTGGTTCCTGAGTCTCCCCAACTGTGAGATGGCCAGGTAGGGACATCTGTCTAATACAGGCATGTCACATTCAATAAACCAGACCTAACCAGATTTACTTCAGTCAAGACAAAATATGTTTGACAAGTTGCTGCCATGGCCTGATGTTTGTGCCCCCCAGAATTCACATGCGGAGACCTAAGCCCCACCCAGTGCAGCGACACCACAATCCAGGGCTGTGGGAGGCAACACGTCACACGGGCTCCACCTTCATGGGTGGAGTAAATGTCTCATGAAAGGAGACTGGGGAGCCCTTTCGGCCTCCACTGTGGGGCCCCCACAAGGCACCATCTGTGATGCAGAGAATACATTCTGCTCAGACACAGAACCCGTCAGGCCCTCATCTTGGACCTCGCTCGCTCCACAGCTGTGAACACCACACTTCTGTGCCTAAATTTCTCCACCTCATCTGTGGCACTGCATTACAGGAAACAGACAAGGCAGCCGCTTCCATTTTCTTCAAGCACCTATTTGTTCCTGGTAACGGATCAAGCATTTCAGGTAAATCACACAGGTGTGGTCCCTACTCCACGGAGTTGATTGTCACAGTTCCAAAGACACTAACAGAGACCAGGGAGTGAAAAGCAGGGAACAGATTTCAGCTAAGATGAAGACCTTAGTAGGTATAAACGTCCTGCACCACCCTGTGGGAACAGCTAGAGCCCTGGCCAGCCCCCATGCCTGCCTTCCACCAGCAGCGGAAAGGTGTCGGGAGAGAAAAGGGGCTCGAAAGCAACAGTGTGGTGCGTGTCCTTGACAGCAGGCAGAGAAGGAATGGGAAAGGAGCGATGGTGGAGGGGCTCCTGAAGCGCAGCAGGGCTGCGGCAAACAGCCTAAAAAGAGGCAGTGGGGCGTGAGCCGAGCATCCCAAATCTGCCCTACAGCATGATAGCAAGGACGGGGTGCTAATGAAAGTCCAGGGGTCTGGACGACTGCCAAGGGAATGGGCGACCGTGGAGAGGTTCAGTGAAGGGCACCCAGGTCGGACCGGCCAGGGACAGGTAGTGATTCTCCAACAAGGGAGGGAGGCAAGGGCTCTGGTCTAGAGAGGATCCTTCTCTAGACACCCATGAAACTCGGGGGAGACACCTGAGCCTGGTGTCAACTCCTCTCCCAAGGTGCCAGCAGCATCCTGGGCGTGGAAGGATGGGAGGAGGAAAGGCCAGCACGCCTTGCAGGGAGCTCAAAGTACACGTGGAAAATATGGCCTTGTTAGGTGGATTTAATTACAGTCTTCCATCCTTGTGCCCTAAATGTTGCAGCTCAGTAATCTTTTTTATCTTTTTACTCTTCAGAATGCATGGTTATTAAACATGTAGCAACAGAAAGCAATCCCAACAGATGCCAATCTAGAGAACCTGACTCATGACTCGCCCCAAGCCCCTGAACACCTCAGAATGATGAATATAGAAAACAGCCCCAGTGACCACAGTTACTGTCACTTCTGCGCACATGGCTGGAATGCCTGGCCTCTTGGTCTCCTGGGCCTCCTCAGCAATTCACCCTTGCAGGAAGGGTCCCCAGCCAGGCCTTTGCAAACATCTCCTGGAAGGGAAGGGATAGGAAGAGACTAGAAAAGAAAGTGCCTTGGCACAGGCACCCGGGCACTGAAGCTCTGCCTTTTTAGATGGGCCTCTCTCAGGCTCAGGGATGAGTACGGGGGCAGGGAGTCAGTGCAGGGGCCCTGCAGGATGGGATGTGAAGTACCAGCTGCTCTCTCAGCAGATTCTGTGACATGTCTAGACGTTTCTGCTGCAAAGCCTGGCATAACCTTCCTGGACTTGGCTACCCTCTCCAGGGACAAGTTCCCAAGCCAATCAGAGCAGCTGGCTGCTTGCTGCTTCACCTGTCATCAAATCAAGCTAATGTAAGCAAAGCTGCCAAGGGATAGAGTGGGAACCACAGCCACTCTGCAGGACACCCAGGGCAGCACTAACAGACCCACCTACATGCGCAGATGGCACAGGGCATGGAAGAAGAGCTGGCAGAGCCACTTGGGATTTGTTGGTGCCACAACGTACTGGGCGTGCCACACTGGGCAGGTTATTTAGCCTCTCGGAGCTTCCGCTCTCTCCCATGTAACTGAGGACCAACACCTCACATCCCAGGCTGAAAGCACAGTGCGGCGCGGTGGCGTATGCCTGCAATCCCAGCAATTCGGGAGGCAGAGGCAGGAAGATCACAAGGTCAAGGCTGGAAGCAGCCTGCATAATTAATGAGACCCTCACTCAAAAAATGGGCTGGGGGGGTGCAGCCCAGTGTGTACAAGGTCCTGGGATGGACCCCCAAGTACTGGGAAAAAATTTTTTAAAACAGCACATGGACTATCCATCTTGGTATACCCCGTGTGCAGTGGCTGGAACCCTCAGTAAGTATTACCGGTTCCTCCCATGCCCACCGCATGGGCATGCCTCGCATGCTCTGAACACACAATTTTGGCAGTAGACTAGAAGGAAGAAACCTGTCTGCAGTCCCACGGCCATGCTCACCTCCCCCTCCTACCCAGAGTGCCCAGTTAGGTGCCACGCTTTGCAGACCTGCAGCCCCACTCAGTTCCTCCTACAGGTGCAGACCTAGGGGTGGAAGAAACCTGAAAGGGAAAAGGAGGAAGGAAGGCAAGAGGCAGGGCGGACGACCATCAGATGTGCCTGAACACGCAGCCCACAGTGGGAATGTCACATTACCAAATGCTACACCTGGCACACAAACTGTCAGGCTGCTCTCAAACTGCTGTTCCTGCCTCTCTCCCCTACTACGTCCTTGATCCAAGCACATGCCATCATTCCAAGCCTTCTGGCTCTATCTCCAACACCACCCTGCCCATGCACACTCCACCTCCCTTCCCATCTCAGCCAACTCCTGCTGAGCTCCAACTCCGGCTCAGCCACCAGCCGGATTTTCTGCCTCCCTCGTGGCTGCACTCCATATCCTGCCACTTACCTGTGCTGTTTATCACCAGTTCTACCAGTTGTCTGTCTACTGCCTTACTCGTCTTCGCATGCCAGGAACTAGGGGGAAAGCGGACACTCAGTGTTTGCTGACTAAATTAATGACTCAGCTGCCACTTATGCCTCAGGCAGTCCACTGCTTCACTGGGCTCCAATCAGCTGAGCAGAAAGCAGAATCCAGAAAGGGCTCAAGGGTGAGCTGCCAAGGTACATGGTGGAGACCTTCCTCTGAGTCTTACTTTTATGATGCATCAAAAGGAGAGATGAATCCTTTCATTTCCCACATAAGACCGGTTGACTCAGGATTGCTGAGAAAGCAGGTGTAAGAACTCAAGGAACTGTGTGCACCTGGAGTCCAAAAGCTCTCCCACGCCTCTTAAAACGTCTCTGCAGGGAGTGAAGAACGACGCATGGATGCTGCCTTCAGAGTCTCCTGTGTCCACATGTTAGCAAGAGTTACAGGAAACCCCGGGCCTGATGCGGGTCCTTGTTAACACATACCTAATGACTCTGGAGACTTGCTCCAGCATACATCTACAGCTGCCAAAGGGATCACACTGGATTCCAGAAGTGTGCTCCAATTAGCTATCTGTTAAAGCGTTCCAGCTCTCACTAGCTAAGTCCAAAGCTGAAGGGTTAAGATGATTAATAATAGTTAAATCACTCCTAAAAGACTAAAAATAAGCAAATTGACATGATTATGCGTCACAACCTCAATACACTTAACGAAATCATCTAAGTCTCTTTTCCTGCTAGACTCTCCTCTAGCCGAATGCAGCATAAATACACACAGGAATGTTAACTAAGAATTTAAGATGAAAAATGGCTGGAGGTATGGCTCAGTGGTAGAGCACTTCCCCAGCACGTGCAATGCCCTGGGGTCAACCCCCCACGAACAAAAATAAAATTGTATTTTCCCGGGGTTCTAAGTTTAAATCTGCCAGTTTAACCAACCATAAATCAGAAAATATGTGGGGGCAGATGTGCATATGGGCTGGACAAGTACAGATGCTCTCCTGTCCTTATTCTCCAAAGAATGCAGCATGACCATTACTCACACAGCATTTACACCATATTAGACATCATAAATAATCTAGAGATGAGTTTAAAAGTATTCTGGAGAATGCACATAGGTCATTTGCAAATGGTATGCCATTTCATTTAAGGGACTTGCACATACTCAGATTTTGGTACCATGCAGTGAGGAAGTGCTGGAGTTCCCTGGAAACAATTTCCCTTGGACACCAAGGAATATCTCTATATATAAATATGTAGTATATGCATTACATATAAATATTTGGGGATATAATATATAATGCCCCCTATACTGTTGTTGTTGTTGTTAGGTGCCGTCAAGTCGGTATCCGACTCATAGCGACCCTCATAGGGTTTTCAATGGCTGGCTGTTTCGGGATTGCCTCGGGAGTGGATTGCCAGGTCCTTCTCCCATTTTTGCGGTGCTGGGAATTGAACTCAGGACCTCAGAGACTGCAGCGCAGCGCTCTACCCACTGAGCTAAATCCCAGCCCCGCCCCCTATACTAGAAGATATATAATCACTTTATCATGGAGAGTTGTTCATAATTTTAAAAATTTCATACCTATTTTCACATTTTATTCTCAAAACACCTGAATGCCATAAACAGGACAGGTTCCCTCCCATCTGATGATCAAAAATCACAGTGAAAGCCGGGCATGGTGGTGCATGCCTGGAATCCCAGCACTCAGCAGGCTGAGGCAGGAGGATTGCTGCAAGTTTGAGGCCAGCTTGGACTACACAGCGAAACCCTGTCTCAAAAAGCCAAAAGAAAAAAACAGTGATTCATCAGTTTGCACCAGGGCATACAGAAGCTGAGCACGGAGTAAATTCAGACTATTTCAACTTCTGTCCTCTGAAACCCTTCCCAACATCCTATGCTGGCCAGGGTAAGGAAAGAGTTCCAAGTCACCCCACAGCCCAGGTGGCCCGGTGATTACCTCACTGTCCTTTCCTGTTCCCACTAGCACTCCTGGAACCTCCATGTTCCCTACCAGGGGTGGCCCCAGTTTGTATATGCCACAGTCAACTCCCAGCACATCACCCAAAGCAAGGTTCAGCAGCACAAACTCTGCTGCCCTGCATGTGTCCAGATACCCACAGAAACCCTAGAATGTGCAACTCAGTGAGCATGGGTATGTGGGTTAGGCAGGACTGAGGAACTTGCAAGAAAACCTGAAAAAACCAAGAGTGGTGGCGCATGCCTGCAATCCCAGCACTTGGGAGGCTGAGGCAGGAAGGTAGATGCCGCTTCAAGGTCAGCCGGGTCTTCACAGCTAGTTCCAAGCCATGAGCTCTACAGACAGACCCTATCTCAAAAAACAAACAAAAATTGTATAAAAACGCCAGGCGCAGTGGCACACGCCTGTAATCCCAGCAACTTGGGAAGTGGCGCCAGGAGGATGGTGAAGTTGAGGCAAAATGCACCCTGTGACCTTGGCAAGACCTGAGTCAAAATAAATTTTTTTTTTAAATGGGCTGGAGGTGCAGCTCGGTATAGAGCACTTGCAAAGTACATGCGAGACCCTGGGTTGAACCCCCCAAGTACCACAGGAAAAAAAGAAAGAAATGAGAAACCCGGAAAGTAAGTGAATCTATGTAAAGCCAGCTCTGCTTTCCACCATGCTGGATTCTGTTCGTGTTGAACCTTATCCAACAGTGCAAGCTGCTCTGGAGCAAGATGTAGGAAGTGGAATCTGGGGCTATAAATAAGCTCCTTATTTTGAGAACCTTTTCCTTGTAAAAAGAAGGGAGATTCAACCTGGGATGAGGAATAGGTGTTTATGGAATGAATTCAGAAAGCTTGGCACACCACACCTACCCTCCACATACTCAAGCCCATCACTGGAGAGGAGGCCTGAGGAGAGCCAGGGGGACCCTATCAACTATGATACATGTCACCCCAGAGAGAAAGAACCTTCTTCTCCTTGACTTTACATGCATTCACTCCTCTGGAGTAGGACATTTTAAAACAGAGAGGGCTTACAGGTTGGTGCAGTGGTGCATCCCTGTAATCCCAACAACTTGGGAGGCAGAGGCAGGAGGATCGCAAGTTCGAGACCAGGGGCAGTCTGCATAATTCAGGGAGACCCTGTCTCAAAACATAAAAAAATGGGCTTGAGGGTGCAGCTCAGTGGCCCAGCACTTGCAAAGCATGCAAGCACGAGACCCCCAGTACTGGAAAAAAAAAAAAAAAAGTAGTTCAACCCCCCCAGTACCGCAAAAAAAAAAAAAAAAAAAAAAAAAAGGCTGGCTGTGTGGCTCAGTGGCGGAGCACTTGCCTAACATGGGCACGGCCCTGGCTTTGTTCCCCAGCACTGCAAAATAGATAATAAATACATAACAAAAAACAAAACAGAGAAAAAACAGGGTGTCCAGCATTCTACATAGCAGGAGTCCATCCTTATCTGTAGGGTGTGCATTCCCAAACCACCCATGGATGCCTGGCTCTGCAGATAGTCCTGAGCCCTCTACCTTCTGTTCACCCCCATATGTGCGTACTTGTGATGAAGTCTAGTTTACAAGCCAGGCACAGAGACTAGCAGTGCTATTAATAAAAGAGAACAATCATGACAATCTTACTATAATAAAATGTATGCAAACGTGGCCTCTCTCTGTCTCTCAAATGTTTTACCATACTGTCCTTACCTTTCTTCTTTTGATAACATGGGATGGCACAAAGATTCATGAGGTGAGTGACACAGGCGTGAATGACTCCCTAGCCTGGGCAGGACAGAACAGGACAGGCAAGATTTCATCATGTTGATCAGAAGAGCGGGCTGGGGTTGACTCACTTGGTAGAGTGCTGTTCCATATTCTCAGAGGAACCAGACTCGATCCCCAGCACCGCAAAAACAGAAAGACATGGCAACCACTCCCAAAACATTCAGCCACTGAAAACCAGATGAGGGCCGCCATGGATCAGACTCAACCCGACAATACCTAACAGCTATCAGGAGCATGCACAGTTTAGTAGTCATGACTTATTTATTTCTGGATTTCCCATTTAATGTTTTCGGACCAGGGTTGACTGCAGATAGATGAAGCTGTGTGGAGCAACACCAGGGGCAGGGGAACGGCTGCACTTACTACTCGAAGCCGAGAGAGTGGCAATGGTGATCCTCACCAGGGAGCTATGCTAGGGGTCAAGTCCTCTCTCTCCTCAGGTCCTCATATGCCAGGTATCTTGTTGTTGTTGTTGTTGCTGTTGTTGTTGTTAGGTGCTGTCGAGTTGGTATATGACTCATAGCAACCCTACATACAACAGGGGAAACACTATTATCAGTGCTTCTCTACTGTTCATAGGGTTTTCAATGGCTGATTGATTTTTGGGAGTGGGTTGCTGGGTCCTTCTCCCAAGCCTGCAGCACCTGGTGTTCCCTGGCTGTCTCCCATCCAAGGACTAACCAGGCCTAACCCCGCTTAGCTTCCCAGATCTGACCAGATGCCCAGGGCTACAGCTGCAGGCTGCCAGTTATCTAGCTTATCATTAGTGATGCCTCCACAGGGAACTTATTTTAAATGTTTCACACCCAGTAAAAACTTCCTCAATTGTGTTCCCCTAAAGTAGAATTCTCCCAGTACTGGGGATCCATAGGAAAAACAGGAATACAAAGGAAAGCATTTGAGGTGGGCACGATCCTAGGGACTTGGTGGGCTTATAGTGGCTTAGACTGGTACATGGTCAGGCAGGTAACGGGTCCTGTAGTGACCAACTCCTATGGGGAAATGAGTTTGCTTTCCCCAGGGACACCTGGGCATCAGGAGAAAGAAGTTAGCTAACATCCCAGGACCTGACACCATTTGCACTCCATCCTCCCAGTCACAGCTCCACAGAATCATCAGGCACACTGCCAGCAACAGGAAGCAACAGGCAGCAGGGGAGTCCTGGGTGGCATCATGCTAACATTTGAATGCCTATGCTGTCCTTGAGTAAAGCCACATCAGAACCCACTGCCCGAATGCCTCCTCCTACTGTTTCCTGAACCTCAGAATGGATGGAGATAGGAAGGGAGCCTTTACATCAGACTTCATTTCCCAAGAGCATGGAATTCTTACTGCCTGGCTCTAGGTGACAAGTCAGCGCATGATCAGCACCCAGGGATCTAAAACCGTTATGGAGAAAACTTTGAAAAATGAGATCATCACTTTCAAGTAACCAAATACAACCATCCCCACACATTAGTGCAAGTTAAGCTTTCCCAAGAAGATAACTCACTCCCAGCTATGAAACGCTTAAGAAGAAAATACTGTAGGGAAAAATTGAGAGGAAATTGGCAAAAACTCCCAAACTGGGAAAACGGCTTTTGAATATCTGGTTTTGTAAATTAGAAATCTAGGGAAAATGAAAATAACTTGGTCGCACATTTGTGATTGGACAACTGGACTGAAAGCTGATTGGCTCAGGCCATTCCATGGGTGAGCTATATAAGGAGCTGCACTGTGGCAGCTCGACCCTTTTTGGCCCAAATCTTCCGATCAACAAGGAAAGACCCCTTTTTTGCCCGGACCACCAATGAGGAAACAGCTCTCCCTGCTCTCTCACCCAGACCTTCGGTGAGGAAAGAATGCTCTCCCGTTGCAATCATCAACAAGGAAAGAACCTGCTCTCTGTCTGATCACCAACAAAGCAACACTGTCTCCTCGTGACCACTGAGACGACCAACACAGGTGTTTGCCCCTGGAAGGCAAAAGCACCTAAGGCATTTCCTTTCTCCCGTCTCCTCCAGGGTCCCGGGGGCCGGAGGAGTCCGCGCCCCTCACCCGAGGGTCTCGAGTGAATTGTGCTTAGTATCTGTGTGTGCGGCAGCGCCTCCCGTCCGAACCTCCAGGCTGGACTGGGAGGCGCGTGCCCCACAGGTACAACTAGGCCATGGCGGTGAATGAAAAAGCTGGAATATCCTTAGGACCTAAACCTGGCAAGACCAGACGCCAGAAACAAACCCTTGCCACTGCTTTCATGAACTAAGCATCAGGTGGAGAAGGAAAGAAAACCCTCTACAAAGTACCCTCTGGCTAAGGGGATGACATTCAGGGAATAAGGTGCTGAGATTAAGAACAGAACTTAATTAACTCTGAGGTCTGAAATGCCTTTCTGGATAAGGATCCTTTCTGCAAACACCTGGACAGAGGAGGGAAGGGGAGAGAGTACCCTCGGGATTTAGAGGCAGACATAATACTTGGCCTACTTTTAAAAAAATAAATATGTTCATGAAGACAAAGAAATGCCTCCTATGCCTGACAAATCGAGGGGGGGAGAGGAAGCACAGCCATGTCCTTCTCCCTTCACTCTGCAAATACAATCAGCACCCAAATGTCCTACCACTCCCAGTCAGATCCAGGAGAGACATCATCTGAGGTGTCTCCCCACACCGCCAAGGGCGTGACACCAATCCCCAGTGTCCAGGTGACCAGGGGGGTCTGCTGGAACACAGGTGCCAGAGCTCACCAGAGGCAGAGTGAGGCGTTGGTATTCATGTGACAAGTGGTGCACAGCCCAAGAGGGAAACTCACAAGGGAAGATACTGCGTCCAGGGCACTGGGATGGGGACATGCTTGGGAACAACAGCCTTTAAGAGGAAGACCTCTGCCCACCAACCAGACGCGATATCCCACCAGTGTCCCCAGAGCCAAGTGGCACTTCCAGAGCCACCCACTTCTCAGCCACACAGAACCAGGCCTCTCTCCTTCCTGCCACACACCAAGCCTTCCCATCCTGAGGCCGGAAGAAAGCATTCAGGAAGCAGAGGAGGAGGAAAGGAGGCCTGGGGTCCAGTGCGACTGGATATGGGGGTCCTCTGCCCTGGGAGCCTTTTATAAAACCACAAGCACCTTCAAGCCTACCCTAAGGGTCCTTTGTTAGTAAACATGGGTGGTGGTGATGTTGTTAAGTGCCATTGAGTCGGTATCAGACTCATAGCAACCCTACTTACAATCGGTGAAACACTATTGTCAGTGTTTTTCTGCTATTCATAGGGTTTTCAATGGCAGATTGATTTTTGGGAGTGGGTTGCCAGGTCCGTCTCCCAAGCCTACAGCACCTGGTGATCTCAGGCGCTCTCCCATCCAAGTACTAACCAGGCTGACCCTGCTTAGCTTCCAAGATCTGAAGGGATAGGATGCTGCAGGGATAGGATGCTGCAGCGTTAGGGCTGCAGGCAAACATGGGTGAGGGTTACATAAAGTGACATCAGAAGATTTACCAATTTTTTTTTTTTTTTTTTTTTTTTTGGTAGTACTGGGGGTTAAACCCATGGCCTCGCACTTGCACGCTTTGCAAGGGCTGGACCACTCAGCTGCACCCTCGGTCCGTGGTGTTTTTTTTTTGTTTTTGTTTTTTACTTTTTGAGACAGGGTCTCACTAAATTACGCAGACTGCCTCTGGTCTTGAATTTGCAATCCTCCTGCTTCTGCCTCCCAAGTTGCTGGGCTTACAGGTGTGTGCCACCACGCCGAGCTCCTAACAATTGGTTTTGATTCTCACTCTGTAAGAGGACCTTCCAGAATGTGCAAATTAAGCCAGACTGTACCACGTATCCAGGTTGGGCATGGAGGTCACCCCTAAGAACCACACCCAGATTCAAGAAAAACCAGGACATAAAATGTGAGCTTCCAAATGTTCAAAAAGAAGCTAAGACAAAGGAAAGAGGTTGGGGATCGGTACTTGTGGGTGAAGCCAAGAGAAAGAAGGAGAAACCACAGAGAGCAAACCCCCCTGGCAGGGCCACCTCTCACACACCCTACCTCACTCTCGCTGCCCCTCCCCCCCAGGGCAGGGTCTCAGACACCCAGGTGCACTGGGCCAGCCCCACAGATGAGACACAGGCGCAAGGGGAGCAGACCCTCCTGCTTGCCTCCGCAGTTGGGCTGCACCACCCGGAGGAGACTTTCCAGGCTCTTATTCCAGTCCTTCAGTGCCACCTAAGGAGAGTAGCTGCATTGGAGTGTGCAGCCATCACAGGTTCTTCTCACCATCCCAAGCCACATCTGGGCCGCCCCAGGCAAATGTCTGGCCTGCTGGTACAGCCAGCCTGAGTGCTAGATGTGCTTAATTATGCCTACTTTACATGAACAATGACCAAGTCACAGACGCTATGACTTGCCAGGAGCCACTCAGCAAAACTAGGTCAAGGCTGGATGAAAAATGTGGAGGAAGGAACCCCACAAGAACAGAAAGAGAAGAGAAGTTATTTTGAACCAAACCTTCTGCTGCTCATCCAAAGAGTCAGATTTTCTTGTCTAAAAGTTGCTTTTCCAGGGCTGCTGTTATAGACAAACACCTATAATCCAGGCATTCAGGAGGCTGAGGCAGGAGGATCAACAGTTTGAAGCCAGCCTGGACTGCAGAGTGAGTTCAAGACCAGCCTGAGCTACATAGTGAGACCCTGTCTCAAAAAAAGAGAAAGAAAGAAGGAAAGAAGGAAAGAAAAAAGAAAGGAAGAAAGGAGGGAGGGAGGGAAAGGAAAGGGAAGGGAAAAGAAAGGAAAGGAAGAAAAGAAAGGAAAGAAAGGAAAGAAATTGGAGGCTTCCCAGTTTTTAGCACTACAATACTCGCCAAAAATGGTCACTAACTCCCAACAGCCTGTATCCATACCGCTGTGGTGACCGGTCCCATCAGATCTCAGAAGCTTACAGGGTCCAGCCTGGTTAGTACTTGGATGGGAGGCCGCCTGGGAACAGCAGGTGCTGTGGGCTTGGGAGAAGGCTCTGGCAACCCACTCCCAACAACCAACCACTGAAAAGCCTATGAATAGCAGAGAAGAACTGACAATACTGTTTCGCCTGTTGTACGTAGGGTCGCTATGAGTTGGACACCAACTGGACAACACCTAACAACTCCCAAAACCTTTAGGGCCAAAAGATGGGGAAGTGGACTGTTTCCAACAGAAGTGAATTTCCTGTGTCTCTGCTTCTGCTGGACCGTGTTTTGGGTCAAACTGTTGTTAGTGCCCAGCACTGGCTTTCTCAGGAGGAAAAGGCTTGGGGCTGGACCCTCTCCTCACTTGCTCACCCCTAGGCCCCACTGTTCGGTTGTGCCCCACATGCCTCTCAATTTGGGGGGCCAAAAAGCCCCAGACCAGGATCCCCTCTGGGCTAAATTGCAGCCCGAGAGAGAAATTCTGCTTTGGTTGTGGGTTTTCCATCTCCATCCTGGGCCAGGAACTACAATTCTGCCCTGCACTACACAAAGACAGTGTTGCACCTCCAGTTCGGATTCCCAGACCAGCGCTCCCTACCACCTGACCTCCTCTATCTGGTTCGTTGGCAAACACCTGAGACCCACAAACCACAATTCCCCCTTTCTCTTTGCATTCCACCCACCCCTCACTGTGGATAAACTGTACCCAGTAAATCAACATTGACATTTCAACCATGAGAATCTGCCCAATCCTCTCCTTCAGTGTACTTTTAAGAAACCTCTGCTCTTTCCTATCATTCTTATTTTCTTTTTTTATTTTCATTAGCACTGGGGGTTGCACCCAGAGCCTTGCACATGCTAACCAAGTGCTCCACTACTGAGAGGCACCCTGAGCCTTTATTTTTTTACTTTGAGACGGGGTCTCACTGTTATACAGGCTGCCTGTGGCCTCAAACTCCCGATTCTCCTGGCTCTGCCTCCCAAGTCTCTGGGATTACAGGGGTGTGCCACCGCGCCCTGCCTTTATTTATTGTTTGTAATCATATTCATTTGCCTTTTTCCCACATCAGGCTTTTTGTCCCACAGCCAGCCAGGCAGTCCCACGTGTGCTCCTGTGACGCACCATGTTTTCTGAAAGCAGTGCAGTCTTCCTTCTGATAAAGGACATCACCCTAAGGACAAGGTCGGGAAGGGCAGCTAGTACCAAAAGGTGACAAAAGCCTGCAGGTCACTCCCTTCTACTGCAAACTCCTCATCTATCTCTAATAACCAAGGTTTCCTCAACAAGTTTAACCTTAGCAGGAATGGTGGCTCACACCTGCAATCCCAGCACTAGGGAGGCTGAGGCAGGAGATTCACAAGTTTGAAACTGGCCTTGGCTACAAATCAAATTCAAGACCAGCCTTGGCAAATTAGCAAGGTCCTGTCTTAGAATAAATTTCTTTTCAGAAAATGGCTGGAGATATAGCTCAATGGTAGAGCACTTGCCTACCATAGGCAAGGCCCTGAGTTTAATACCCTCTCTACTCCCTAGCTCCTGTCTCTCCATGTGATTTCTCCCCCTCAACAAACCTCTTTTCTTTAAACATTACCTAGCCTCCGGTATTTTGTTAGAGCGAGAGAAAATGGATCAATACAGCCAATAATCAGGATGCTCAAAATTCCAAAGGAATATCCCTAGTTATTCAGGGAACATTAACGTTCTTTCTAGGAGCTGCCATTTTCTCTAAGAATCAACAGAATACATACAGCAGCCGACACAGGCCAGAGTGCACTCTCCCCAGGATATTGCTGATTAGAGTAAAATGCTTCCCAAATCTCAAGCAGATTGACATTTAGCCAATATAAAATAAGCTCGGATCCAGCTAATTGTTACACAGGCAAGGTAATATCACATCTCAAGGGACATGCTTTCCCAGGGAGTCAAAGAGGAGAAAAGAGTTTCCCTAGAGTGGCTGACATTTATGTAAAAGTAGTGTATTTGGCTGGGCATGGTGGCACACTTGTTATCCCAGCCCTCAGAAGGCTGAGGCAAGAGGATCATTTGAGCTCAGGAATTCAAGACCAGCCTAAGCAACACAACAAGACTCTATCTCAAAAACAAAACAGAAGTACAATATCTGTGCATAAATGTACATTTGTAATTGAAAAAGGAAAGCCTTATAAAAAAAAAAAAAAAAAAAAAAAACTAAATCATTGTTAGCTAAGCTTTGAGTAAGGGTGGCCCAAGAAACCCCAGTGCCAAGACAGGCACACTGGCATATACCTGTAATCCCAGAGACTCAAGAAGTGGAGGCAGGAGGATCACACAAGTTTGAGGCCAGAGGCTTTCTGGGCAATTTAGCGAGACTATCTTTAAAAAAAAAAAAATTATAAAGGGGCAAGGGTACGGCTCAGTAGTAGAGTGCCCTGAGTTTAATCCCTTTTGCCAGGAAGGAAAAAAAGGAGGAGGAGAAGAAAAAAAAAAAAAAAAAAAAACATACTACAGTGTCTTATTTCCTACTCTGCATTTCCTACAGAAGATTTCCCTCTGGTCACCAAAATACATGGGGATTTCTGTCCAGACTGCAGCTGAGAGTGCTACGATCTAACTCAATTCTGATACGACCAACCTGGAGATAGCATCAGGCCCACAGGTTAAGAGCTCAGCCCCACAAGGTTGCCCCTACTTCAGATGTCAACTGTAAGCCCTAGATTGGAATACGGGGCTATAAATTGGAGGTTTCTACAGCCTCCTGGAGGCAAGGGTTTAGTTCAGTTGGTAGAGTGCTGCTCTGTACTCTCTGAGGACCCAGGTTGGATCCCTAGCACTGCAAAACAAGAGAAAGATGTGGCAATCCACTCCCGAAGCAATCCTGCAACAATCAGCCATTGAAAACCCTATGAGTGTCGCTGGGTCCAACGGACCCAACTCAGTGGCATTAACAACACAACCTCCTACTCAGGTACAATTAATTTGTTAAGGTATCACACAGAACTCAGGGACACATTCCTTACATCCGCTCATTTATTATAAAGAATATTACAAAGGATATAATTGCCAGGTGGAAGATATGCAGAGAGTGTGGTGTGTGGGAAAGGGCAGTGGGCTTCCATGTCCTCTCTGGGGCACTGCCCTCCAGGATCCTCAATGAGTTCAGCTACCCAGTAGGTCACCTGAGCCCTCTCCTTTGGGGTTTCTGGAAGCTTCATTACCGATGCATGACAGATGGCATTACTGGTTACCAGGGCTCAACCCTTAGCCCCTCTTCCCTCCTTGGAGGTCTGGTTTGGGGCTGAAAGTCCAACCCTCTTCCACTGGCAGCCAGCCCCAGCCCTGAGGCTCTCCAGAAGCCACCAAGAGCTGACTTGTTAGAAGGAAAGATGACTCGTCACCCCAGAAATTCCCAAAGACTTAAAGCAGCTGTAACTCAAGAAGTTATGAAGGTCTTCTGGGGCTGTTATGGTTTGGACCTATGTCCCCCAGAGGTCTATGCGTTGAAGGTGTGGTCCCCAAAGCAGGAAGGTTCAGAGACCCCCCGGGCTCTGATCTCACAACTGGAATGATCCACTGAGGGGCTCGTGACATGATGGACGATTGGGAGGCACTGGGAATTTGGAAGAGGACACCTAGCTGAAGGGAGTGGGTCCCGAGGCGTGCCCCTGGGGACTATATATTGTTCCTGGCCCCCCTCCCTCTTCCCCCCCCCCAGCCCTGTTCCACCACACATCCCCACCGAGGCGTTCTGCCTCACCATGGCACAGGAACCAGAGCCACATGAGCCGGGGCTGAAATTCTGAAACCAGGGTCCAAAATATGTCTTTCTTCCTTTAAGGTGATTTTCTCAGACACTTTGTCACTGTTACCAAAAGCTGACCAGCACAGGCTCTGGCAGAACTGGAGGGAACAGGAGTTTCCAAGACCACATATTAGAACAAAGGATTCTTCTAGTGTCCCTGCATTAAAGAGCTGCAGGAGTTCTGCACAAGTCAGCGGACAGCAAATGCATACTTCTTCTCATGACAGCATCGCGGGGGTGGGAGGCCTCCGTTTTTACCTTTCTCTCAGAATACCTCACACTGTTCCACACCGAGCAAGCTGGCAGAGCTGAGGGCATCTTCGGGAGCCTGGAGCCAAGGTCTTGGGCTTAAATTCCAGCCCCACCACTCACTGACTACGGCACTTGGGATGCTACCTTGGGGTGAGACAGAAAGACAGGGAAACTGGGGGCCATGGAAAGGGAAAGAGCTTCCACCCCACGATCTGGTTTTGATAGGGAGTTGGCTCAGACATTAGTGGGCAATAAGGAGGAAAGGGGGATTGAAAATGGCTCCTGCCGTTCCGCCACAATGAGGGGCCATGTACCTGCCTGAGGGCAAGGGAAGGGCATCTTGAGATGGATTCCCTGCCCTGCCCAAGCCCTCGAGCCATTTTCAAAATAAAGGTTCTAGGCCCTCATCCCACGTGGTGCCCAAAGCTGGGCACCTGGGGCTGATGTCACCCTGCTGTTCCCTGGTTTGAATAAACTAGAGAGAGCCTGTGCCCGCGATGCTCCTTCCTCTCTCCTTCCACAGCTCTCTCCTCCTCTCTCTCTGTTTGTCTCTCTCCACTGACTGCACTCACGTCTCTGCCTTCTCCCAGGCCCGCTATCTTCTCTCCTCTCCAAGACACCATTCCTTCTGAAAGCCTGCTTAACTCTCCTGTACTCTGGCTTCCTTACCTTCCCTTGGGGAACAGAACTATGGTTATGCTGTTCACCCAGGGAACACAGGTTTCCCAAGTTCCTTGCAGCTGCACCTAAGCTGCTTCAGCTGCCTTGGGTTTCCCTGTAATTCCTTAAAGATAGATTATCTTCAATAAATCTATTTTATACTCTATTATAACCTCTATGTTGGGTATAAATTCTTTTATACGCCGGATACAAGAACCAGGGTTTTGCTGCCAGATTCCAGGACCTGCCTCTCTCAGGAATCTCTGTTAACAGTCTGAGTCTCGCCAACAATCAGGAACTTTGACACAACTACCAAGAAAACTGGAGTAAGAACTGCCTGCGCAGAGATGTTATTTTAGGGAGGCATTTTAAGTCATAAAAAAACTTAAAATAGCAATAAGCCATGCTTGGGGTAATAATGTATGTCATCTTTGAGTTTTACCTTCCTCTCCCCTCTGACACTCTCTCATGACTTTCTTTTTTTTTTTTTTTTTTTTTTCCGGTACTGGGGGTTGAACCCAGGGCCTCACACTTGCATGCTCTGCAAGTGCTAGACCACTGAGCTGCACCCTCAGCCCATTTTTTACCTTTTTGAGACAGGGTCTCCCTAAGTGACGCAGACTGCCTCCGCCTCCCAAGCCGCTGGGATTATAGGCGTGTGCCACCACGCCCAGCTCCTTCATGACTCTTCTTGAAGCTGTGCAATGTCTCTCCTGAGCCACCCTTCATTCTCATTTTACTAAACGAAGTTCTTCCAAGAGAAAAACCTAAACAATGGAACTTCCTTCAATCTTCCCGGCCCCTTCCTAATCCATGACAGGGGCCTCTCTAGGTGGAGGTTGAGGCTCACGTCACACTAGGCACCCAGAGTGGGGTACCCAGGACTAACATCACACAGCTCATGCCCTAGGTTAAATAAAACTGGAGGGAGCACGTCCCCACATGTTTCTTTCCTGCTTTCCTCTCTTGGGAAGCCCCTGTCTGGGTCTTGGATGGGTAGCTTTCCTTCTGAGTGCTCTAAAGGGTGTGCTTAATAAACTCTAAACTTTGCTTCATTCTCTCCTACTCATCCAGAAATTTTTTTCTGCAAAGAAGCCAAGGACCCAACTTGAATATTGGTCCCAGATAGTGGAATTCCTCAGGCTAGGTGACCACACTGAGTTGCATCCCTCTGCTGTACCGCTGTTGACACCTTCACTTCTCTGCTGCAGTCACCTCATGTGGAAACTGAGGATAATTACAGCAACTCATCTCTGGGGCTGTGATTAAAGGAGTCAACACACATGGAACACTCAAGATATCACTGAGCATGTAAGTGCTCAGGAAATACCTGCTATTATTAGCAAAAGCATATTAAAAGGAAACATGCAATAAACACAAACACGTATACTTTCAGGTAGTATTGAACTGTGCAAGGGAAATAAGGTAGGGAGTGGTACGGGGCACTCAACAGCACTATGTCAGGGTTTACAAGACCATGTGCTACTTCTGATTAAGAACTATGTGGTACAATGTGATAAAACTTGTTTTGTTCTTTCTCATAAATAAAAGCCCTGCCACACCTCAACAACTCTGTGGGCCAAGAACTTCCTGAAACAGACATCTGAGAGAGCAATAGAAAAGCAACGGTTTCTCCTGTACAGGCAGGGCTCGTTTACAGCTGACTTTTACAAGTCTACCCCTGTGTGATTAACTGCCCAGATCTCAAATTCGGATGAGCACGGAGGGGGAAGGGCCAGGGGAATGACCCAGAGAAACCAATCATAACCCCACCCCAAATGTATGGAGAGGAGAGGAGGCTTTTGAACATCTGCTGTCTTCTACATATCACAGGCAGAAAAGACTGGGCCTTTAAAACTCAGTCTCCTGGGAACAAAAACAACTAAACACCATGGGGACAAAGAAAGAGGCAGCATGGCAAGCAGAGGTGCCCACAAGGGCAGAGGTGTCGAGGGAGCAGAGATCTAGGAAACAGAAGTAGTTGGCCCTTCGGGTGGGAAAGGGCAGGTATGGGAGAGACCAGCAGCAGGAAAGTGACACTAAGCCGACAGCATGCTGGAGGGGAAGGAGAGCCCCGGAAGTGTTCTGTGGAAGCAGCAGGCATGATCAGAGCAGCAATGTGGGGAATGTTTTGGAGGAGGTCCAGACCAAAGGCCGGGAAATTAGCCACCAAGAGGCAAGAAATGATGGGGAGGCGGTGATTCCAGAGAAAAAGTAGGGCTGACTTTCTCAGCAGACCGGATAGACGTGGGAGGATGTGGAAGTGCAGAAGAGGGCTGGGTGACTGTGAGATGTCTGTCCTGTGTGTTGTTGTTATTGTTGTTAGGTGCCGTGGAGTCCGTATCCTCATAGTGACCCTACGTACAACAGGCAAAACACTATTGTCAGTGCTTCTCTGCTATTCACAGGGTTTTCAATGGCAGATTGTTTTTTGGGAGTGGGTTGCCAGGTCCTTCTCCCAAGCCTACAGCACCTGGTGTTCCCAGGAAGTCTCCTATCCAAGCACTAACCAGGCCAACCCTGCTCAGCTTCCGAGATCTGAGGGATTGGACACCACAGTGGGACAGCTGCAGGTGTCCTGTGCATGGCTGGAGAGAAATGCACAGGTAACTCAGCAGGTGTGTTGTGAGGAGCAGGAGGCTGGAGATTAGTAGGAGTCTTGTTATTGTTAGGTGCTGTTGAGTCAGGTCCAACTCATAGCGACCCTATGTACAAGAAAACAAAACACTCCAGACACTGTGCCATGCCCAGCACTGTGTCAGTGCTTCTCTGCCACCCATAGGGTTTTTAAAGGCTGACTGCTTCAGGAGTGGGTTGCCATGTTCTTCTCCCATTTTTGAGGCTCTGGGGATGAAACCCAAGACCTCAGAGCACACAGCAGAGTCTAGTTCTAGACAAATGTAGCTCAAGAGCATCAAGTGGGAAAGCCTGGCGACAGCCGAATAACTGAGAAAGAGCTCAGGGTCAGAGAATCACTGACGAATGAGAAGTAAGAGTAAGACAGGGAGAAAAACAATGAGCCACGAAGGGGCTTCTGAGGCATGACCCACCCACAGGCAGAAAAGAACCCACCGGCGACTGAGAGAAGACTAGTAAAACCAACAAGAGGGCCAGGCACACGCCTGTCATCCCAGCCACTCAGCAGGTGGAGGCAAGGGGATCACAAGTTCAAGACCAGAGGCAGCCAGGATAGCAAGACCCTGTCTCAAGATGAAAAACAGAAAGGGAGTTGTGGGTGCGTCTCAGTGATAGAGCATTTGCAAAGTATGCACGAGGCCCTGGGCTCAACCCCCTTATACTGGAAAAAAAAGAAGGAGGAGGAGGAAGAGGAGGAGGAGGAGGAGGAGGAGGAGGAGAAGGAGGAGGAGAAGGAGGAGGAGGAGGAAAAAGAAAAGAAAAGGCTCCTAGGTGAAAGGAGCACTGTCAAACTCAGAAAGGTAAGATAAGAAAGCAGTAGCTTTAATGGGATTTAGAGACTGGGAGATTACCCACGACTCTAACAAGAAAAGCTTCCCTACAGCCATTAACTCTCTCCAACTCCTCTTGACCTATACCATGGATTAGGATACTACTTACTTGCCACTCATCACACCATCAACAGTCAGACAAAAGTCCTCTCCATGCAAGAAGCCAAAGGCACACTATGATAACCTCCATCCCGGCAGCCTGGAATCTCCAAGTCACAGGGGCCAACAACCAACCATGATACAATGGACACATGCTCCAGGAGACAGTAACAGGAGTCAGCATTTAGTCCAGCGTGGCAGTCATTTGCTAACCACCTGCCTGGTGGTCAGGTACTACGCTTGGCCCTCAGTTAACAGGGATGAGTTAGACCTAGGCACGGAAGATCCCTGTGGCCAGGGGCTTTTCTCCAATGTACTGCTGTGTCCCGGCACCTCGCAGAGAGCCTAGCACACTGTGAGTACATATCAACTGAAGGAAGACATTGAGCCTTTCTTTCAGGAGTAAGAAAGCATGAAAGCTTCAGGAGACAATTTGTGACCTAGGTTAAAGGAACAGCAGGATTCTGCTAGGCACACAGAGACCATACTTTCATATTTATGTATCTCCTGTACAAGGCTGCCTGCAGCCATACCACTGTGGCATCCAATGCCGTCAGATCTCGGGAGCTAAGCAGGATAGGGCATGGTTAGTACTTGGATGAGAGATGGCCTGGGAACACCAGGTGCTGTAGGCTTGGGAGAAGGACCCAGCAACCCACTACCAAAAAACAATCTGCCATTGAAAACCCTGTGAATAGCAAAGAATCACTGACAATAGTGTTTCGCCTGTTGTATATAGGGTCACTATGCGTCAGACACCAACTCGATGGCACCTAACAACTACAACAACATACAAGACTAGTTCTGAGAGTCACACAGACCTGTGTGAACTACAGCAGCAAACCCTGCCTTGCCTCTAGTAGGTAATCAAGAAACGGCTGGTAGGAGGGTGGTGATGGGAGAAGCTCAAGGGCTGAGAATAACCCATCTCTTGATTTTTGCAGACACAACCCAGGCTGGCCTCTAACCCGAGATCCTCTTGCCTCAGCCTCTCAAGTGCACACCACCATGCCTACCTGTGTTCTACTCTTAGGTAAAAGTTTCTCTTTTAAAAAGCTAATGCCAATAAACTTTTTCTTTTTCTCATTAACCATTACAAAACAAGTTGCCTTACTTCTTTTAAAGAAAAGGTCCAACTTAACCACAGAAAAGAAAGGCTAAGGCATATACCAAACTGGTAACAAAATAAGAAAACTGAAGTCAACCCTAGAGGAGGATGCCCAATATCTGACTAGTAATGGACAATTATCAGCAAAGAAGGCCACGTCTTAAGTAATTAACACCACATTAGTAAGAACCCAACTGTAACTACTGGGTCCTAATTACAACCCGTGCCCCCACTCTCGGACATCACCAAGGAGCTGTGCTGGTTAGAGCCACATAGCAAAACTGGCCAAAGGCGGACAGGAATTCCTTCCAGAGATCTCTTGTACATGACAGCAACCACAGTTAATAGTGAGGTATTATGTATGCGAAAGTTGCCAAGAGCATAGCTTTTTAAGGGTTCTTACAACAATAAGTGAGGTAATGGATATGTTGATTATTTAGCCATTCAACAACGTGTACATGTCAAAACATTAGTGGGCATGTCATAAATCATTTTTATTTTCCAATTAAACAAACAAAGGTCAAGAATTTTTTTCCACAAAACACACTGATTAAAGAGCCAGCCCCAACGGCACATGAGCTGCAGAACATGAGGCCCGGTACCATCAGCAAAATGTGCCCACTGCTGGGACGTTGCTATGTATATCCTTTTGCACACATTTTCTCACTTAATCCCAACACCCCCCAACTAGACATTCTCTCCTCTTCACAGACCTAGGAGCGAGTTCAGAAGAAGCAGATTATAAGTGCTCAAGCAGGGATATGGACATAGCCTGGCCGAATGCAGAGCCCATGTTTCACCCACCCCATCAAGCCAGAGACGGGGTTGCTTATTTCAACCAGAAATTTTGTGAACAAACCAGCGGTTTGTGGTACTAACCAGAAGTAGAGACATCACAAAAGATCTCAAACCCCAGTTCTCAGAGAACATGTCTCAAACACAAGCTTCTCCACCATAAGCATGGATGTCTCCTCTTCCTCCAGAAAGCAAACTGTCAGCCCAGTGCTAGCCTCAGTTTGTGCCCTCCACAGCCCAGGGAAAGATTCCCATGGTTTGCGTTACCTTCCAGAAAAGCACTCATTGCCTGTAGGGCACTGCCTAGAGAGGCAGTTTGCCCGGGACCTATCTAGGCCCACTTGGAAGTCTGAGGCTTGTCCCCTGTGCAGTAACTTTGCCCTGTATCTGGGAACTCCTGCCCAACAAGCTTCCAAAAATGGTGCTGGCATCCAACTCCTCTCCTCAGACCCCTTGGCACCTGATTGGCTGTTTCCAAACCACCAAACAGCTCCTGATTGGACCATTCAGGAACCACCACCAATTGGTCCTTTTTACAAACCCAAATTTGTATATCTCCCCTGATTGGCCAAGACCTGTACAGAGTGGCAGCCTCTGATTGGTCCCTGACTATCCCCTGAAGGGGATATAAGGGCAGTGCATGGAGCAGTCAGGGTCCATTCCACGGATGAGGACAGACAAAGCAATAAAGAGCTGTGTTGAGCTGAGCACTTGGAGTCAGCATCTTCACTGGAAGAAAGAAGCAAGGAGCCACCGTGGACATAAACCTCTAAGCTGTCCCCAGGGACTGGCAGAGTGGCCAGCTGTAGGCATAAGCCTCCTTTCCAGGCAACGAGGTTCTCTGGTACTCAGCTCCCCCTCACCAGAGGGGTCTTCGGGGGCTGTTCTTGCTCACAGCCGAAGCAAGTCCAGCAGCAGGGCGATGCCCCACAATTGCCTCCCTTGTTCAATGTTGTGCTCTTTCTGCTCTAGGCCGTTTGCTTTCTCTACAAAGGCAGGGGAGGAGAAGGCACTGCTGACTAATCAAAAGCATCCCCTAACTGAGTAGAAAAATCAATAGGTCACCAGAGGTGCCTTGCTGAACACTGCAAGGCTCGGAGCCAGTCTTAGCAAACTTGGGCTTCTGGAGAAATTCCAAACCAAGTCCCCACAGACAACCAGCATGCCATCCAGGAGAAGCACTGCCTCTCTCCTGAGACAGGGCAATCACCCCACAACTGCTTCAGTAAGTGTCACACCAATCCCAGCACACCTCAGGCAGAGAACCGCACGGACAGGGCAAGCTACCTGCAGCCCCAGGGTCTTCCAAGTTTGGCCTTCTTGTCAGAACTACTTATTACCCATCCTAGCACAAATGTACTGGAACGAAAAAGACCATGAGTGCTTTACAACTTACAGAGGGTGTGTGCTTTTCTTCCATCAAAAAAAGAGAATGGTTTAAATAGCAGTGTCTCAGATCTTAACACAAGTTTCTAATACATATAATTATATATTGTCTGTGTTGAAAGAATAGTGATCATCTAAATGGGACAATACAAAATGACACACACAGCTTTGCAAAGTGTCTTTGCCATGTCTGATTCAATCAGGATACCCCCTATTCCCCAGAAGCACACTAAACTCAGCAGATAAAAAGCTATAGGTAGCCAAGCAAGGTGGTTCACACTTGTAATCCCTGCGACTTGAGAGGCAGAAGCAGGAGGATCACAAGTTTGAAACCGCAGGCAGCCTGCATAACTGAGCAAGAACCTGTCTCAAAATAAGAAGAAAAAAAAATGAGCCAGACACAGTGACACATGCCTGTAATCCCAGCAACTCAGGAGGCAGAGGCAGGAGGATCTTAAATTCGAGACCAGAAGTAGTCTGCATAATTTAGCAAGACCCTGTCTCAAAAAGTGAAAAAATGCAGCTCAGAGGTACAGCGCTTGCACATCATGAAAGGACAAGGTCCCAGGTCCAACCGCCCAGTACTGCAAAAAAAAATTAAAAATTAAATAAAATTCCAAACCATGCTACAAAAGGCTTTCTTGAGACCACTGAAAGCTGCCCAAAGCAGAGACGGTTTTTCTCTAAGCAATGTAGATCTACCCTCCCCCAAGACAGAGAAGATAATAGGTTTTGTTTTGTTTTGTTTTTGCCCTACTGAAGGGTTGAAGGCAGGTCCTTGCACAAGCAAAGCAAGCGCCAAACCACTGAGCTGCACCCTCAGCCACTTTTTCTTTTGAGACAGTCTTGCTAAATTGTATAGGCCACTTCTGGCCTCCAATTTGCAATCCCCCTGCCACCTCCTCCCAATGCTGGGATTGCCCAATGTCTGGGATTCCCAGGCATGTGCCACAGTGCCTAGCTGAAGACAACAGTTCTGATTTACAAGATCTACTATGTCTTGGGGGCTGGGGTTTAGCTCAATTGGTAGAGCACTGCTCTGCACTCTCTGAGGGCCTGAGTTCGATTCCCAGCACTACAAAAATGGGAAAAGGACCTGGCACTCTACTCCTGAAACAATCAGCCATTGAAAACCCTATGAGGGTCACTATGAGTCGCACCCGACTCAATGGCACCTATCAATAACAACAACTATATCTTGAGTTGAAGATTTGGTTCATATTAAGAAGCATTCGACCAAACAAAACAGATGACAACCGTGTAAGAACTTGATGGTTGCTAAAATTACTCTCCAGCCTGGTGTGGCATAAGCCTCCGCCCTCCGCCGCCCAGAGGCTGCCACTCTGTACAGGTCTTGGCCAATCAGGGGAGATATGCAAATACAGGTTTGTAAAAAGGACCAATTGGTGGTGGTTCCTGAATGGTCCACCTCTAATCTCGCCACTGGGAAGGCTGAGGCAGGGGGATTGCAAGTTGCACTGTGTAGCCTGTGCTACACAGTGAGTTCCAGATCAGCTTGAGCTATGTAGTGAGACCTTGCTTCAGAAAACCAAAAGTAAATAAATAAATAAATAAATAGAAATAGAAATAGAGAAAAAATAAAGTCACTCACCAGCTGATCTAGTGATATTTTTTAAGTGAACCATTAAGCCAGGAGTGATAGTCCACACCTGTAATCCCAGAGACTAGGGACAGAGGCAGGAGGCAGCATGTGTAACTTAGCGAGACCTTGTCTCAAAATAAAAAGTCAAAAGTGGGCCAGGGGTACTGCTCAGTGGTAGAGCACTTGGGATGCACGTGCAAGGAGGCCTGGGGTTTGTCAACCCACCAGCACTGAAGGAAAGAAAATAAACAGAAACACAAATGAATCACTAAATAGGCATCTAAGCCATCAAGCAAGTACATTTACACAAAGCTGTAACCAACAATGTGTCGGCAATCCTGTCAAGGTAAAGGGACCCCAAGAGGAAATACATATGTACCAGATAAAGGGACAACTGTCTACACCCCCGGCAATGGCCGAAGCAAGCAAGATAGGCTTAGAAGTAACTGAGCAAAGCCAAAATGCATCCTTCCGCTATTCATCCACCATGCATCTGCATCTACTGTGTTCAGTTGCATGTAGGTGGCTGGGAGGAGGCAGCAGTTAACCATACGGAGTCAACTGCTGAGACAGTTACATTGGAGATAACTAAGTTAAAGTTGTCTCCTCCCGTTGAGGGAAGAGACAACCTGGTAAAACAAACAGCCAGCACAGAAGAGATATTTATGTAGGACCACGTGAACTGCTGTTAAGTAGTTTTGTTTTGTTTTGTTTTGTTTGTTTGTTTTTTGAGACAAGCTCTCCTTATATGGGGTCCAAGCTGGCCTCGAACTCATGACTCTTCTGCCTCAGCCTGGGGTTACAGGTATGGCTTTTATTGGGAGTAAAATGGGACACCATAGCAGTTTCTAGTAGCAGGGTTTTTAAACAGAGCAGGAATTTATGCAGCTTACTCTTTAACAGGATCACTCTAGCTGCTATGAGGAGAATAGAATATATAAAGACAAAGACAGCTGGGTGTGGTGGTGGCTATTGTTATCTGGTGCCATCCAGTTTAGGTCCCACTCATAGCAACCTTATGTACAACAGAACCAAACACTGCCCAGCACTATGTCAGTGCTTCTCTGCTATTCAAAGGGTTTTCAATAGCTGACTGTTTTTGGAGTGGGCTGCCAGGTCCTTCTCCCAAGCCTACAGCACCTGGGATTCCCAGGAGGTCTCCCATCCAAAGATTATCCAGGCCCAACCCTGCTTAGCTTCTGAGATCAGATGGGATCAGATGCCAGGATGGTGGTGTACACCTGTAAATCCTGGTACTCAAAAGACAGGGACAGGATACAGAGTTCAAGTCCAGCCTGGGCTACATAGGAAGACCCTGCCTCAAAATAAAAATAAGGGTGAGCCAGGCGCAATGACTTGCCTGTAATCCCAGTGACTCAGGAAACAGAGGCAGGGGGTTTGCATAACTTAGCCAGACCCTTACTTAGAATAAAAATTAAAAATGGGCTGTGGATGAGCTCAGTGGTAGAGCACTTGCAAAGCATATGCAAGGCCCTGGGTTCAACCCCCCCATACCACAAAAATAAAAAGAAGAAGGAGGAGGAGGGCAGGAAACAGAGATATGTTCAGAGCTCCCGGAGCAGCTGTACTGAACCTTCCCAATGGAGAGATGAAGGTGGTGTGGACCCGGGTGGGAGCAATGAGGGCGAAAGGGGATCAGACTGCAGATATGGTGTGAAAGTAAAGCCAACAAAACTCCTGAATGGACTGGGTGCAAGTGAAAGAGAGCAGCGTCAAGAGTGACCCCCAGTTCTTAGGCCTGAGCATGTAGAAGGAAGCTGTCATGGGCCAAGATGGAGAAGGTTGAAGACTGTTTGACAGTAAGATGGGAAGCTAAGCACAGGACGTGTTGAGGGTCCTATTACATTTGGAGTTTGCCAAAGAAGCCCTTACTCGGTGGTTATTCAGCAAACATTTGGGAACCTACTCACCAGGTTTTCAGACCATGTATTAGCCTCGGGCAACAGCGAAGACAATCGCAGTCTCTGACGCTGAGGTCAGTCTAGAGAAGGTAGACTAAACAAGCTAGGATCACAGCAACACAGGCTGGGGAGAATTTCAGTACCTGAGGTCTGCTTAGGATGCTTCAGCGACACAGAACAGGACATTGACCAAGACAGGAGAACTTCCCAGGACAGAATGCAAAAGGAAGCATGATCGGGGTTATCTAGGTGAGAACAGGAAAGTGCGTGGAGACAGGGATTCCAGGTGGAAGAACATCTGCAAGGGCTTGGAAGTGAGAGTAAGCATGCAGTGTCCCAGAACCCACAGGACACCGAGCCAGGCTCTAATCCAGGTGAACGCCGGCCAGTGGGGGAGATGTCAGTCTCTCAGGACCCCACCAAAGGAAGCTTACAAATGCCTATGCTCATCCTCAGTATGTGCGACTAGTTGTGAGAGCCGAGGCATGGCAGCAAACACCTGTGACCTCAGCACTCGGGAGGCTGAGGCAGGACGATGGGACAGTGAAATTCCAGGCCAGCCAGGATTATCAGGCAAGGCCCTGTCAAAAAACCACAGGACATCTGAGGCTAAAGAATTGTGACATGCAAAGGGCTGACAGGACCTTCTTCTCCTGACAAATACACAGTTACCCAGGAAATATGTGGAAAGGGGAAGCTGGACCCAAGTTTCCTAAGGCAATGCCTTCAAACCCAGGTACATAAGGACTTCTCGTGGTGTGAGGGTGTGGACCATTTAAGGGTACCAGTTAATCAAGTCCCAGACCTTGACCTTTCCTGAAAGGAGTCTTTCCCAGATCATGTATGAAAGGCTTCTCCTTCCTCATGGCCCTGTGAGAGTCAGGCTTCCCTCTTTGTATATTAAAGATGCACCACGCCTCCATCCTGAACCCATGCAGAGGGGCAATCGGAAATACTTAATGCCGACACCGTAACGTGAAAGATCGAATGACTTTTACACGTGTGGAGTTTTCTAGTTTTCTGCTTTCAACAGAATTAAAGGAGGCCAACAGCAAGCTGGTTGATTCATAAAATACCCGGTTCTGACACACAGTGCCGACGAGAATTTCCCACTTTGCTATTCTAAGAACGCGTCGTGTACTGGATGGTGCTAGCATTCACTTGCCTAACACCATCTTCTGAGCCACCATAAGTCAATTCAACATGAAGAAGTAATACATAGAAAGCCTCACTTAAAATGCATTTATATACTTTGTAGCCCTGTGGCATCTGATCCCATCAGATCTCGGAAGCTAAGCAGGGTGGGGCCTGGTTAGTACCTGGATGGGAGACCGCCTGGGAATACCAGAAGCTGTAGGCTTGGGAGAAGGACCTGGCAACCCCCTCCCAAAAATCAATCTGCCATTGAAAACCCTATGCACAGCAGAGAAGCACTGACAATAGTGTTTCCCCTGTTGTACAGAGGGTCGCTATGAGTCGGATACCGACTCGATGGCACCTAACAACAATAACAACAACATAACACGAAAGGTAAAGGGGGCTAGGGTTTAGCTCAGTTGGTAGAGTGCTGCTCTGTACTCTCTCATGCCCTGGGTTCGATCCCCAGCACAACAACAACAACAACAACAACAAAAAGGACGTGGCAACCCACACCAGAAACATCCCAAAACAATCAGCCATTGAAAACCCTAGGAAGGTTGCTATGAGTCAACACCTAACAAGTCTTCTAACAGGAAATAAAAATTCAATATATACACTTATTTTTGTCACTTCAGTTTGAAAGGATGATCAACAAAAGATTTTCAAGCATAAAAGTAAATGAAGTTAACACTGTGGGGAAAGTAGAATTCAAGGATGATTTCAATGAGAAAAAAAATGAACATTTCTAACTCAAATGAGAACATGTTCATGCATTTTTCAGGATGACAATAGGTCCAACTGTTACAGCACTTAGTGCCTACCAGATACAGTTAAAAGAATAATGAAACAATTGTCATTTTAAAGTGTCAATATTTACAATATCAGAAATTACTTCTTTTGCAACTCTTTGGTCAAATGAGTGGGGAAAAAAGTCAAAAATAATTTTCCAAAATTCTCTCAACAGTTATGAATGCAAATGCATTTAAAGAGCACTGGGATTTAGCTCAGGGCTGGGATTTAGCTCAGTTGGTAGAGCACTGCGCTGCAGTCTCTGAGGTCCTGAGTTCGATTCCCAGCACCGCAAAAATGGGAGAAGGGCCTGGCAATCCACTTCCAAGGCAATCCTGAAAAAATAGCCATTGAAAACCCTATGAGGGTCGCTATGAGTCAGATACTGACTCAACGGCACCTAACAACAACAACAACAACAACCCAACCTCAGCACTCTTCTCACCCATTCTACAGCACTCTCTCAATCTGGCATGACACCACAGGCTACAAAGCCAAAGCCAGTGCTCATCCTCCCGCTCAGGGGGTAGCAGGCCTGGAGGCCTCTAGAGGAGGCAAACGGAGCTCGAGCTGAGACACCACAGAAGGCTCCTTGCTCCCCACTAGACAAAACAGCGCATTTACAGACACAGGGGACAAGAGAAAAACCCCTGCTGGGCACCTGTCCCTAAGGTACTAAAGGCTAGAAGTAATCCTCTGACACTTCCTACAGTTTTACAAGTAGTAATTGAGTGAAAATAATAGGGAAAAAACCGAAGCTGAGCATGGTAGTGCATGCCTACACTCCCAGGGCTCCAGAGGCTCAGACAGGAGTTCTTAGCCAGCCTGGGCTACAGAGCAAGAGCCGGCCTCAAGAAACAAACAAAACCAACAATAATTATATATATACATATACATATATATGTGTGTATATATATATATATATACACACACTATATATATATATATGTGTGTATATATATAGATATATATGTGTATGTGTGTGTGTGTGTGTGTGTGTGTGTGTGTGTATTGCCTGCAGCTGTGCCACTGTGGTGTCCAATCCCATCAGATCTTGGAAGCTAAGCAGGGTCAGGCCTGGTTGGTACTTAGACTTGGGAGGACCTGGCAACCCATTCCCAAAAAAACAATCAGCCATTGAAACCCCTATGAATAACAGAGAAGCACAATAGTGTTTTGTCTGTTGTATGTAGGGTCACTATGAGTCAAACACACCTAACAACAACAACAACTATCTATCTATCTATCTATCTATCTATCTATATATATATATATATTTACATATATTTATATATATATTATACACACACACACACACACACACACATATTGTTAGGTGCCGTCGAGTTGTGTCCGACTCATAGTGACCCTCATAGGGTTTTCAATGGCAGATTGTTTCGGGATTGCCTTGGGAGTGGGTTGCCACGTCCTTCTCCCATTTTTGCAGTGCTGGGAATTGAACTCAGGACCTCAGAGACTGCAGAGCGGCACTCTACCAACTGAGCTAAATCCAAGCCCATATGTACGTGTGTGTATGTATATATATTTAATAGCCAGCTGGCTAAGCAAACTGATTTTGTTCATGATTATCACCTTCCCACCGTTCAAAATTCTCAAAGCAAACACTTAGAACTACTGTCCCCACTTCAAATCAAAGTGCTGCCTAAGGGGGGGCAAGAAGAAATTCCTGCTGAAAGCCCAATGCTGCAGAGTTTTATATGGTTCTTTGTATTTTTTCACATCATTATATTCATATTTTTTCACATCACTGTACTCAATTGTCTATTGATGCTACTTCTAGCTTCAAATAGTTTGGCTTTCCCTATGTGAATTCTTATTAGACTTTTTTATTTTTTTTTAACGAGACAGGGTCTTAGTGCTGTGTTATCTTAGGCTGCACCCCTAACCAACTCTAGATCCTCCTGCTTCAGCTTCCCCAATAGTGGGATTACAGGAATGGGCCATCACACCCCATTTCATTAGAATTACTCTTGCATGCTGTTGTTGTTGTTGTTGTTGTTGTTAGGTGCCATTGAGTCAGTATCCGACTCATAGTGACCCTCATAGGGTTTTCAATGGCTGACTGTTTCGGGATTGCCTTGGCAGTAGATTGCCAGGTCCTTCTCCCATTTTGGGGGTGCTGGGAATTGAATTCAGGACCTCAGAGACTGCAGCACAGTACTCTACCAACTGAGCTAAATCCCAGCCCATGCTTGCATGCAGGTGAACTGAAAGCTTTTAGACCTTTCATTTTGTCTCTTAAGAAATCCTGTCTTTTTCCTTTTTATTGTCACGTAAATTTTGCAGTTACTTGTTCATATGGAAATATTCCACATTTTCAAAGTTTTGATTTGCTATTGTTTTATTTAGAACTGAAAGAAAATTAAAACATTTGCTGTTATCAAATTATCTGTTAAGAAGATATTTTAAAATGTTTCAATTGTTAAGCAACTTTGTTGCCAAAAACTGTCTAAATAGAAACCCATAACAAATTTGTAAATAGGTATTTCTACCCTAGTTAAAAATAATCCTAATAATAATTCAAATGAGGATTTACTCCATTTTGAATTTACTATTACAGTTTTAAAAATTAAACTGTAGCACCTTGATTTGCAAAAACAAATGATACACAAGAGAAAATAAAAAATGTTTGTTCAGGCAGGTTTTTAACAAAAGCTACTGCATAATAGGGGGATGGGAATGTAATTTGTATTTTAGTAAGCACTACAAATGACTTTCTTCTTGGGTCTTTTTATGGGGTAACTTTTTCCAATGATAGTCATTAAACCAAGATTCAAAGGACTAAACTTGGACCCAAATATTCAGCTTTACATAATCAAAATTAATATCACCAAGGTCATCCAAGAATCACTGAGTATTTAATGTTTTTAAAACATTTTAAATCACAAATAAATATTTTATCTGGTTACAGGACTGCATACCTGTAACCTCAGCAACTCAGGAGATGGCTGTAAGAGGAAGACGAGCTCCAGGCCAGAGACGGCCTGGGTAATTTAGTGAGACCCTGTCTCAAGACTTTAAAATAGCAGATGCTGGGGGTGCAGCCCAGTGGCAGAGCACTTGCAAAGTACACATGAAGCCCTGGGTTCAAGCCCACAAGTACCAAAAAAATAATTATGATTATTATGATTATTATTTTAACAAGAACATGCTTTGTTTTTGCTTTTTTCAGTACTGGGGCTGAACCCAGGGCCTCACCCATACTTGACAAGGGCTCTGTCTCTGAGCTGCACTCTCAGCCTATTGTTTAGTCTTGAGACAGGGTCTCGCTGAGTTATGCAGGTTGCCTCTGGCCTCCAACTTGTAATCCTCCTGCCTCCACCTCCAGCGTGGCAGGGATTACAGGTGTGAGCTACCACGCTAGTCAAAAGGATTTACACCATTAAAGAAATCATGTTTCAAGTTGGGTGTGGTGGCACATGCCTGTGATCCCAGAACTTGGAAGGCTGAGGGAGGAGGATCCAGTGAGTTTGAGGCCAGCCTGCTCTATATAGAGTTCCATGCTAGCTTGGGCTACACAGTGAGACTCTACCTCAAAAATCAAAAAGAGAGAGAGAGAGAGAGAGAGAGAGAGAGAGAGAGAGAGAGAATGATGGGGGGGGAAGGAAGGAAAAAAGGAGAAAGGAAAAGAAAAAAAAAGAAATCATCATGTTTCTAAATGTTTCACTGTTCTCACCCTCTTAAAATTATTTTTACATTTCCTATTAATATAAGATGCCTGAAGCCGTAGCCTTGTTGCATCCCATCCCGTCAGATCTTGGAAGCTAAGCAGGGTCCGGCCTGGTTAGTAGTTGGATGGGAGCTGCCTGGGAACACCAGGTGCTGTAGGCTTGGGAGAAGGACCAGGCAACCCACTCCCAAAAATCCATCCACCATTGAAAACCCTATGAACAGCAGAGAAGCACTGACAATACTGTTTCACCTATTATATGTAGGGTTGCTATGAGGCGGGCACAGACCCGATGGCGCCTAACAACAACAATATATGGGTTACGTTCATATAATTCACATGTGTATGATCCCTATGTGATGAAAAGATGATCAAATGCTTTCATGATAAATTGGCTTAATGATTGAAACAGATTAAAGGACAATAAAGTATCATACTCTCAATCTCTTATTCATTTAAAAAACTGAGAAAACATGCCTAAAAGACCAAGACCTTGAACAGATCTGAAAGCACCATCACAGAGCCCACTAGCAAAAAAGGTCAAGTCTTCAGCAGTGGAATCCTCAAACACATGCTGTCTGCATCACAGAGCCTCCTAAAAGGAAGACCTACAAAGAAACAGCACCACGCCTAAGACCCAAGCAAATGCTACGCAGTGAGCTGGAATGAGCTGACCACAGATGGAGCACCAGAAAGTAGACTTCAAAGACATTCAGACAAGGAGTAAAGGAACGCAGCTCTGAGGAAAGGCAACCAGGAAGAGAACTGCTGGCGGTCAGGAGCAGGGCCGGCTGCACTGCAGCTCCACTCTGCCAGGCCCTGCGCTTGCTGAGCGTGGCACAATGCAGTGCAGCAAACTAGACAGGAGAATATCAGGCACAGCAAACAGCCTCATCCTTGGGCCAGGGAAAGTGTGGCATGCTGAGCAGCAGGAATGGCTGGCACAGTGACAGCAACGAGGAGACTGTGAGGAAGGCAGCAGGCTCAGATCACACCAGGCCCTCAGGGCCAAGGCAGCAATGGAGGGTGATGGAAAGTATATTGTGAGGAGGTCAGGGACCAAACCAGCCCCAGGCCCTCGGAGCACCTGACGGAAGGAAGGTAGGGAGTGAGCATGAGACTGGGATGGCTGCTGAGGTCCCAGGAACAGGACATGAGGGCCAAGGTGACACAGGTCCAAAGCACTCTGAATCACGCCAAAAACAAATGCTGACTCACAGTGAAGCTGAGCTAGGTGACAGCCCACACCTCTGAGGGAACTACAATTTCCTCTCGCCCTAGAGTACTCATGCATAGACCAAGCTCCTGAAAAACATGAAAAGGAGCCGTCACTGCTTGCAGAAAAGTTCAAAAACGGACACAGATCTAGAAAGGAAAAGTCTGGACCTCAACTCACCTCTAAGTCAAAATTCTCCTAACTGCATCTTCCTTTCTCATTCACTCACTGCGAGGACACGTGCCTGGTCACCTTCAAAAGGAAGAGATAATCAAATTCCCTAATGATAAACTGCCAACAATAAGGAAAAAAGTCTCTGAGGACAGAAACCTTCCCTCCTATGTCCTTCAATCTCCATTCTCCTCCATCCCAATCACTAAGGTAGTATCTCAGGATTCCCTTCTGTCTAAACTCTGGGGCAGGAAGCAGTCCACAAACCAACCCAGTCTAAGGCAAAATGTGGTAAATGGAATGGAAGCAGAAGATAGAAAAAATAATTCTGTTGAAGGCATGGGTAACAAAGCTCCCCACAGGAAGTAGAAATAGCTGAGCCCTAAAGATACCAGAGGCCACTTCAGAGAGAAGAGCAGGAGCAAAACCGTCAATGAGGGCAGTTCAGTAAATTTGGCAGGAGGGGAAAACAAAGAGCGTAGGGCCACATTTGGGGGCCACGAGGATTTGCGCTGTGCTGATGTTTTTGAACCATACTCTGGGAAATGGGGAGACATCAAAGTGTCCAAAAAGGAGAAAGACAGCCACCGTGTACCCAAGGAAGACAAGTGAGGTGGCAGGGTGAAGGGGCAGATCCATTTGGTGTTTTAGGCTGTCAAAGACAGGAGTAAAATCACAAGAGAGGGAACAGCACCCAAAATTCAGAGATGTGCATGCAGGCAAGGCACAGACTGTTGGTTTCTTCTGTTTTCCTGCTTTTTTTTCCCCCTCTCAGCTTATTTCTTGCTATCTAGACCTGACCTTTATGAGAAAATACAATAATGTTTTTTGACACAGGTCGGAATAATTTTCTCAACCCATGAAGGCCTTTGTTGATTGGGCTGGTTTGGTGTGGTGATGCTGGGCATTGAACCTAGGTCCTCGAGCATGCTAAACAAACATTCTACCACAGAGTCCCGGGCCCAGCCCAGTGCAATTTTAAAATGAGTCTTGACGATGATTCGCCAGGTCACCCCAATATGGGATAAAGTTCTAATTCACCTTTATATACAAAACAAACGTTTAAAATGTGGTACATGAAGTAGCAATCGCTATTCTTGCCTTCTACGCCCAAATAATTTAGTATGAAAAAATACTTGTACTCTGGGCAGTCACAACATTGAGACAAATTAGAGCCAAACAGGAAAAACCCTCCTCTCCCTCAAGGATTTCTTCTAAGAAAGGAAGGACAGGGAGCGCCGGGTGCCGTGGCGGCCGCCTGTAATCCCAGCAGCTCGGGAGGCGGAGGCAGGAGGATAGCAAGTTCGAGACCAGAGGCAGTCTGCATAACTTAGGGAGACCCTGTTTCAAAAAGTAAAAAATGGGCTGGGGGTGCAACTCAATGGTCCAGCACTTGCAGAGCATGCAAGCTCGAGGGCCTGGGTCCAAACCTCAGTACCACAAAAAAAAAAAAAAGAAAGAAAGAAAGGAGGGACAGGGGAAAGAAGAAAACAATCAGGAGTCATAGTGCTGGGCCACAGGCTACAAGGCAACTTGCAGCTCCTTTTCCTGTAGGTTAGGTACCTGTGAAACCCAAGATGCATTTATAACTATTCCCAAGAGGCTGCAGCCCACCGTGACAGTGTTAACCTGTGCTGTGGCCTTACACCTTAGCCAGTTTTCTTTTTCCCCAGTCCTGGGGAACCCAGGGCCTCCCACATGCTGGCAAGTGCTCTATCACTGACCTGCACCCCCAGATCCCCTTTTACCCTCCAGCTTCCATCTTCCTCCTTGTGCCTCCAAAATCATTGGGAATACAGGCTTGTGTCACCTTAGTTCTTAAACAAGCCAACAGCAGGGAGCAGGCAGCCCTGGTCTAGTCTTAGTTCCGACTCCATGATTTGAATATGCTATTAATTCAGGCCTCATTTTCTCATCTACAAGTAATGGCACAGCATGTGCAAGTTCCTGGGGTAGACCCCTGGCATCACAGCGTCAGGGGATGAGACTGTAGGACTCTAAAGGCACTGAGGTTCTTTCTAGTCTAAAACTGTCTTTTTTTTTATGGTGCTCTAAGCTGTTTTGCCTTCTTGAAAACTCCTTTACCCAATATAGAGTATCAACCCACCTTGCTTCCTACCTACTACACTAGCTCCAAGTTCAGATTTGAGACTTCCAAAGGAGGTCTGGTTTGTTCTTGCTGACCACGACGAAAAGAAAAAGGGAAACAAGAAATCTTCCAGCTCCATGGTGGAAAGGCACTGGCAAGAACAATAAAGTCAGTAAACTGACTACAACATGGAATTTGAGAAGCACAATGCTCCTCAGACTTTTCTCTTTTTTTGACAGGATCTTGCTCTGTAGCCCAGGCTGGCCTTGAACTCATGATCTTCCTGCCTCAGTCTCCTGGTATCTGCATGTACCACCAGGCCTGGCTGTACTTTGTTTAATAACAAAAATACATATTATAGAGCACTCTTAAATGATGATAAACTCTCATACTCCCAAAATGCACAATATGCTTTGAAAACAGTCTTTTCCTTTGTTCCCTACTCTTCCTCGTTGATGAGAAAAAGGGACATCAGGGATTTAGCTACATCCCCGTGGTTCACTGGGATATCCCAATCTCCTACTCCAGTTTACCTAAGTAACACTTAAAAGTTATACCGATTAAAAACTGAGAACAGGTGATGAATAAGAAACATGGAAGAGTAAGGAGGATGGAGTTATCTTACCTTTTTAGGGTCTCAGTTTTCACCTCTGTGGCAACTAAATTATTTAGATGATTACCAAGGTCGTTTTGTCTGTAAATGCTCCAATCATCTGCAAGTGTTAAGTCTTCTTCCCTACCAGAAGGACTGGACTTCATGTTAACATGTAGACCTCAACTATGTGCCAAACCTCGCTCTGAGAACACAGCAGTGAACGCACAGAAAAGAGAAAGTCCCACAGAAGAGGAACACGCTGTGCGAATGGGAGGGCAGGAATAACTCTAAAGACAAGCAAGTCTTGCTAAAAGGACTGACATCCTGGTTCTGCTTTCAAGTCCTAGAAGAACTATTCAAAAAGCACATTTTAAAACTTAAAATTAAAAAAAGGCACTCAGCCAGGGAACGAAACACAAACTCCAAAGACCCAAAGCAGGCGGATTCCCAGCCCGCGCAGCTCGGAGGAGACGGACTTGGAGACAGGACGGCCTCCGGGCACAGCGGCCGGCTCCGGACCCCGCGTGGCGCGGCGGCGCGGCCCGGCGAGCCCGCAGAGCCAAGATGGAGGCGGGGCGCCGAGGCGCTGGCTCGGGCGCGGGGCCTCGTGGCCGCTCCTCATGGCGCCAACCGGCCTTCCGGCTCCGCGCCCCGCGGCGCCTCCTCCGCCTCCGCCTTGCCGGCCGGGACCCCAGGCCGGACCTCGGCGTGGAGGCCACGCCTCTGCCCGGACCGACAGCCTGTCTGAGGGTCGAGGGGAGCGAGAAGGAGCGGGGCGGCCGCGCCCTCCCCACCTGCAGGACGGCGGGGAGCGCGGCGCCTTCTGCCCGCGGAACAAAGACCGGGCCGGGGCCGTGGGGCGGGCGGGCGGCGCAGCCTCCCCCACCGGCCTCCCTTCGACCTCCCCTAGACCTTCCCAGCCGGCCTCGGACAGGCGCAGCAGGAGGCTCCGCGCCCTCGGCCTGGCCGCGCCAAGTGGCCCCGCGGCGATCAGACCCGCCAGCCGGCGCCTCCCGCAGCCCGGCCACGCGCTCCGGCGCTGACAGCCGCGCGCCCACCCCGCGCGATGCTCGGTGCCCGGGACCCGCGGCCCGGCCTCCGCCCGCCCGGCCTCCGCCACTGCGGGCCCCGGCTCCGCGCGCGGACGGCGTCCCGGGGCGCACGCGCGGCCCCGTGAAGGCTGCGGCCCCCACCCCGGCCTGGCCCCGGCCCCGGCCCCAGCCAGCCGACCTTGCCGCTGGCCGTGCCGCCACTGACGCCGATCAGGAAGGGTTCGCCGCCGCTGGGCTGCTGGTGGCTCTGCAGCGTCTGCTCGCTGTCCCCCGCCATGCCCGCCGTGCGCACGGACGCGTGGCTTCCCGGAGGAGCGGCGGCCTCTGCCCGCAGCGGCGCGGTTTACATCCCGGCCCTGGCCGGCGTGATGCAGCTGCTCCAATCCGCGCTGGCAGCGCGCGCGATTCGCCCAGGCCTCCGCCCCGCCCGGGCTCCGGGAAGGTGTGAGCGGCCCCGCCCTGAGCGGCTCAACCCTGCCCCCGACGGCCTCCGGCGACCCCGGGGGGGTGGAAACAGGCGGGTGCGGGTTTCAACGGAGTGTACCGCCGCCTCTTCAAAGGGGCATAGTATGAGAACTGGCTAATAGGCAGGTCAGATGATGAGGTGAATGCCCAGGTCTGAGAAGCAAAATTAGAACAGGCTGGGAAGATTAAGATCAAAGAGTTCATGTCATTTACCCGTTATCCGAGCTTTAAAGACTTGTCTTTGCAGAACCTGAGATTCCCCCCAACACCCCATATGCCAAAATACTATGTGAGCCGCTGGCTTCTAAAGCCTGTCTTCTATTTCCTGTCTTGGAAACCCCCAAGCGCTGTTCCTTTAACTGGTCTGTCCTGTGACTCCCTAAGCAGCGTGGTTAGAGAGGATTATTTGAAGGGTGCCCTACCACACCAGTATCTCAAATACCCAATACTGAGGGTCCTGTGGAGTTAGAGTTTGTGGTGGTTGTGGTGGTGATGTCGGGTTCGGTTTGACTCATAGCGACCCTATGTACAACAGAACGAAATACTCCCCAGCACTGTGCTCTGCCCAGCAGTGCTTCTCTGCTATTCACAGGGTTTTCTATGGCAGATTGCTTTTGGGGAGTGGGCTGCCAGGTCCTGCTCCCAAGCCTGCAGCACCTGGTATTCCCAGGCGGTCTCCCATCCAAGGACTAACCAGGCCAACCCTGCTTAGCTTCCAGGGTAGATCAGATGCCAGGGTGCTATGGCTGTAGACAGGGTTCATGGGAACATTGAAATAATCATGCTGTCTTGATCTATTTGATATCTTTTAATTGAACTGGTTTTTCAGAGATTAGCAATTACTCACTTGGTTAGGAAGAGTACCAACTAGTGACTAAGAGCAGCCTCCACCTCTGGAGCCAGATTTCTGCGTCCACGTCCAGGCGCAGGTTCACATCCCAGCCGTCTGCTGCGCCCAACGGTTCTTTCTCATCTGTTGAGTGGAAATAATAAGGGCAATTACATTCTTGAATTTCTGCAAGGTTTAAATGAATTATTATATGTGAAGTTCTTAGAATGGTGCCCAGCACAGTCTAGACTCTTCATTCGTGTTTGCAGAGAAAAGGGCCCAAGGGCTGAACTGGAAAGGGAAGTTTTGCTAGACACACCTTTGAAAGGAAGGACTAGACTGGTAACTTCAAGTCTCTGCTCCTCTGCCCGGTATCAGTGAGCTGATGGGGCCACACACTCTAAAACAGAACTGATGTCAATAGCGTTCTCTTTCAAAAATTGTCTTAAACTGAAAAATTGCCTTTGAACAGAAATTTATTACAATTAAGGGGATTAGAAAGCACAAAGACTCTTTTAGCTTTTGAAATGCCTTATGTCACCATCAACACCAAAGTCTGAAGCAGCTCAGATAGGAACCAGGATGGAGAAGGTGCTGCCAGGGAAAGGGTAGCTGTCTAGAGGCAGGCAGGTGGGCACTGGCTTCTAGAAGTCACTTTACTGGGTGTCTGTGCAGAGGACTGGTGTTAACTGGAGCTGGAGTCTGTGTCTACTCCCCAAAGTCTTTTCCACATGAAAGAGACCAAACAGCTTTCAAGGACTTTTCCAGAACCCTTGATAGCACTACATAAGGCCTTTTAGAATTTGATGAACTTGTAGCTAGGGCTTAACATGAGGGTATTAGGTACCTGAGGGGAAAAAGAAAAGAAGAAAAGAACACCAAGTACCCCACCAACTTTTCCCGAATCCCTGCCTTCCTTAACATTCCTATAAACTTTTCTTCCATAATTTAGTATAAAAAAAGTTGTTTTGAACATAGTTGAAAGATCTTACTGTAAACAATGATATCTCTTCCAACTAGACTCTACCATTATTGGGCTGGGGTTTAGCTCAGTTGGTAGAGCGCTGCTCTGCACTCTCTGAGGCCCTGGATTCCATCCCCAGCACCTCAGAAATGGGAGGAGAACCTGGCAGCCCACTCAGGAAACAATCAGCCATCAAAAACCCTATGACTAGCAGAGAAGCACTGACATAGTGCAGGGCACGGCACAATGTCAGGGAGTGTTTCCTTTTGTTGTACGTAGGTCCACTAAGAGTAGGACCTGACTCAAAGGCACCTAACAACACGAACAGACTCTTCCGTGAGTATTGTCCTAAGCTTGCTTTATCACATAACTGTGCATCTGCCTGTCCCTCTATCCATCAAGACATTTTTATCATAGTACTTATTTCCGTGTTTGCCTTATTCTGAAGTGTTTTAAACATTTCTTGCCTTTTTAAAATTAATTACTATATCCTCAGTACCTAGAACAGTTTCTGACATATGGGAGGGCCTCAGTAAATATTTCTTGGATGAATAAAGAGATGCCACATCTCAGTTCCACACACCCAAGGCCACTGCACAGAAGAGCAAGCAGTATGTGAGCACTGAATGAATGAATGAGTATGGAAAATGTAAGGTGGTGCTCACAAGTAAACATCATTTCCGTTGTTCTGAAAGGAAAGATGGTGTTCCCTCAATTGTAATTATGTAGTCAGTACTCTAGTAATATTTTTTTTCTTTGCTGCTGTGGTTTGGATGGGGTTTGTCTCCTCTAAATTCATATTGCCATTTAATTCCCAATGTAACCGTATCGAGAGGTCTTGGGACCTTTAAGAGGGAGGTGATTAGGTCACAGGAACTCTGCCCTGGCAAAGGGATCAACATAGCTCCTGCCAGACTGGGTTGGTTATCAAGAGCACAGGTCCTTGGCTTTCCCTTGTTTATTCTCCCGCACATGTGTTTTCCACACTGGTCTGCCCACCGCTCACACTCACTCCCGCCATGCAATGAGATCTGTCATGTGGAGATGAGGCATGAAATGAGGCCTCTCCAGAGCCCTTAGACTTTCCCACTTCCCGATACTTTCTTTGGCTTTGCACAGCAACGATCTGTAACTAGTCCTGGTGTGTCTCTTACGTAGTGGAGCTTACTCCTAACTGAGCTAATGCTGATACTAATATTTTACCCCTGTGTATGAGTTAATACCCAAAAAAGCGGTCTGAAAAAAGATCAGAAGTTTTCTATATAAAGATAAGACCTAATTAGCAGAGGAAAGCCAGATGTACTCTGTACTCCTTGTTTTAATTTTCTTTCTTTTCTTTCCCTTCCCAATCCCTAGGGCTGGATTGCCTACATAGAAAGAAGTTACTTGTGTCTGTTTAAATTATTAAGATTACTCTCAGCACCAGCGACCTCAACAAGGACTTTCGTATCCCTGTTCTCTTCAAAGCAAAGCAGACAACCTCTGCAATTCCCTGTGCTGTGCCATCCTCCCTTGGGAGCCTGGTCACCAGATCCCATAGCTGGAGATGTTCAAGTTGTATTTGAGCTTCCTGTAGCAATTACACTGCAGATTCTGAATTAAGTGATTTCACCCTATCCTCCCCACCCCCCACTAAGGAAAAATACCATTTTTAATAGAATCCACCATTAGATTCAAGAAAATACATTTTCTTGGTATCTATAATTCTTTTTTCTTTATACTGATTTCAATCTGCTCGAGTTCTGGCCAGTTAGCATCTGGGGATGAAGTCAGCATGCCTATACAACGGCAGCTGTAGCCAAAGGACAGTAAGACATCGCTGTTGACAGTCCTTTGTCTGCCTGCCTACCTTCCTTAAGTAGCCCTGGCTCTGAACTAGACAAGGAGCACTACACTTTGCACCCAAGTGAAATGTTCTACCTCTGGGTACTTCCTGCACAATGCTCAATTTTCTCTTTGCCTACTTCATTCTCCTGCCAGAGGAGCAGATGTTATCCCACTCCAGCACGTAAAGCATTTTAGTTCTGCCTAGTGCCTTTCTAACTTTCCACCTCTTATCAATCAGCAGTCGCTCTGAGAAGCTGTAAGTGCTATTCTGGAAAGAGGATTGGACGACATCAAAGCTATTTCAGCATCTAGCTCTGGGACCTCAATCAGTCAGGTTCCCAGACACTACTAAGCAGCACCACATAGTGCAATGTCAGACAGCAGCCGCAGCCTCAGCGGTGGCACTGGCTTGCTTGGTGGTGGCAGCTGGAAATGCACGTGCTTGGGCTCCAGCCTAGAAGTATTGAATCTGGAGCTCTGTGGGTGGGGCCCAGCAAGATGTGTTTTATAAGCTTTCCAGATAATTCTGGTGCCCACCAAAGTTAGGAACCATACCTCTGAAGCTCTCCTCAGAAAACCAAAGTTCATATTTTGCTCTATTACTAACTTTGTAAACTTTGACAAGTAACTTATAAACCTCAGATTCTTCAACTGTTAAATGATTCCTAGCTGGTAGAATGGTTGTGAAAATCGAATACACATTAGCACTTTGTTGTTGTTGTTGTTAGGTGCCGTAGAGTCCGTATCCGACTCATAGCAACCCTCATAGGGTTTTCAATGGCTGACTGTTTTTTTTTTCAGGATTGCCTTGGGAGTGGATTGCCAGGTCCTTCTCCCGTTTTTGCGGTGCTGGGAATTGAACTCAGGACCTCAGAGACTGCAGCGCAGCGCTCTACCAACTGAGCTAAATCCCAGCCCCCATTAGCACATAGGAGTTGTAAAATATCATTTCCCTTATCCTCCTATTTCTGTTATAGCTCTCTGATCTGTCACAGTCTACCCCTTAGGGATTAGGCATTCCAAAAGCAAGAACTCCTAATTCTCAAAGACACTTCCTAATAAATATTAAAAGATAATGTCTAGCTGTAAAGAAATGATGTCTTTGAGGAGATAAATATGTTTAATATGATTTAAACATTACACAATGTATATATGTATCAAATATTACAGAGTACCCCACTAATACTGAGGTGCCAAAAATGTATACACAAAACTGTATACACATTTTAAGAGATGTTATATATCACTTTTGGAAGTTGAATTACAGTAGCAATGTGTAGTATGACATTTGCTCAAAAGATGGCGTTAATCAAAAGAATGTCAGCAAGACCAAATGACAAGCAGGACAGTCAAAGAAAAAGTGGGAGAACATTTGTCATTTGAGGAGTGTAAAACCGTTTTTGAAGTGCTGTTTGAAAGCTGGGGACATTGCGGAAACACAACTACAATGGAGTCATGAGCATGCACCAGAACCTCCAACAAGCCTACTACTCGTACACATTCATGGTAAGTTTGACATCACAGTTCCGTGTGTCATGTGCACAAAGGATGATCCAGGAGGACCCCACAGTAACAAGTCGTGCTTCTGTGGTGCTGGAACAGTTTACACACTGCCATGGAAGTCTACCAGACAGTGTGCTCGTGAGGAAGTAGTTAGCAGAACAAGCATTCTTGAAACAGCAAAATGGCAAATTTACATCCCAAATATGCATGCATGTTTTGGGCACCCGCTGTCTGTACATCAAGTGTGCGTCATCACACTTGGCTAAAATGATTCTCAAAAAATAAAAAGGATTTCCCACTGACATTTATCAACAAAGTGAAAAAAATTAAATATAAAAAATTTAAAAGATAGCACCCCCAAATAGGCAAATCTATGGAGCCCGAAGTAGATTTGCAGTTACCTATAGCTGGGGAGGCTGGGGGAAATGGCGAGTGACTGCTAGTGGGTCCAGAATTTCCTTTGAGGATGAGGGAAATGTTCTAAATTTGATTGCTATGATGGCTGTACACCTTTCAATGTAATGAAAAGAAACAAAACCATCAAATCATACTATTTAAATTGGTGAATTGTGCAATATATCAATTATATCTCAGTAAAATTGTTTTAAAACAGGTGCTAAACAGCAGCCTAGGAGGGGAAAGTGACTTTTAGAATTGGGAGCACAGAGGGCTGGGGAGATAGCACAGTGGTAGAGTCCTTGCTTAGCATGGGCAAGGCCCTGGGTTCAAGTCCCAGTAACCTCCAGAAGAAAACCAACAACAAGTGTGATTCCCATGAGGAATTGGGGGCACAGTAGGCAAAAACACAAAGAAAAGACTGAGAATTTAAAAAATAATGGCCAGGTGTGGTGGCACACACTTGTAGTCCCAGCACTCAAGAGACAGAGGCAGGAAGATTGTGAGTTCAAAGCCAGCCTGGGCTACATAGAAAGAACCTGTCCTCAAAAAAGAAACAAAGAAGTCAGGCGCAGTGGCACATGCCTGTAATCCCAGTGGCTGGGGAGGTGGTGGCAGGAGGATCGCAAGTTCGAGACCAAAGGTAGTCTGTGTAACTTAGCAAAACCCTGTCTCAAAAAAAGTGAGGGGAAAAAAAAAATGGTCTGGAGGCAGCAGCTCAGTGGTCCAGCACTTGCAAAGCATGTACACACGAGACCTTGGGGTCAACCCCCAGTACCACAAAAAAAAAAAAAAAAAAAAAAAAAAAAAAAAAAAAAAAAAAAAAAAAAAAAAAAAAAAAAAAAAAAAAAAAAAAAAGAAAGGGAAAAAAATCAATATCAGGGGACATTTTAGCCTATAAAACATACAAATGCAAGTTATGAATTTTGTTGAATGGAATACACATCCTCCCTCCAAAAGATAATGATCATACAAGGGCTTAAAGTTAAGTTGACCCATTGTTCGAAGCCCCAGATGCCTCAAAAAACCTTACCAGCTGGGCACCATGATGCACACCTGTAATGCCAGCAATTTGGGAGGCTGGGCCAGGAGGATTCAAGTTCAAGGCCAGAGGCAGCTGCGAAGCTTGACAAAACCCTTTCTCAAAGTAAAAAAGGGCTTGGGGTATAGCACAACCATACAGCAGGTGCAAGACCCTGGGTTTAACACACTCTGGTACTGCCAAACACACAAACAAAAAGAAAAGAAAAGAAAAGAAAAGAAAAGAAAAGAAAAGAAAAGAAAAGAAAAGAAAACTTTACTAGTGTTAACATACAGAATTTATAGTTTATTTTGTGGGTGCATGCTAAGCAATGTCTTACTACTGAGCTATATCCCCAGCCCCAGAATTTATAGTTTGACAAAGATTTTGTGGTTTTCTTTCCTTCCAGAAACAAGATATACTTTCTACTGTGAGTCTATGAAAATAGGGTAAGATAAAGTCAAACATTCAGTGGTCTTGCCCCACTAGCTACCAGCACCTAATAAGAGCAGCCCCACCATCACTGTTCTCTTTATGTCCTAAGCTATTTAGCTTCATCCTTGTTACTTTTCTCATTGCTGCAACAAAATGCACCACAGAAACAACTTAAGGGACAAAAGATTTATTTTGGCTCATAGTTTCAGAGGGTGTCTGTCCATCATGGCAGGCAGGGAAAGTGCAGCAGAGCAGGAGGTGGGAACACAAGGTGGAAGGCAGCGGTTCACATCATGGCAGGCCCTGAAGCAGAGAGAGAAAAACAGGAATCAGAAGCCCGTTTTCAGTGACCCACTTCCACCTGTGAGGCCTCATCTGCTAAGTGTCCACAACCTCCCAAACAGCACCAACAGAGGACCAAGCATTGAAAGCACGACCTGTGGAGGACATTTCAGATTCCACAGCACTCTTCTCAGACCTGTATCTGGCCTCTTTCTGTCTCTTCCTATCCCCAGACTAAATCCTTGCTATAACTTTCCATAGTGACTTCCTCCACCTTCCCCAGTTATCTCCAGAATCACTATAAACAGGCTCCTTCTGCCTCCTCCCTCCCTCTGGGGCTGATGCTTTTTCCATCGCACCTTAAAGGTCTGAGTTATAGCTGAGGGTATAGGTCTGGGACAAAGGCAAGACAACAGAGATTCGTAAGAAGCAAAAAGGCAGGAGGAACTGACCTTGGGATGAGCAAATGCAAGTGCAGAGTGAACCTGAAAAAGCCTTCTTAAATGTCACAGCCTCCGCACCTGGTGACTGTCAACAACAGAAGCAGAGGACGGGACAGCTCATGGCATCAACCTCAGAGTGCAGTTACACTTAGTCTAGTGGCTTGTCCTCAGACTGGTGATCAATGATGGCAGGTTTGACTGTCCTCAAGAGGGACTGAGGTCACCATTGGTGTAGGAGACCAAATGAGATTAGCCAAATCAACAGATTACTTTTTGCTTAGCATTCACGGTATATTGCTAGAAAGTTATTTGGGAGATTTTTATTATTGTTGTTGTTGTTGCTGTTTGCTTATTTGTTTGTTTATTTTGGGATGTATCTCCCCATGTTGCTAGGGCTGGTCTCATTGTCTTGAACTCTTGGGCTCAAGCAGTCCTCTAGCTTCAGTCTCCCAAGTAGCTGGGCTTGCAGGTGCATGCCACTATGCCTGGCTTATTTCAGAGTCTTAGTGCAAGCTCTCCCCATTAGGGGAGAAGATTAGTCCAATTCTGCTTTGTAATGAAATTATAGCTGTTCCTGGTGGCAAGGAGACATGAAGTGATGGAATCTACTGTTTCAGAAGTATTTTTAGTCAGAAACACTTTGATAAACTAACAAGATTAACAGGCTCCCCAGGAGAACATGTGGGCATTTACATACAAGGAGAATTTTGAGTGGACTGTAAAAGGGTACTGAGACCTCAGCAAGCCATGTGTGCAGCGTGGCAGGATCCCTGATGAAGCAATCCTGGTGTAACAGGAAAGACGGAGAACTGCAGAGAGGGAGGCAGCGGAGCAAGCTTCCTGGCAGGCTGGTGGAAGAGACTGGTTTGATTCTTGGTCAGCTCTGCTGCAAAAGTTTTCAAGATCTTCAGTTAGGTCATTACAGTTAGAGAAATAAGGTATCAGGAAAAATTACATGTATGCATATCTATATATCTAGAGAGGTATATGTCTTATGAGATCTCTGGTTGGTTGGGCCTCTGGACCCTTTTAAATTATTATATATATATATGATTTATATGTATAATAGGATTTATATATGTATATTCAATATTATAGCTTAAGATAGAAAAGAGATGAAACTTTTAAAAATGAGATACAGCATTGGGCTGGGGATGTAGCTCAGTGATAGGGCTCTTGCATAGCATATGCAAGGCTGTAGATTCGATTCCCAGCATGACAAAAGAAAAAAATATATAGCATCATAAATATGAGGCTATTATAAACAAAAGAGGATGATAGTCTCTATAAACTGTATAAAAGCTCTAGGAAGTGATTTCATCAGCATTTTTTTTTCTAGCCCAGATTGGAGGTTCATAAAATAGAATACAAAGAAGGCAAATTCAGTATGACATTAAATTATTATAGGTATACAATAGAATCATCTTTCAACTTTTGAATACATAGTGAATATTAGCTCTACTCAAAAGCTGAACACTTCTTTAAAAAGACAAACAAAAACGTGAAAATAAAGAAAAAGCAAAACAACACAAAACAAATACAAAACAAAACCTCCAAAGTTAAACACCTCTTATAGAGATTATTCCTATTTTTCTCTCCAGATTTCCTTATTTCTTCTATTTAACTTTCAGAATATGTAACAGATTACCTGATTTAATGATCCACTGACAAAAAATAAATAAAAGAAATCCTCATTCCTCCATTTCGTTCCTTAAATCACACTATTCCACTACCCTAGGGCCTCCACCATTGCCATGGATGTTATGAGATCAACTCAGTGATTTCCCCTGTCATAAGCTTTGGCTGGAGAAGGACCTGGCAATCCACTCCCAAGGCAATCCCGAAACTGTCAGCCATTGAAAACCCTATGAGGGTTGCTATGAGTCGGATACCGACTCCACCGCACCTAACAACAAGCTTTGGCTGATGGCTGAGAGCCACCAACCAAATTTCTTTTTTTTTTTTTTTCGGTACGGAGGTTGGACTCAGGGCCTTGCGCTTGCATGCTTTGCAAGTGCAGGACCACTGCACCCTCAGCCCACTTTTTTTTTTTTTTTTTTTTTTCTTTTTGAGACAGGGTCTCACTAAGTTATGCAGACTGCCTCTGGTCTTGAACTTGCGATCCTCTTGCCTCTGCCTCCTGAGCCACTGGGATTACAGGCATGCACCCCCGCGCCCGGCACATCCAACCAAATTTCTTAGGCTGACTGGTACTTCTCTCTCCAGCTCATTCCCAGTGGCTGGGCAAAGTGTGTCCCCTTGGTCTTCCAGTGGATCACAGTTCTCTGGTGGGCCTTTTTGCCCCATGTAGTCTGTCAATTTCAACACACACCTTCCCCATGTTATCTGTCAGGGCAATCAGTATTCCCACTTCTCTAAGATTTGACTGTTTTTGTTTTGTTCGTTCACGTTTAAGGCTTTTAAAAGCCTAGCAGCAATTTACCCCATGCCCTGGAGTCTTTGGTAGGATATTAAATCCTTGTCCTGAGAAAGCACTTTCAAGTAGGTGAATTCTTTTTACACAGTCCTCTATCCTGCACCCTTGATCATTGTTGTTGTTTTTAGGTATCATCGAGTCAGTGTCCTACTCATAGCAATCCCACATACAACAGGCTAAACACTATTGTTACTGCTTCTCTGCTATTCATATGGTTTTCAATGGCTGATTGATTTTTGGGAGTGGGTTTCCAGGTACATCTCCCAAGCCTACAGCCCCTGGTGTTCCCAGGTGGTCTCCTATCCAAGTACTAACCAGGCCCGACCCTGCTTAGCTTCCAAGATCTGAGGGATCAGATGCCACAGTGGAACAGCTGCAGGCTTCTTTGATTGTTGTTGTTGTTAGGTGCCGTCGAGTCGACTCCAAATCATAGTGACCCTCATAGGGTTTTCAATGGCTGACTGTTTTGGGATTACCTTGGGAGTGGGTTGCCATGTCCTTCTCCCATTTTGGCAGTGCTGGGAATTGAACGCAGGACCTCAGAGACTACAGCCCAGCGCTCTACCAACTGAGCTAAATAAATGCTAATCCCAGGAATACTCCTACTGCTAAGTCTTTCCAGCAGTACTTTAAATGCATGGTCTCTTTTTCTTCCTTATCAGGTGGGGCACAGCCCCAGTTCTCAGCCTGACAGTCAGGAAAGGAGGTGGGGGTGAGGGCAGCCTCAGAAGAGGGCACCTGTTGGCTGCACAGCAGATGTTTTCACTCTTATTCAGGGAGATGGGCCACCTCTGCAGCCCCACAGGGCTCCGGGGCATGGTGGTTGTAAAGGCCAATGTCATCAAAGGCACGCATCCAAATGTCCCACCATATTTCCATACCCCAAGTTTTCATCCCCAGCATAGCACCCTGATGTCCCCCTGACACCCCTGCCTTGGTTGAACAGCGCAAACAGCTGTGAATGCTAACTGTAACAGGTAGGTCCAGCCTGCTGCTTATAGGCAGCCGCCCTTCTCCTAAAGGAGGGTGGGGCTTTTTCGTAAGCTGCTGTAGAAGTTCTCAGAATCTCACACTTAACCACTGACGCTCATTATCCTTGTGGAAATTATTACTACAACTTGGCAGGCCAACTCCCCTGTCTTTGTAAGCATTGTTCACCCATGTTTTGGGAGCCTGAGATAGTGTACCTGCCACAGCGTTCCTGTGCATAGCATCCCCTCCAGGTCACCACAAATGAAATCCTGAACAACTGAGCCTCCAGCACGTGCCATGCCCCGTTTCACAACCAGGATGGCATCCTCTTCATCTGGGTAGTAGGTGAGCCAGTTCCAAATGCCCATCTTACCACCTATTTTCTTGGGCCACTCTAGATAACTTGTATTGGTCTGTGCCCTCCAAGAAGCAGATGCCAAGATGGAATTAAACATATGAAGATTGTATCAGGGAGAATGTCTGTGAGAGGAGAGAGGGAGGGAGATGGAGAAGCATGGGTAAGCCATCAGACTGAAATACCAACCAGCCTAAATGTGAGTGCAGGAGAGAAGCAAGCAAGGGTGGGTAGAAACATCCTGAATATGGGGCAAACTAAGAGAAGTTGAGCAAAGCTATTGGGAGGCTTCAAGTCTAAGTTGTTGACAATCAGAAGAGTCAGGAATGTGCCTGCCTTAGTATTCCAGCTCTTTGCAGTCATTGGCTAGGAGTAGCCCATAGGAAGCATGGCCAAGGAAGAAATGTAGCCATTGATCTTACAGCGCAGTAGCTGGGGATCTTGGTCATAAGTTCCTCATAGGCAAAAGTCTTTGAGGCATTTATCTTGGCTGCCATGTACTGAGAATGAAGTGCTAAAACAATAGAATAGTTGTATTGTTTATTCTTTTCAGATACATCAGTTTCCTACGAATTTTTGGCTGGGTTGGTTGATTGGTTGGTTGGTTGGTTTTTGACAGGCTCTTGCTACGTAGTCCAGACTGGCCTCAAACTCAAGTTCCCCCTGCCTCAGCCTCCCAGATGCTGTAATTTCAGGCCTATGCCACCATGCTTGGCTCTTTGGGAATCTTTGCTTAGATGTATATACATTTATAACTGTTCCATTTTGGTACATATTATTTTTTATTATTAAATGTGCCTATTTGTCCCTAATAATATTCTATGGTAAGCCTATTTGGGATGTCATTAAATGGTACAGAGTGCTGCTTGCCTAACATGCAAGAGACTCTGGGTTCCACTACAGCAAAGGATGAAAATAAAGAGCCTATTTTGTTTGATATCAATGTAACCACTACAGGTCTCTCATGATTAGTATTTACATAGTGTATCATTTTCCATCTTTTAGGTTCATCCTATTTGTTTGTAAACCTAAAATGTATCTCTTGTCAGCAGTATATAATAGGAGCTTACTTTTTGATATAGTCTGATAATCTATGGTAAATCTGCTACCAGTGGAGTAGGTCGGCCAGCAACATGTTCTCCCATTTTTATCTGATCACGTCTCCATTTCAATTTGGTTGAGAGGTTTTTGTTGTTGTTGTTTGTGGTACTGGGGAGTTGAACCCAGGGCCTTGTGCATACTTTGCAAGCACTCCACCATTGAGCAGCACCCCAGCCCCTTTTTAAACTTTCTGTTTTGAGACAGAGTCTTAACAAATTATGCAGGCTGTCTCGGGCCTCAAACTTGAGATCCTCCTACCTCAGCCTCTGGAGTCGCCAGGATTAACAGGTGTGTGCCACAGTGCCCAGCTTGAGAGTTGTTTTATTTTGCTTTGTTTTCAGCACTTTGACCACATCATTCCACTGTCCTTCAGGCCACTGTTGTTTCTAATGAGAATTTAGCTACTAATTGTATTGTTGTCCTCTCAAATAGGAGGAGTCATTTTTTTCTTGCTCCTTTCAAGATGTTTTACTTTGTTTCTGGCTTTCAGAAACTTGACTATGATATACTGGGTGTGGTTCTCTTTTCTGTTTATGCTATTCAAATTCATTGAGCCTTTTATACCGGTAAGTTAAAGGTTTTCACTAGCGGTCTGGGGGAATGGCTGGTTGAGTACTTGCAAAAAGCAGGTGTGAGGCCCCCGATTCAACTTTCCAATACCACAAGAAAAAATAAAGGTTTTCATTAGAGCTAGGAGTATAGTTCAGTCATAGATCATTTGTGTAGCATGCTTGAGACCCTAGGTTTGATACTCAGCACACACACACACACACACACACACACACACACACACACACACACACACACCATTAAGTTTGAGGAGTTTTCAGACATTATTTCTTCAAAACAAATTTTTTTAAAGATAAGAGTGTTGCTGTATAGCCCAGGCTGGTCTCAAACTCACAATCCTCCTGCCTCTGCCTCACAGTAATCACTGGAATTACAGGTGTGAGCCACCACATCAGGTTCTGCATTTATATTCTTATGCCATTGTAGTTTATCTGCCACTTTTCTCTATCTTCTTATATTAAACCTGATAGGACATTTTAGTGACACATCCTTACCTCAACATTCCATTTACTGGAATTGATTAGTGTCAACTACGAACTTAAACATTGTATCTTAAAATCTCAAGTCTTAAATAGAATGTATGTATTTCCATCAATGTGTGACGTTCACATCTACATTGTGTTTTTAATACACTGGGCAGTCTAAATCTGAAATGTCTTCCAGAGGTCCCCAGCTGGTGGTGCTATTTGTGGAGTTATAGAATTGTGGGAGGCAGGACTCTGCTTTGCAGAAGTGGCCGTAGGGGGTGGGCCTTGGGAAATTTTTACCCAGACCCATGACTCCAGGTACTCTCTGCTTCCTGATCATGATGTAATGTTGTCTGCCATGGGCCCAACTGCATGCTGTTGCCATGTCTCCTCCCTCCCCTGCACCATTGTGGACTGATCCTCTCACCATGAGGCCCCAGTAAATCTCTCTAAGTTTGTTTTGGTAGGCTTTTCTGTCACAGTAATGTGCCACCTGACTAGTGAGAACTCCTACCTTTTCTTCCCTTAGCTTTAATGAAGTCTCTATCCAGTTTATGCATTTATGCATTCTTACCTTGAATACTAAGCTCCTACTGCGTGCTGGTAAAACACACACCATTTCTACTGTTCCTGAGCTTACAATTCAGAAAGACAGGTATTTATATGGTGCTAACAAAACAGAATGCTGGGGAAAGTGCTGAGGAATATATATAGATGGTAGAGATATTGAAAGAGGCAGCCCCCCCCACCCACTCTACAGTATCAAATCATTTGGCAACTCTTCTCCTTGGCTACAAGGTGTTGTCATATACAGAGATGTTTAAATGTACCTATTCTTTTAGGAAGGAAAATGGAGAATTTTATAGCACATATAGTATATGTGTATACTATATATAGTAGTATATACAGTTTAACAGCTACTAGGACAATTTCAATTTTTAAAAATAACCTGTTGGCTTGATTATTTGAAACTTGGAAATTTTTAACAAGCTACATCTACAGGTCTCTTATACTTATTTGGTTGTTTTTTTGTTTGGTTGGTCTTAGGTTTTTTGTTTTTGTTGTTTTTGGTGTTTGTGTGTACTAGGAGATTGAACCCAGGGCTTCACACATGCTTTGCAAGAGCTCTACCATTGAGCTCCAACCCTAGTCTTTTTTTTTTTTTTTTTGAGTCAGGGTCTCACTAAGTTATGTGGATTGCCTCTATCCTCCAACCTGCAGTCCTCCTGCCTCTGCCCCCCAAGACACTGGGATTACAGGTGTGTGCCACTGCACCTGGCTCAGCAATCCTTTATTTAAAAGAAAATAATTAAATTAAGTAACAACATTTAGAAATTCTCCATTTTCCTTCCTAAAAAAATAGGTACATTCAAACATCTGTGTATATGATAACACCTTGCAGCCAGAGAAGAGTTGAGTTGAAAAAATGGTTTGATATGTCGAGTAGTGGGGGTCAGGGGACTGCCTCTTTCAATTTGCACAATAGTTGCTAAACCACCTTGGCATTTTCTCCAAGTATTGTGCAAAAGAAGCCCTGCATAGGTGAAATGAGCCAAACGCAATATAATTTACCCATTGTTCAGAGAAATGTCTGAGCTGTATTCTACATGGAATGCCCCGCAGATCACTGCACTGTACTGCAAAGGAGAAAAATTGGCTTGCATATACAATAGTCTTTTGTGTATTTAGCAGACTAAGGCTTCACTGCTGTTATTGGTGAAGATGTCTTATGTTAAGCTTTATGATTTAACTTTTATTATTTCTCCCAGTATACATGTACTACATATAGAGTCGTAGATAAATTAGAAACTCTGAGAAAAACAAAACCACGAAGTCAGGGTAAATACCATATTGTTTGTACTTTATTTTACAAAAACCTAGATCATATTTCCCTTCCCTTTCTCTTATTGTTTTTAGCAGACTTCAGGAACACAGATCTGAGCTAGTCACAACCCTTCTTTTATAACCTCTTCTCATCATTGACCTTGCTCCAATAAACATCAGCTATGCTACGCAGAAACTAGAACAGTAACAAAAAATATGTTAATATGAAAATTCTAGACATTTTTCTATGTATAACAAATAGAAAATTTTAAAGATATGTTTTGAAAACTCAGAAATAACCCTCACATATATGGGCTTCTTCTTTCTTCCCTCCTTTCTTTCTTTCTTTCTTTTTTTTTTTTTCTTTCTTGTAGTGCCAAGGTTTGAACCTATGGCCTCACATATGCTTGGCAAGTGCTCCATGACTGAGCCATACCATAAATCCATTTCTCATTTTTAATTTTGAGACAGATGCTCTGTAAATTGCACAGGCTGCCCCTGGCCTAGGAACTTGTGATCCTCCTGCCTCAGCTTCCCAAGTCATTGGGATTGCAAACATGCACCAAGGCACCTGGTTCTTTTAAATTTTTATTTTGTTTGTTTATTTTATGTATGTATGTATGTATGTATGTATGTATGTATGTATGTATGTATGCAGGCATGCATGTATTTTTTGAGACAGGGTCTCACCATGTAGCCCAGGCTGTCCTAGAACTTCCTTTGTAGAGCAGGCTGGCAGTGAACTCCTGTCAATCATCTTGTCTCAGCCTCCAGAGTGCTGGGATTACAGCATGTGCCATCATGCCCGGCTTTTATTTCTTTTCTTGTGTGTGGTAGAAACACAGGACATAGCCAGACGTGGTGGCGCACACCTGTGATCCCAGCACCTTGGGAGGTGGAGGCAGGAGGGTTACTTGCTGGAGGCTGGAGGCAACCTGCATAACTTAGCTAGACTCTGACTCAATTTAAAAAATAAAAAAAGGACTAGGGGTGTAGCTAAGTGGCAGAGCACTTGCAAAGTATGTGCAAGGCCCTGGGTTAAGCCCCAAAGTACAATTAAAGAAACATAATTGACCAGCTTAACTGTTTTTCAATTGTCTTTTCACATTGTTGTGGAATAGATATCCAGAATTTTTTTATCTTGCAAACTGAAACTTTATATCCTTTAAATAACAACTGCCCTTTCCCCATGCCACTGCCCCAGGTAATTGCCCTTCAACTTTCAGCTTCTGTCCATTTGACTACTTTAGACACCTCATGTAAGTGGAGCCATAGAGTGTTTGTCTTTTTGTTACTGACTTCATTTAGCATAAAATCTTTAATATTCATCTATGGGATTTCTTTCCTTTCTAAAGCTGAATAATACTTCATTATACACACAAACTGTTTTGCTTATTAACCTGTCAGTGGAAATTTGGATGCTTTTACCTCTTGGCTGTTACAAATGTTCCGCTGCAGACATGGGTTTGCAGACATCACTGAAGATACCATGGCATGAGTAAGTCGCACCTTCATCTTCAATGTGACATCTTTACTTTTCAACACTTTAAAGAAGTCTTTTGTCACAGCTTTTCCCAATGCAATGTGTCTTTTGATTTGTTGACTCCTACTACTGTAGGTATTGATTGTAGAATGAAATAAAGCAAAATCTTGGACAACCTCAATCTTTTCTCCATTTATCATGAAGTTGTGTACTGACCTTGTTGTAAGGACTTTTGTTTTGTTGATGTGTTTTGTGATGAGCACAATCCATACTGAAGGTTGTGTTCTTTGCTCTTCCTCAGTAAATGCTTCAAATCTCCAGTTTTAGTAAGCATAGTTGTGTCATCTGCATAACATAGGTTGTTAATGAGTCTGCCTCCAATCATGATCCCATGTTCTTCTTCATAAAGTCTAGTTTCTCTGATTATTTGCTCAGCATTGATATTGAAGTGGTATGGTGAAAGGATACAGCCCTGATGCACACCTTTCTTGACTTTAAACCAAGCAGTGTTTCCTTGTTCTGTTCAAATGACTGCCTCCTGGTCTATGTACAGGTTCCTTATGATTACAATTAGGTGCTCTGGTATTCCCATTCTTCACAGGGTTATCCATAATTTGTTGTGATCCACAAAGTCAAATGCCTTTGCATAGTCCATAAAACATAGATAGACATCCTTTTGGTATTCTCTGCTTTTGGCTAATATCCATCTGACTACAGCAATGATGTCCCGGGTTCCATGCTCTCTACTGAATCCAGCTTGATTTTCCAGCAGTTCCCTATCTATATACTACTGTAGTCGCTTTTGAATGATCTGTAGCAAAATTTTACTTGCATGTGATATTAATGATATTGTTCAATAATTTTCACATTGGATTGGATCCCCTTTCTTGGGAATATGCACTAACATGGATCTCTTCCAGGCTCAAACTATTTTTTTTTTTTTTTGGATGGGTGGACAAGGAGATGGGATTTTGCCCCACTTCCTCTCACATCAAGTAAATGAAAAAATGAAAAGATAAAAGGCAGCTTTTAGGAGAGAAGAGCAGGTCAAGATACTAGGAGAGGCAGCATTCCCTGATTAGGGTAAAGGAAAAGTCATGAGCAGATAAAAGGAGATGGTCCACTCAGATATCTGAGAAGTACCAGCATCGTACAGCCAGCCAGTTCTCAATCTCTCCTTCCAGAGAATTAATAGCCCAAACAGAACAAGAATGTAAAATAAATATACTAAATATCTTCAAAGGGATAAGAGAAGATACTGGGAAAAGGAACCAAGAACAAGAAATTATTCTGGGGATCAAACATATGAGAAAAATCTCAATGAAAAGATCAATGTGAACAATGAATAAATGCAGGGAACAAACTAATGAGATGGAGGAAAAGATCTGGAACCATCCAAGACTATATCTTTAAGGTTATAAAAATCTGTTAGAAAAGGAAAGCACAAGAGGAAACCCAATGGAGATAGGAAATAGTGATGCTGAAATCCATAAAACACGAATCTAAGCAGAAGAAAAATAAATGGAGGAGAGGAAAATCTGGTGAAATGATAAGAATATCCTAGAACTGAAAATAGGCAAAAGGCCACAAACTGAAAGGCTTCACAGAATGCCAAGAGGGGAGACAAGAGAAATTCCTTATTTGATATAAATTACAGTGAAAATTTTCCAATAGTTTTTGCCAAAATGCTCAAAAGAAGTTGAGCGAATGGTGCAGTGAGCATCTGCCTATCACCTAAATTCAACAGTTATTACCATTTTTTGCAATGTCTCCTTTTTCACTTTAAAAATCATTTAAAAATAGATTGTAGGCATACAGCTTCTCCCTACATACTGCATCACACGTGTTCTAGGAATAAGGACACTCTCTTACATAACCATATTAGTATCCTACCTAAACATTTTATTAATTCCCAAACCATCTAATTTTATCTCTATTTAAATTTCCCCAGTTGTTCCCAAACATTTTGAAAAATTTTGTTTTTAATTTTGAGACAAGGTCTTTATAGGTAGGCCAGGCTGGTCTTGAACATGTTATGTAGTCCAGACTGGCCTCCAATTCATGATCCTCTTGCCTCAGCCTCCCAAGTGCTGGGACTGCAAGTGTATACTTCCCTGCCCAGGTCAAAATGTTTTTTTTAATAGCTGTTTAAAATGAACCAAAACAAAATGAAGTTTCTCTTGTTGCACTTTGTTTTCTTTTTAAACTTCCAATGTAGAACCAATCCTCTTTTTTCTTCCTAACTTTGACTTTTTATTTTAACACAGGGTTTCATTCATGTTAAGCAAACACTCTACTACTGAGCTGCATCTCCAGCCCACAATCCTAAGTATTTGTCAATCTCTACTATCATTTCTTCTGATATTAAGTAATAGTAAAAGAACTGGTCTCTCCTAGTTCTAAAGGAATTCACCCTGTTTATTCTGACACTTGTATCGTTTCTTTTTTTAAACATTAGACTTGAACCTATTTTGCTAATCATGTTTTGCATGTCTTTTATGAGACTGATGTGCAATCTACTGTGCTAATGAGGCACCTGCAAGTCTTTATATCTATACTGATGTTCTAATTGCATCTAATTATAATGGGGGAATTTATTTTTCCTTTAGGTCACTCAGCTTTTATTTTGTTTATGTTGAAACGCTGCATTAAGTGCTTATAAATTTAATATTGCTGTTTCTTTGATGCACTGTTTGTTTCACTGTTTACAACATGCCCTCTGAGCATGATTATATATTTGTCCTGAAACTTGCTTTATTAATATCGTCCTCCAGCTTTCTTATCATTAATGTGTGTATCATGTATTGTTTAACTTACATCTTTTTAATGTTTAAGGATATATTCTTATAGAAATTCATATTTATGTCCTTGTATAATGCATACAATTGGTTCTTTTTAAAACTTAGCATGAAAATCTCTGCCTCTTATAGACAGTTTATACTTAACTATCCATATCCACTGTATTCACAAGACTGAGTTTATATCCACCAGGTTTTCAGTATTTCTGGTGTATTCATTGCTCCTTTTTTTGTCTTTTCTTGACTTTTTGGATTAATTTTTTAAGTTATTCTATTTAGGGCTGGAATGTGGCTCAGTGGCAGCAGCTTTGCATATGGGAGGCCCTGAGTTTGACCACAGGCAACATCACCACCACCACCAAAATAAATAAATAAATAAATAAATAAATAAATAAATAAAAAATAAAAACACTTTTGCTGGATGTGATGGTGCATAGGTGTAATCCCAGCCCTCTGAAGGCTGAGACAGGAAGATAATGAGTTTGAGGCCATCCTTGCATACATAAGGAGAATTTATGTTAGGGAAAAGAAGTATTCTGCTTTGGTGGGGGAGTAGCTCACTGGTAGAGCACTTGCCTAGCATGTGTGAGGCCATGGCTTTCCCCCAAGCACTACACACACAAAAATATTCTATTTAATTTCCACTGTTGACATTTTGTTTTAAGTAGAGAAAGAATATCACCATCCTACCCAAGATGGCCTTGGACTCCTGGGCTCCAGTGATTCTTCTTCCTCAGTCTCCCAAGTAGCCGGGATTATAGGCAAGGACCACTATTCTGCTCAAGAACTTTCTTTAACATTTGCAATGTAGCACAAATCTTTTAGTGATAAACTCACTCATATTTTCCTGAAAATACTTTATTTGCCTTAATTTCAAAAGACATTTTCATTGCATAAAGAATTCAGGCAGGTTTTTAAAAAAATATCTTGAACATTACAAATGCTGTTCTGCTATCTTCTGGCTTGCATAGGGTCTGGAAAGAAAGTCGCTCTCCTTTTGTTTCTCTGTACATGTTATTAGGTACCATCGAGTCTGGTTGCTGCTCAATTTTCTCTTTTTAGTGATTTTCAACAATATAATTATAATGTTCTGCGATGCAGTTTTCTTTTCACATTTATCCTGCTTGAAGTTAGTTGAAATTCTTGGATCTGGTGAGTTGGTTGAAAATAGTATACAATGTTGTGACTGTTTCATACGGTCAAGAAGCTAGAGAAATGACAACATGGTAAGCAGAGATCTGGAAGATATAAAAAAAAGTCCCAAATTGAATTCCTAGAAATGAAAATTAAAACATCTTAGATGAAAAACTACACTAGCTAGAAGTCATGGTATGTTAGTGCATTTGAAGACAAAGCACTAGAAACCATCCAACATGAAATGTGAAGGGAAGAAAAAATTTACAAGTTACTTTCAATTTCTAAAAAGAAAGGTGAGATTATTGAGTGAAAAAGATAATAGCTCTAATGTGGTAAAAGATGTGAGAGATCCAAGGCCTGTGGCACATGCCTGTAACCCCAGTGATTCGGGAGGCTGAAGGAGGAAGATCTTGAGTTCGAGGCTAGAGGCAGCCTGTGCAACTCAGTGAGACTCTGTCTCAAAATAAAAATAAAATAAATTAAATTAGAAAGGGTGCTGGGGTGTGGCTCAGGAGTAGAGCATAAAGCACCTGCCTAGCATAAGTGAGCCCCAGGGCTGGACTTTTCAGTACTGGAAAAAAAAAAAAGAAAGATTAGAAAATCCCAATCCCAAACTGAGGTTATATAACATGTTTGCTTTATGGATTCTTTCTTCCATCAGCCACACTAGAAACCAAGAATGATTTCAACCTTTTTCTCCTTTCTCAAGTCTCTAAATGATGTCCAATCAGTCCCATTAATTGTTTTCCTGGTTTCTTGTATTGTCTTTCTTTCCACTGATGACACCCAGTTCTAGCTCTTATTTCTGCATAACTGTACTTTGATAATAGCCTGATAACTTGCCTTCTACCTGCATTGTACTGCCAAATTCATTTTCCTAGGGCTCTGCTTTGATCATATCACTTATTTTGGGCTTTTAAGATCTTCAAAGGCACTGACTTCTGAATAAAATTTGAACTTGTGTTCATCTGCAATTTGAAGACCGATTTTTCCAGCTTTTTAAGTCTTCTATGTATCCTAACTTATCTGTCACCTCCAAGTAACTTTTATTTGACTGTCTTTGACTTTGTTGTTGTTGTTGTTAGGTGCTGTTGAGTCAGTGTCCAACTCACAGTGACCCTCATAGGGTTTTCAATGGCTGTTTCAGGATTGCCTTGGGAGTGGATTGCCAGGTCCTTCTCCCATTTTTGCGGTGCTGGGAATTGAACTCAGGACCTCAGAGACTGCAGCACAGCACTCCACCAACTGAGCTAAATTCCAGCCCCATCTTTGACTTTAGCGATTAATAAATACTTCATGAACCACCTACTCCGCAGAATCATTTGTTTAACACCAGTGATAAAGTCACTTCTCTTTCAATCAGATCTCACAGGGTAGCTCACCATCACATGAACCCATACAACCTATTTTCTGAATTTCCAAGTTGAATGTCAGATCTCAGGTAGAGGTAAAATCACCATGGTGTAGTTACTTTAGGAAGTTTAATGGGAAAGGGCTAATTGGCCTCTCTCCATGTTCAGAGACTGGAAGGAATTATTCACAAGGGGTTCAAGAGAAAACCCTGAAAACAGATCAGAGAAAAGTGAGAGAATCATACTGAAGCAAATGTGAGAAATCTGGCTAGTTCTGCAAAGAGCAATCTCCTCCTACCAGAGAAAGGTGGGGATGGTGTTCTGTACCACACTAATGGAAAGTTAAAATTCTTCATACTTTGGTAGAGTGCTCTCATATGCAGCATATGCATTTCCCTTCTCTCACATTTATTTACCCACTACAGAACACCCCCGTATTTCTGGCATGACTCAAAATGAGAAGAAATATAGTGGCTGCAACCTTGGGCTCAAACATAAAAAGACTGCTCATGGCACAATGTTGGTTAGTGTTTCGTTCTGCTGTACATAGGTTCAGTGAGTTTTATCCAACTTGACAACACCTAACAATAACAACTACACAACAGTACTGGATGGATAAGGCAAGTGGAGACTGAATTTTTGAAAAAAGCCTAGAGTTACGGACTTGACGCTATGGACATTCAACATTATTGCTTCTGGTACTTATGTCCCTCTGTAAATCAAATCAATATCTTTTTGGCAGCACAGTGAATCACTAAGATGAAGGGGTAAAAATAGTGAGTAAAAGTGGATTATTGGCCAATAGTGTATCCTGGGAATACTGAGTAAGCATGACAGTGTGGCTGTGCAATGAGCAAAGTCACTTTAGATTTTAGGTTCCTATTAAGATTGCCTAGATTCACATGAAAAAAGAAGGAATGTGGATTCATTTAACTATTTTAAGTATTTTCTAACTCAGACATCATAGAAGTTTACTATCAAACTGAAGTTTTTCTATTTTCCTCTCCGGATAAAAGGGGCCTTCCTAATCCTTCCATGGTAGGTTTGTCACCCTATCTGATTAAAATTCAGAGGAAGCCAGGCATGGTGGCACATGCCTGTAATCCCAGGTATTCAGGAGGCTGAGGCAGGAGGATCGTGAGTCTGAGACCAGCCTTGTCTACATAGTGATTTCAAGGCCAGCCTTACCACTTAGTGAAACCGTGTGTCAAAATTAAAAAATAATTAAAAAGAAAACAAACAAGGAGACAAGTGAATCCCAGCACTCGGGAGGCTGAAGCAGGAAGATCAGGACTTTGAGGCCAGCTGAGGCTACATAATAAACCTTGCCTCAAAAAAAAAAAAAAAAAAATCAATCCATCCATCAAACTAAAATTTACTATGAACTTAAGCTTAATGTTCTGGGCTCCTCACTTACACTAGTTCCTTCTACACAAATACTCACTTTTGTATCTACTTTTGGCTCATAATTATGTTTTTTTTTTTTTTTTTTTAAAGATGATTGTGTTTGCTTCAGAACACAGAAGACTGAGAAATGCCTCTGGCAGAAACCTTAGAATTAGTGATATATTCTTATTCATCTCATTTTACTTAATCCTAAGAACTACAATTTCATCCTTCTAAATGCTCTTGGATTTGCTCTTCTCAGTTTCTGCTGTTACCATTTACATGGTTCAGGGCTTCCTCACAGAAAGCTGAATCACAATGATAGCTAGACAGTTGTTTTCTTGACTGCAATTTTTCTCCCAAATGAATCTATGTTATGTAAGGTTACCAGAATATTAAAAAAAAAAAAAAAAAAAAAACCCACACTGCTTATTTTACAAAATTCCCATCAAATTTCAGTATATCTCAATGACTTTCCACTACCACTGATCTTCTAAAATTAAAACGCTTAAATGCCCAGGCAAAAGTGGTACTCAGGCCAAACGTACTTGAAGCCAGAGGAGACATATTTCTCCAGAGTTCATCAATTTTACTTGATGTTGAGTAGTTTAATTTTATCATAAATTTTTACTTATATTTTTATGTTTTCTTCAAAATACTCTTTATTTTTCCAGTAACTTTTAGTAGTAAATTTTTAGTGTACACCTTAACAGGCTTTCTTATGACATTTCCACAGAAGTGTGTCACTGTACAGTGCTCACACTCCCCTCCTCTTTTACCCTCCCGTGACTCTTCTCCCACCTCCTGCCCCTTCTCCCCACCAGTGGTTCCCCTGCTACTTGTATGCCTTGTTTGGGTATAGAGCTACACATGCACCTGTATATCATGTATCCAGGCTTTGCCTTTAGAGTGAAACGTGGCATTTCCCTTCTTTCCCCCCATTACCTTTCTTCTTGCCCCTCCCTGTTCTCCATAGTCCTTTATATCCCCTTACATAGGACCCTTCTTCATGACATACATATTTTAATATTGAATATATATTGAACCTAACATCTAGAGAAAAAACATGCAAACTTTGTGTTTCTGGGTCTGGCAGCACTCAGGGGGATAAGGCAGGAGGATCACAAGTTCAAAGCCATCCTGGGTTACAGAGTGAGAACTCATCTCTAAATAATAAACGAATCACTACTTTCCTCTCCCTACCCCTACTTCCTCTTATTTATAATAAATTGATACAGATTTCAATGCAAAAAGAAAAAATCTTTTGAGCTCAGATACACAGAATTCTTAGATCATGAGACATTCTCCTCATTGGTGCACTGAAGGCCTTCAAGCATTCTCTTAAAATAATACAATAATATAATAAAATAATAAAATATAATATAAATAATATAAATAAAATAATATAAACATATAATATATTTATATAAATATAATATAAATATAAATAAATATAAAAATAAAATATAAATAAATAAAATAATAAAATGTAATAAAATAATATTTACGAAATCACTACCAACATGAAAACCAGGACATACATTTCTGTCTGTCTGCACTCCTTTGACCCTGTATCACATCACCCAGCTTTCCCATTCAAGGTAGTACAATCACATTGGATTCCTTTTCTACCCTTCCTTTCCTTTTCTCTTTTCTTTAGACAGGGCCTCTGTATATCACTTAGCCTTGGACTTTTGCCTCTACCTCCTCATATATAAATATATTCCCAAACAGTGTTTATGGTGGGGAGGTGATTATTAACTTTATAAAAAGTGTATCACATGCTTTATGTAGTTTTTAAGAACTTACTCTTTTCACCCAACATTTTATAGCTAGGATTAACGCATTCTCTGGCATATAATAATAGAACATTCACTGGGAGGACTGCATAAATATATCCTAATTTATCTGTTCCTTTGCCTATTAATGGGCATTCCAGTTGCTTTCATGTTTTGTATAAAGAGTGTTCACATGAACTCTCTTGTATGCATGTCCATGGACTGCCAAAAGAACCAACAGATCTGTCCTAGAAGTGCAACCAGAGTGCTCCTGGAAGCAAGGATGGCAAGACTGTGTCTGATGTATTTTGGACATTTTGTCAGGAGAGACCAGTCCCTGGAGGACATCATGTTTGGGAGAGTGGTGAGTCAATGAAAAAAAGGAAGACCCTCAATTAGATGGATTGACACAGTGCCTGCAACAATGAACTTAAACATAAAAAAGATTGTGTGCATAGCACAGAATCGGGAAGTGCTTCGTTCTGTTGTATACAAGGTTACTCTGAGTCAGACCTGATTCCACAGCACCTAACAACAACATATCTTAAAGTATTCTGCATACATATCTTCTTCAACCATTTTCACTGTTTCTACTGCACACTACACACCTGTTCCCAGGTCCTGTCTCATTCTGATTCCTGCTTCAATGCTTTTGGTCATTGATTCTTCCATGTCCAAATTACGTTTTCCTTTTTCTTTAAGGTTCCCTAGAATTGCTAATTCTTCCAAGATTTTTCTACAATATTGTCCTCTTTTCCAAGAATATCATTTGTCCATTCAATAAACACACATTATGCTATTTCTGTCCCAGATCACATTCCAAAAGATGAGGATGAAACAACAATGGTCTCTGTCCTCACAAACATTGCTGGATTACCCCAAAAGCAAATTAAACATGCATTTAGGACACATACATATTCAGAGAAAATCAAAAATGTATATTTTACTTTCCTATTTAAATGTATTTGGGAAGAGACTGATGATGATGATGATTTGTACTCAGGGTTTCTGAAGGTCTTCATCTAGTCTTGCTAGCTAATGGAGGAAAAAAACCTTTTTTTAAAAGCTTGATTTTTCTCCTGTTTTCTTTGATGTGCTCAAGAAAAAAATCTAACAGCAGCCCTCAACTCCTTCCTCTCCCCAGTGCTCCGTATCCGATCATCTTTGTATTTGAAAAGCATCACCATTGTCCACTGAAAACTGTGTGGAAGAGACAGAATTAGGGATACAACTGGCAACCAGTTAGAAAGCCGTAAAGACAATGGGGACTCAAATTAAGTGTCATAGAAGACACGGAAAAACTGGGATAAAGTGAGTTGAAGGGCAGGGTGAATTTGGTATGGAGGCATGTGGGATAAAGTGGGCATTTTCAAAGAAAGTGCCTTTATCTCAGGGTTTAAAAACCAGATAGATGGTGATGCTACTCATGAAGAGAACAAGGAAAGAAGAGAAGAATGTAGCTAAGGGAAAAAACAGGAAAGGCTCAGTTTGGTACATCCAAATGAATAGAATGAAAAGAAAATTAGTTCAAGGATTACATGCTTAGCGGTTTAATAGACCTGGTAAGTTAACACTTATTGCAACCATACTGTGGACCAGGTTTTGTTCTAAGTACTTTGCTTACACATATTCTGTGAAAAAATAAAATGCTTTGGACTTAGGTCCTAGCATTAGTATTATGCCATTTCACATTCAAGTAAATCAAGGCAGAGTGTGGTGAATAATTTGCCTAAATTGTGTATCTAGTTCATCAGTGGAGCCAGATTTGAAGGTGTGTAGTTGGACTTCAGAACTTTGTACTTAACCATATATAAACCTCACAGTAATTCTGGAAGATAGGCATTTCTACGTGCACTTTACAAATTTTAAAAAGAGCAGCTCAGAGAAACTACATGACTCGCAGGAGTAACACATATTACATATAGTGGGGCTAGGGCTGAAACCTAATGCCCGTATTTCATATTGGGGCTTGACCTGAGATTTATAATTCTCCGATAATCTCTTACAATGCCTAGCCTAGTACTGTTTGTTTAAAATACTGTATTATCATTGATTGGGAGAAGGACCTGGCAACCCCCTCCCAAAAATCAGTCTGCCATTTAAGACCCTATGAACAGCAGAGAAGCACTGACAATAGTGTTTCCCCTGTTGTACAGAGGATCGCTATGAGTCGGATACCGACTCGACGGCACCTAACAACAACAACAACAATTATCATTGATGCTACTATAAGAGCATTGAAGGGTTAGCTCCTGTACATCTTTCACAGGAAGTTCCTCGAGGTACCACAACATGAAGAAAATATAGACTGAAGACGACATTGTTGTTAGGTGCCGTGGAGTCAGTATCCGACTCATAGTGACCCTCATAGGGTTTTCAATGGCTGACTGTTTCAGGATTGCCTTGGGAGTGGTTTGCCAGGCCCTTCTCCCATTTTTGCGGTTCTGGGAATTGAACTCAGGGCCTCAGAGACTGAAGCACAGCGCTCTACCAACTGAGCTAAATCCCAGCCCCGAAGATGACAAAAGCTCCAGCAATTGTAAATCTCACCTAAAAGAATGTTGTTAGGTGCCGTCGAGTCGCCGACTCACAGCGACCCTACATACAACAGAGGAAACACTATTGTCATCCTTCTCTGCTGTTCATAGGGTTTTCAATGGCGGATTGATTTTGGGGAGTGGGATGCCGGGTCCTTCTCCCAAGCCTAGAGCACCTGGTGTTCCCAGGCGATCTCAGGCCCGACCCTGCTTAGCTTCCGAGATCTGACGCCACAATGCTATGTCTGCAGGCACTTAAGAGAACAGCAGAAGAAATTTCCAAGAAAAAAGTTTACTGCAAAACTCTGGACGCTCTGTCGGCGGCCCCGCCTGGCGGCCTCGCCTATACAGTTCTCGAGTCCGCCCGCGGCGCTGCCCGCCCGGTCGCCGCCTGGGCTCCCCGCACAGCCGCACCACACGAAGCCGGCGTCGCACTCGCGCCCTCGGCGGGGGCTTCGCTCGATTGACCATCACGCCTCCCCGCCACCACACAGCCCAGGCCAGCCGCTCCGCCACGGACTACGACCACCGGCCGGGTCGGAACGGAAGTTGAGTCCAGTCCCCGCAGCGAAGAAGTGCTTCCGGGCCTCGCGCCGCGGCCTTGCCCCGCGGCAGTTCTTCCAACTCTCGCGAGATTCGGCCCTCGCGGCCGTACTCCAGCCCCAGGCCTTGAGGGCTGGTTTCTCCAGTCGTCGGGCCCCGCAGTGTTCCGGCAGGTGCCTTCCCGGCGCTGTGCCCCGGAAGCGGAAGGGAGGTGTCCGGTCTGTCAAAGTCGGTGTGTGACTTGGTGGTCGCGTAACCTGTCGAAGCCGTTTCTGCGTCTGTCCCCCGGGCGAACGATGAGCACCATGTTTGCCGACACGCTGCTCATCGTCTTCATCTCCGTGTGCACCGCGCTTCTGGCCGAGGGTGAGCGCGGCTGTGCTCGGAGCTTGGCGTGTGCTCCGCGAAGAAATGCGCCGGGAATCCGCGCCGCCGGGACAGGGGTCGGGGTCGGGGTCGGGGCGTCGGCTCCGGGAAGTCCCTGGGTGACCCGGGAGCAGGAGCGGGCGGGGCAGTGCGGCGTCGATCTTTGCTCTATGCCTGCAGCTGTAGCACTGTAGCGTCCGATCCCGTCAGATCTCAGAAACTGAGCAGGGTCGGGCCTGGTTAGTACTTGAATGGGAGACCACCTGGGAACACCAGGTGCTGTAGGCTTGGGAGACGGACCCGGCAACCCGCTCCCCAAAATCAGTCAGTCATTGAAAACCCTACGAACAGCAGAGAAGCACTGACAATAGTGCTTCCCCTGTTGCATGTAGGGTCGCTGTGAGTCGGACACTGACTCGATAGCACTTAACAACAACAATAATAAGGTGAATTTCACTGGCATAGTTGTGAGAGCACTTTCACATGCTTACAATTGTTTTGGTTGAAGAACCGGTTGCATTTGTTTGAAAAAAATTGACTAGATAAATATGAAGGAAAATCTTCTTTCCAACAGTAACTACTAATAACAATTCGTTGTGAGCAATCCAGTCATTTATCTATTTGTATGTTGCTTTTGGTGTTTTAGGCATAACCTGGGTCCTGGTTTACAGGACAGACAAGTATAAGAGATTGAAGGCGGAAGTGGAAAAACAGAGTAAAAAATGTGAGTATGGTAACTTGTCAAGTTCAAGGTGTGCCTGTTCACAGTAAATATTTGAAGGGTACCAACAGATACAAAAAGTATAGGAATACAAAGATAATCCAACTTGGCAGGTGTGGTGGTGCACTCCTGTAATTACAGCACTTTGGGAGGCTGAGGCAAGAGGACCACATTTTTGAGGCCAGCCTAGTCTGTGTAGCAAGACTGTCTCATAAAAGTGGGGAAAAAATAACCCAACTTGAAATCCATTTAGACACAGAAGACTTATGCAACATGTACAGTATAACTAGAGGGGAAAGAGAAACATGATGTGTACACATTCTGTACTATGAGAAAAGGTCTTATTCTATTACGGAGGAGCATTTGTTGATAGGTGTTGTTGAATCAGAATGAAATATGGAGCCCTTCATTAACCAGATGACCTTACACTCGTGGATAAATAGAATTTAGATGGAGAATGAAGTAGGGGAAGGAAATTCCAGGTAAAAGAGCTAGCATATGAGTAGATATGGAAATTTTAATGTGTAAGATGTGTTTGGAGAATAGCAGGTAAGTGGTGTCTTTAGGGATAAGCCAAGGTGAGCTTATCCCTAAAAATGTTAGGTAAGCAGGCTAAAGAAGTGTTCAAGAAAAAGAGTAAAAATAGAAAAAGTTAGTTTTCTTTGAAATAAAGCAGGAAGTCAACAGGACACAGCTGAGGGTACAATGTGAATGATTATTTTATTTTGTTTTGTTTAGGTAGGGTCTTGCTATATAGCCTAGGCTGACATGGAACTCATGATCCTCCTGCCTCAGTTTCTCAAGTGCTGGGATTGTGAGTTATTTTATAGGAACAGTTTGGCTTTCAGTGTTCTTTTCTTCCTCATAAGGATTCAATCCGGCTTTTGCTTCTTAGAATATCTATAACTTGCTGTATCCTGTGTCTTTTCCTTTGCTTTCATAAGTGTGTGAAGGGTTTTGTTGTTGTTTTTGTTTTTTCTTAAATTGTCTCCTTCAGGGGCTGGGAATATAGGTCAGTGGTAGAGTGCTTGCATAGCATGTGCAAGCCTCTGGATTTGATCCCCAGCACTGCATTAAAGAAAAAATTTCATTTGATCCACATAGTAACCATTTATGGTGTATTGCGTGTTACCTCCACATTGTAGGAAAGGGGATTGAGACTCAAAAAGTAGTGGTGCTCGGATTAAACTCAGGACCTCAGAGACTGCAGCACAATACTCTACCAACTGAGTTAAATCCCAGCCTGAGACTCAAAAAGTTAATGTTGTACATCACAGAGCAGATAAAGAATTAGAGACCAAACTCAGACTTAAAAATATACTTGGCTATTCCTCACTAACCATTGATAATGCACCTGACCATATTTAAACTCAAAGTCATTATCTTTGTCTCCACAAACATGATCCTGTCTCAAGATTTCCATATCTGGCTTCCAGTAATGCAAGCCAGAAACCTAGATATATTTTATTTATTTGACTTTTAGGTACTGTACATTCTTGATTTTGCCTCTACCTTATTGGGTGTTCTTTTGCAATTTCTGTGTTTATTTCTCTTTATTACATCCTGTTATTGGTTGTTTTTAGTTTTTTCTTTCTTTCTTTTCCTTTCCTTTTCTTGTAGTGTCCAAGGTCTGGCCAGGCAAGTGCTCTACTGCCGAGCTACAAGCCTTGGTCCCTAGTTTTTTTCTACATATTCATGCCTTTCACAAATTTACTTTTGTGCTGTATTTGCCACTAATCCCTCAATTTATGTCTCTAGGCCTCTCTCCTTAACACCTAACTGGTGATCTGCTCTAATGGGAACATATAAACAGTAACATCAGGTCACTAAGACCTGCATCCTTTTTTTTTTTTTGGCGGCACTGAGGGTTGAACCCAGGGCTTCGCACTTGCATGCTCTGCAAGTGCTGGACCACCTAGCTGCACCCTCAGCCCATTTTTTAACTTTTTGAGACAGGGTCTCGCTAAGTACGCAGACTTCCTCTGGTCTTGAACTTGTGATCCTCCTTCCTCCACCTTCCGAGCCTCTGGGATTACAGGCGTGTGCCACAACCTACATCCTTTTTAAGGATGTATAGGTATTTCCTTTTGTTGCAAATGCCCATATGTTTTATGTTTTAGTTTAAACCTTTCTTAAAATATTTTGTCTGTTTTGGTTAATATTAATATTTTATAAACAGAATTAGCATGTGCAAGGCAAATATAAATACATCACTTGAGTCTGTCATGTCCATACACCATGAGTTAAGTACAGGATTCATTATTCCAGCTCTCAGTTTGTTATCTTTTTTTTTTTTTCCCCTTGAGACAGGGCCTCACTATAGCTTAGGCTAACCTAGAACTCTTTGTGTACCCTAGGCTGGCCTAAAACTCAAGATCCTCCTGCCTCAGCTTCTCGAGTGCTAGGGCTACAGGCATGCACCATACTTGGCTCAATTTGTCATCTTAACATGAATGCCTAATAGACATCTCAAACCTGAGATGTCCAAAATTGAATACTAATGGTTCCTTTTGTATATGTGTTTATATGTGTGATACTGGGGGCTGAACCCAGGGCCTCATGCATGCGTTGCAAGCTCTTTATCACTGAGCTGCATCCATGGCTCCTTTTTTATTTTTTTTCTTGAGACAGGGTCTCCCGAAGTTACACAGGCTGCCTCTTGCCTCAAACTCATAATCCTCCTGCCTCCACTTCCCAAATTGCTGGGATTACAGGGATGTGCCACCACACCCAGAGCTTGTCCTTACTTTGAGACTACTTCCTTTGTAGTCTTCTTGATCTCATTCATTGGTAATTCTTTCCTTTCAGTTACTTGTAGTCATCTTTGGCTCTTTTCTCACAATGTACATCCAGTCTTGTAGCAAATCCTTTTTGGCTGCCCTTAGATATATCCAGCATCTGACCACAAATATCTTAATTGCAAATATATAATCTTTGTATTCTGAATTCAGTACAGATCTAGGCAAGAAAAGTTAGGGTTTATAAATCACTTTGAGTCAGAATTAGATGTAGATTGATTTTCTTATATTGATATGATTTGTGGTGTCGACTGGAGAATACTGGTATTATTCACACAGCAGCCCTACTTATGCGGGTCCTTTAACAAGAGATAGGCTTTCTTTTCTTTTTATGCATTGCTGGAGATTGAACCTAGGGCCTCACGTGCTAGGCAAATGCTCTATCACTGAGTTACACTTCCAGCCAGTAAACATAGACCTTAAAGGTAGCAAGTTGGTTTGGTTCACATGATCTCTGGACTTTTAGGTATGCTGTAAGTATTAGTAGATCTTTTTTGAGTGTGTTACTGTTGTAACATAGACTAATGAAAGAACGCTTTGGTAAATAAGAGAGATTAAAGTTTATGTAACTTGACAGCTGGGCATAGTGTGCACAGGTTTAATCCTAGCAACTCTCAAGGTCACGGCAAGAGAATCACAAGTTCGAGGCCAGAGGCAGCCTGTGTAATTTAGCAAGACTCTGTCTCAAGACTAAAAAATGGATTAGGGGTACAGCTCAGTGGTAGAATGCTTGCAAAGTATGCACAAACCCCCAAACCCTGATTTTCTAAAATAAGATTTCAGGATAATGACAGTAAGATAAGGGAAGAAAATACAGGGGTAGTCCTAATTACTATACATGCATATTTTTTGATAGTAGGGAGAAACCTTTTACAGAAACGTTATAAAGAAAAGGCAAATTTGTCCAAGAAATTTTGTCCAAGAAATTTAACCGCAAAAAAATAAAGTGTATGTGACTTGGTTCTTATAACAGTTACTTGGGAACATATTCTAAGTATAAGTTATTCTGAGATGTGGAATATCCCTGTTTGCAGTGAAAAAGAATAAAACTTTGAGAATAATTTATAAACTGACAGAATTCTGGAATGTGGATATCTACAGCAATAATACCAGGTCATGGGCAAAAATGTGTTTAACAGTAGATATCTTTTATTTTTGTCAATTCTGAAATCTCTACTTCTTGTTGTGTACTGAGTTTCTGTATAGTAAATATTCCAGAAGAATTTCTTCACAACGTTATGAAATATGAAAAACATTTTAGTGTAACTTAACCCCAAAAAAGACTATTTAGTCTCAGTCTGGCCTGCCAGAAGACCATATTCATGATTATAGTATCATATTAAATTGCTCTTTTCTGGCCTTCTTTTTTTTTCTTCTTCTACTTCTTTATTTTTTTAATGTGGTTAACGTTAAATGTGAATAGTTGTGTTATGGTCCTTCTGGAATGAGAAAGAAAGGTTTTTGTTTTTCTTTTAACTACTTTTTTTTTATTATTGGAAAACAAATATACAACTTGGAATGAATTTGAGGCACATTGTGACAGTTTTTCTTTAAGTGGCTAAAACAAAGTCTAAAAAGCAAGTAACAATAAAAGAAAATGTTTCTGGTACAAGACCAGCAGTACAAAAAATAGTGTGTGAGTATCTGAATAGCACACCTGCTTTGTAGTTGTGCAACTCTTAAGTACATATTGTTGACAGTCAGTAGTCCACACAGAGTTACAGTGCCACACTTCAACAGTAGCATGCCGGCAGTCCCTAAGGAAAACTACTTTCAAAAGCCATAATCCAGATGTTCCCTCATTTGATGAACTCCTTATAAGTTTAGATGTGCAGAAGGGCTTAGATATATCAGAGTAAGCCACATGCAACATGTTCCTTGATCGATTTTCTAAAATAAGATTCCAGGATAATGACAGTAAGATAAGGGAAGAAAATACAGGGGAAGTCCTAATTACTATACACGCATAGTTTTTGATAGTAGGGAGAAACCTTTTACAGAAAAGTTACAAAGAAAGGCAAATACACAATTTTGTCCAAGAAATTTAACACATTCTGTATAGTGTCTTCACTTTGCTGTCATCATTTGTACGAACTGTTCATGGTTTACTTGACCATTACCATCAGTACCTCCTTCCCTGATCATTTCATCAACTTTTCTCCAGGGTTTGTCATCACATGGTGAAGCTCTGCTGCACTAATATAGTCATTCCCATCCTTATCGAACACACGGAATGCCTCTCTAATTTCTTCGTCACTGTCTTTCAATTTTCTTACCATCCTTGTCAGAAATTCAGGGAAGTCCGTTGTGCCATTACCATCAGCATTTACTTCATTGATCATATCCTGTAAATTTGCTTCCATGGGATTCTGCCCAGGAGACATTGTTACAGTTCCTTTGTTGTTACAGTTCCATCACCATCCTTGTCAACTAGTGAAGAACCTTGTTTGGATTCTGCAATGTGCTCTTCGGTCAGTCAGCCAGCCACGCTGCAAGTGCTACCCGTTTCCAAGACAAGAACCCACTACCACTCTGTTTACTTGCTCCACTCAGACTCAATATTTTTATTTCTTTGGCTGCTAATAATGATGAAGACTAATACAGTCAATTTTTTCTGTTCATTTCATCTTTTTGTTTGTTTTGAGACATTCTCACTGTGTAGCCCAAAGCTGTCTGGGATCTATGTAGACCAAGCTGAACTGGAACTCCCTTTGATCTTCTTGTCTCAGCCTCCTGAGTGCTGGGATGCCAGGCATGCGCCACCTCGCCCCACTCCCATTTTGTCTTTTAACATATTACTTCATATCATCCTGTAGAATTTGAGTTAATATTCTTTCATCATCTCACATGAATAGTTTTGTTCTAAATCAAGCTCACTTCATATGTATAAAGACTGTGTCTGTGTAATTTTTTCTTTGTGCCTACCTAGAACACATTTTACTTTAGTCAGTATTTTAAAAATTTCATTTGCAATATTGTGGTCAAGTTGAGCTTTAGATGTTTTTGATAAAGCAGTAATGGCCAGTTTTGCTTTTAGAATTCAAGCTGCAAACTTAATGTACTAAGAAAAAGCTCCTACGTGGTAATTTTCTTTTTGTGTGTGGAATTTGGGGATTGAACCCAGGGCCTCATAGATACTTTGCAAGTGCTCTACCACTGGACTGCGCTCCCAGCCAATTTTTTATTTTTTATTTTGAGGCAGGGTCTCACTAAGTTGTCCAGGCTGCTTCTGGCCTTGAGTCACTGGCATTAGAGCATGTGCCTCCATGCCCAGATTGCTAATTCTCTTTAACGCACCTTTTAAAAATAATACCTCTAATCCCAGCAACTTGGAGAGCAGAGCAGGAGGCTTGGAAGTTTGAGGCCAGAGGTAGTCTGTGTAACTTAATGAGACCCTGTCTCAAAATAAAAAGTGAAAAATGGGCTGGGGGAGTGCAGCTCAGTGGTTAAGCACTTGCGCAGCATGTGTGAGCCCATGGGTTCAACCCCCAGTACCGCCAAAAAAAAAAAAAAATGTGTGTAGTGTTGTATACTAGTAGTGTACTAAGATAATGTTGTTGTTAGGTGCCGTCAAGTTGGCATCTGACTTATAGTGACCCTACATACAACAGGGGAAACACTATTGTCAGTGCTTCTCTGCTGTTCATAAGGTTTTCGATGGCGGTTTGATTTTTGGGAGTGGGTTGCCGGGTCCGTCTCCCAAGCCTACAGCACCTGGTGTTCCCCAGGCGGTCTCCCATCCAAGTACTAACTAGGCCTGACCCTGCTTAGCTTCTGAGATCTGACAGGATCGGATACCACAGGGCTACGGCTGTAGTCATACTAAGAGAATAGGAGAAGCAAATAATGGAAATAAACCAAATAAAGATAATTTTTGACGTATCTATTTCCAGTCTACTCATTCTTTTTGAAAACTTGCCGTTCCTCTGTCATATTCATTGAAATGCATCAGAAAATTTGTCTTAGCTTTCTTTGGCTCTGTTTTTCCTATCCTGTGCACTTGTCCATCTTGCCACTTTAGTGTGTAATTTATCTACTCTTACTTGATTATTCTTTAGACGGTAAGGATTACATTTTTTTCTCTGCCTAGAATAGTGCCTGTTACTTAGACAGCCAATAAGTGAATGAATGAATTCCAACCTTCTGTAATAAAGATAAAAGTGGAACTACAATTGACCATAGTTATCTGAGAGCTGTGGCTCAGTGGTAGAGCACTTGCCTAGCATGCATGAGGCCCTGAGTTCAATCCCCAGCACTTAAAAAGAAAATTGGTAAAAATTGTGCTTTGGGGATAAGTGAGGTCATCATCCTTACTGATAGTTGGAAAAATCATTACAGTTTTGAGTAGGTATTTTCTTAATACTTTGTTGTTGTTAGGTGCCTTCGAGTCGGTATCCAACTCACAGCCACCCTATATACGACAGGTGAAACACTATTGTCAGTGCTTCTCAGTTATTCATAGGGTTTTCAACTGCTGATTGTTTATTGGAAGTGGGTTGCTAGGTCCTCCCAAGCCTACAGTATCTGGTGTTCCCAGGCAGTCTCCCATCCAAGTACTAACCAGTCCCGAACCTGCTTAGCTTCTAAGATCTGATGGGATTGGATGCCACAGTGGTATAGCTGCAAGCTAATACTTTAAGTATTTAATTAAGGATGCTTATAATTATCATTGGAGCTGGGGTTTAGTTCAGTTGGTAGAGTGCCACTGTGCACTCTCTGAGGCCCTGGGTTCAATCCCTAGTACTACAAAAACGAGAGACCTGACAACTCACTCCTGAAACAATCCCCAAACAATTAACCATTGAAAACCCTATGAGAGTCACTGAGTCAGACTTGACTTGACAGCACCTAACAGCAACAACAGTATTTCATTTATTTATTTATGGTTTTTTTGAGACAGGATTTCACTATATAGCTTAGGCTGGCCTGGAACTTGCTGTGTAGACTGCACTGGCCTCAAAGTTACATCAATCCTCCTGCCTCAGCTCCTGAGGTGCTGGGATTGAGGTGTGTGGGACCACACCCAATTTATTACCCTGAACAAGCAATCCACCACTCAGCTACACCCCTAGGCAATGATTATTGGTTTATTCTTAGAATGTTAGCCAAGTGTGGTAGCACATGCCCATAACTCCCAGCACTCAGGACACTGAGACAGGAGGATCCAGAGTTTTAAGACGAGATACAGCATGACCCTGTCTCAAAAAACTAAGTTTAAAAAAAAAAAAGGAATATTCTATCTGCCTTTTACTGTCAGCAGTTGTGGGAGCAGGCCAGTTAACTGAATCACACCCACAGTCAGTGTACTTTCTTATAAGCTGCTTTCATTCACTCAGCTGTGATAAAACACCTGTTGTTTCTTTAGTATAATGCACAATTAATTTCTACTGTGTTACTGTGTTTACAGTGGAAAAGAAGAAGGAAACAATAACAGAGTCAGCTGGTCGACAACAAAAAAAGAAAATAGGTGAGATACTAATCTAAATAACATTTAGATTTAAATGTAATTTTTAGATGATGAAAATACAAAGTTATTAATGATGATAAGTCATTATTGTATAAGTTTTATGGTTTTTAAGCACTGTGTATCTTGTGCCACTTGATTCTCAACCATTTTTTGAGTTAGGACAAGTTTAAGCAATTGCTCTTTTTGTTGTTCACTTTGAAATTTGAGTTTCTTTTTTTTATATACGGATATCCAGTTTTTCTAGCACCATTTGTTGAAGAGGCTAACTTTTCTCCAACATATGCTTTTGGCACCTTTGTTGAAAATCCGAAGGCGATAGCTGCATGGGTTTATTTCTGGGTCTTCTAGTCTATCTCATTGGTCTACATATGTTTCTATGCCAGTACTATGCTGTTTTTGTTACTATAACTTTGTAGTATAATTTGAAATCAGGTATTGTGACTCCTCCAGCAATCCTCTTTTTGCTCAGAATTGCTTTGGCAATACAGGGTCTTTTATGCTTCCATATGATTTTAGGATTTTTTTTTTTCCTATTTCTGTGAAGAATAGTCCTTGGAATTTTATTGGGAATTGCGCTGAATCTGTATATTGCTTTTTAGTAATATAGCCATTTTCACAGTATTAATTCTGCTGATCCATGAGTATGAGAGGTCTTTCTGTCTTCTAGTGTCTTCAATTTCTTTCTTCAGTGTTTGACTTTTTTCATTGTAGAAATCTTCTACCCAGATTTTTTTGTTGTTTTTGTTTGTTTTTAAGCAACTGTGAATGGGATTGTTTTCCTGATTTCTTTCTCAGCATGGAACCCTTTGTTTTTAATAAGTATCTCAGGCAATACTGATGCAGAATATCTATAGATCACACTATGAAAATATGGTTATAGAAAGATCCCAAACCAAAGTTAGATGAAGGCAAAAGTTAAATGCTAGAAAAACACTTAGAGAAGGTGAAGAAGTTAAGCCACAGAGGCTCACTCTGTACAAAAATCAATTCAAAATGGATCAAAGACCTTAATATGGGGCATGAAACTTTGAAACTGCTAGAGGAAAACATAGGGAAAACACTTCAAGATGCAGGCATAGGCAAGAACTTTTTGAAAAGGACGCTAACAGCTAAGGAAATGAAAGCAAGAATTGGCAAATTGGATTGCATGAAATTAAAAAGCTTTTGCACAGCAAAGAAAACAATTAACAGAGTGATGGCACAGCTTACAAAATGAGAGCTGTTTGCCTTCTACTCATCTGCCATGGGATTAACATTTAGAATACATAACGAGTTTAAAAATTAAATACCAAAGGAACAAATAATCTAATCAGTAAACAGATGTGTTGAGCACACAGTTATCAAACGAAGTACCCATGGCCAAAAAATATATTTGAAAGATGTCCAGCATTCTTAGCCATTAGGGACGTGCCTATTAAAGCTACATTGAGATTCTGTCTCACCCAGTTTAAATGGCTGTCAGGAAAACAGACAGATGCTGGCACAGATGCAGAAAGGAATCTGTACACACTGCTGGTAGGAACATAAGTTAGTGCAGCCACTATGGAAATCATTATGGAGGTTCCACAAGAAACTAGAAATAGAACCACCATATGATCCAATTATGCCATTCCAGGTACATATCTGAAAGAGTCTAAGTCAATGTGCCACAGAGATACCTGCACATCCATTTATTGCAGCAACATTCATAAGTAGCCAAGTTACAGCATTAGCCTAGGTGTCCATTACTAGATGAATGGATAAAAAAAATATGGTATATGTACACAATGAAGTTTTACTCCACCCTAAAGAAGAACAAAATTATGTCATTTGCAGACAATGAGTGGAACTGGAGATCATGTTACGTGAAATAAGCCAGACTCAGAAAATCAAGTATCATGTTTTCTCTCGTGGAATCCAGATTATATCTATCTATCTATTTTTTATCTATCTATGTCTGCAGCCATATCACCCTACCATCCCATCCCACCTAATCTCAGAACCTAAGCAGAGTCAGCCTGGTTAGTCCTTGGATGGGAGACTGCCTGGGAATACCAGGTGCTGCAGGCCAGGGAGAATGACCTGGCAATCCACTCCCAAAACAATCCACCATTGAAAACCCTATGAATAGCAGAGACGAACTGACAGTAGTGCCAGGCATGGCATGGCACAGTGTTGGGGAGTGTTTCGTTCTGTTGTACGTAGAGTTGCTATGAGTCGGACCTGACTCCATGGCACCTAACAACAACAACAACTCTGTGTGTGTGTGTGTGTGTGTGTGTGTGTGTGTGTGTGTATTGTCACAAAAGTAGGTTGGGGACTATCTGGGAAGAAGAAGGACCAGTGGAAGGAGGGAGTCAGGAACGAGAGTGATGAGGGGGTGGATATGAGCAAAGTACATAATATACATATATGAAAACGTCATCATGAAATCCATTATTCTGTACAGTGAATATGCACTAACAATAAAAACAAAAACTGTGAAGTGTTCTGAGACTTGCACTGACTTTACTGAATCAGAATCTCTGAAGATGAGACCCAGGAGTCTGCTTTTAACAGGCTGCTTAGGTAATTTTTAGGCAAGTGAAAGTTTGAGAGCCAGTACTTATTTCTGCTTCCCAAGGATTTTCTTCCAAGATTGTTGTCGAGTTGTGTGCTGTCGAGTCGGTATCCAACTCATAGCAACCCTCACAGGGTTTTCACTGGCTGTTTCGGGATTCCTTGGGAGTGGATTGCCAGGCCCTTCTCCCATTTTTGCAGTGCTGGGAATTGAACTCTGGTACCTCAGAGACTGCAGTGCAGCGCTCTACCAACTGAGCTAAATCCCAGCCCTCTTCCAAGATATCCTGATTTAAATTCCTGAGAGAAAGAATTCATTTGGCTCAGCTGATCCTTTGGTACTGTAGTTTATAAAAGAGCTTGTGGATTGGCTGCCTCTTGGGTCACTAATGGCAGCACAGGGGGTATGTATTCATCAGAGTTCTTCCGAAGAGCCAATAGGATATATGTATCTGAATAGGTATTTGAGAAGTGATTTATTAGAACAACGGGCTCATGGTTATGGATCCTGGTAAGTCCCCCAGCAGTCCATCTGCAAGCTGGTGGTGTGATTCAGCCAAGGCCCATGGCCCGAGAACTAAGGAAGTTGATGATGTATCTCTGAGTGCAAAGGCCTAAGAACCCCAGGGGCCACTGGCACAAGTCCTGGAGTCCTCAGGCCAAAACCTGGCATTCTCATGTCCAGGGGCAGAAATGGATGGGTTTTCGGTTCTCAAAGAGAGAAACAGAAAGTGAATCTGCCTTTCCCCTGCCTTTCTGTTCTGTCCAGGCCCTCAGCCTATAAAGGTGGTGTCCACCTGTGTTTGGTGAGGGCACATCTTCCTTGCTCAGTGTGCTGATTTACATGCCAGTCTCTTCTGGAAGGGCTGGGATTCAGCTCAGTTTGTAGAGCACTACTCTGCAGTCTCTGAGGTCCCAGGTTCGATTCCCAGCACTGCAAAAATGGGAGAAGGATGTGGCAATCCACTCCCGAGGCAATCCCGAAACAACCAACTATGAAAACCCTATGAGGGTCGCTATGAATAGGACTCAACTTGACGGCACCTAACCCCACCACCACTTCTTCTGGAAATACTTCATAGACATACCTAGATATAATACTTTACCAGCTATCTGGTATCCCTTAATCCAGTCACATTGACACCTAAAATTAATCATTGCAGGTTATGAATCCTCAGGAGACTGACCTTTCAACACGGCCTTTGGTCAGAGGCAGGTATCTTCAGAAGGTGACTGGGGATGGGAGGGTAAGCACTTAGAAACTTGACAGAGTGGGATGGCATTTCTTTCTTAGTGACACAGAAATATGGGAGGACATTTTTGAAATTTAACATGTTAAGCCTGAATTTATATATTCATTCTAGTCCTATTTGGATTGTCTGAATGGTGTTCATTTTGTGGTCAGAATGGATGTCATCATCAATACTAGTTTATTCTAGTAGATAAAAGAAATATAGTCTCTTTTTATTTGAAATATTCCTTTTTAGAATTTTAGTCTTTTGTCTGTCATTTTGGACAATAAATCACTGTAGAATATAACTGTATCTTGTACAGATTAAAAGATTGTTTTCTCCATGAAATATTCTCACATTTCCTAGAGATTTTATTTCAAAATTAGTAAGAAGGTGCGTACAATTCTTTCCAAAAGAATAATTTGGAAAATGGTAGTCCCCCTATTAAATACTGAGATTCTGGGTTACACAAGTACAAAGAATAACTCACACGGGGTGAGTAAACACTGAATGGTGTATAGTATTTCCGGCACTCAGCACTTTTAAGTTCTGTATCGTCAAAGTCAGTGCAGTTTGGATGCACACTTTCACTTTTCTGACTTTAAGCTGACAGCTGACAGAGCTTGGAAAGCACAAGTATTGTAGAAGTCTTGCTTTTCCCCGGGGGCTGAATTGTCTATTCTGGGAGACAGGTCCACTGTTGTGGTTTTTAAGCAGCACACCACCTAGATGGAAATAATGTAAGATCAAGGCAGCGACTTACCTACCTTATCCGGGACAAGGGACTTTTTGAGAAAATTTATGCTCATTAACATATCAGTCAGGGGCAGAGTTAAGCCACAGCTGTTGAGAGAGTTAATCACTCACTTATCTCAATATACTCTGAGCTGTTTTTGTACTGTTGTTTTTAGGTACCACTGAATTGGTGTCTGACTCATAGAGACCCTACATGTAATAGGCAAAACACTATTGTTAGTGCTTCTCAGCTGTTCATGGGGTTTTCAATGGTAGATTGTTTTTAGGGAGTGGGTTGTTGGGCCCTTCTTCCAAGCCTACAGCACCTAGTGTTCCCAGGCAGTCTCCTATCCCAAGTACTAGCCAGGCCCAACCCTGCTTAGCTTCTGAGATCTGACGGGATTGGACACCACAGTGGTACTGCTACAGGCTGTTTTTGCACTAGAAGTTACACATTTGAAATAGAATCACAGGGCAGCTTCATTTTAGCCAAAATGCTTATAATTAAATCAGTCATTTTGCTCAAATGATCAACTACTGCTATGAAATAATTTAACATAATTTCAAAGTAAATTGTTTTTGCACTTAGTTCACTTAGGAATATGACTTTCCCTGAAGTTGTTCACGTGGGGAAACAAAGTATCTTGTCAGGAGAAAGCCAGCCAGTTCCTTTAAAAGAAGTTAGTTAGTTAGTTTGTTTCTTTCTTTCTTTCTTTGTGTTAATGCAATTTACTAAAACTTAAATTGTTCTCATATAAACCATGTCAAACTAGTCTTCATAATGGTATTTAACCCATAGTGTAACATAGAGACTTTATTTTTAGGAGTAACAGTTTGTTTTTGGTTTTGTTTTTTCTTGTGAAACTAGTAATTTAAAACAAAATTGGATAGGAAATAACATTTAAAATTAAGCAACGGAGGCTTAAAGGAAAATAGATTTGGTCATAAGATGAAAAGTTAAAACCCTTAAAGGGACTTTTAAATACATTTAAAACTTTTACTTCTATGTCTAACAGAATGTCCCTTGATACTAAACCTTATATTTTAATAATGAGAATGAGTAATTAAAGCAGATTTTTGCCTTGTAAATATTAGAGTCAAAGTTTGGTGGTCATAATGGAAGGCAGAGAAGCTATTTAATTTTTATAAAAGTTGAAATTAAAAAAGAGGGACTGAAAGAGGTTGTAGTGTGTTAAGGTAGGGAGAGAGACAAGGAGCAAGGGTGACAGCGTAAGAATGAGTGTCTAAGGTGCGTTAAGTGAGCCAAGAATGGGGAACGATGAAAATGGACAGACTCCAGTCATTTCCGCAGTGACCACTAGGTATCATCAGTTCTGGGGACAGTGAGGGAAAGGAGGAAATACACAGAGCTAACTGTGGCCATGTGGGGATATTTATAAGATTATTGTTCATAACTTGGGGTGGACCTGAATATTTTTCTCCATGGGTAACATTTCCACTAGGTCAGATTTGTTCTCTTCCAAATGGGCATTTTACGGATTTCTGAAGCCTCTTACATTATCTGGGATTTTAAATATTAAGTTCTTTTGTCTTTGCAACTTCTCATTCTGAAGTTCTCTTAAAATTTTATTTTATGCTTCTTATGTTGTTCTATACTATCAGCATTTCCTACTAACTAAACAGAGTGTTTCAGATAAAACTCTGCATGTGCAGTATTTCTCTGTCAAGTATATGTGTTTAGTTTGTTTTACCTCTATTCTCTCCTGCATTTTATGTCTTTTCTTTACTGAGGGATCTTTTTACCAACTTTTCCCTTTTACATATTAACTTATGTTCTATTGGGAATGGTCCACTGGAGCAAATAATGTACACTTTTTAGGTGGCCTCAGACACAGTCAACTATAAATTAACCACCAGAAAAAAATCTGCATTGAGAATTAGTACTTTATGTTGATGGAATACAATAATAGACCACTAATATATGAGTGAAGCTTCTTTAGTAGTTTCTGTGTATGTAACAGCTTTCTTGAAGTACAAGCCAAGTTTTCTAGCTTTACAAATGACTTTACTATAAGCCTGGTTAGTTTATATCGATTAGAACATAATATGAAACAACTTGAATTTTAAGTTCATCTTATCAAGTGGCTTGTAATTTTTAGACTATGCTCTTTGAGAGAAATAATTTTTTCAAAATCAGAGGATTCCTATTTATTTACATCAAAGCATTTTTTATACTGTATTCTATTTGAATGTTCTATTAGTATGAAGTATACAACAATCCAGAAATTTACTTCATCTTATTAAGTGATATTGAAACAATATACTTTTGTAATCTCCAATGATAATTTAAGTGCTTTGTACTCAGCATTATTTGTATTAATCATTTCATTAATTTATTACAGAGAGGCAAGAAGAGAAACTGAAGAATAACAACAGAGATCTATCAATGGTGAGAATCCTAAATGTACCTACATAAGGTGGTTAGCAAAAGTCTGATTTGAATCAAGTACATCGCACTTACCTTTCCATACTTACCACCTATGAAGGCTACATTGTAGATTTTCCTGGGCCAAGCAGAAGTGAAAATATGCTGCTACTTTTAACCTTCTTTTTAATATTAGGTGGCTTTTACAGGCTGCCCTGGATCTTGTTATTTGTCCCTTCACACATTTCTTTCTTAGTCTTCCTCTTATGTTTTAAATAAAGTAGGTTATTTTCTTTGTCTTCCTTATGTTAATGCTGAATCTTTGGTTTATGGTAATACATGTAATTCCACTATAGGAGTGGGAACATTATAGATGGCTTTTATTATTTTGTTATTTAAGAGTCCTTTTGGCCAGGTGCAGTGGCACGCACCTGTAATCCCAGAGACTTGGGAGGCTGAGGAAGGAGAATCATGAGTTCAAGGCCAGAGCAGGCCTCTGTAACATAGTGAGACTTCATCACAAAAAAAGAAAAGTAATTTAAAAAACTTTTTTAGATAAATAGATAAGTAAAATAAATAAAAGTCCTATTCAGTATTTGTACTTATTACTCATTGGCCAGATTTGGGTTACATATATTGCAAGGTGGCAAGCAGAAGAGGAATTGGAGATGGAAGGTAAATTAGCTAACAAACAAATTTTGCTATGGAGAATTTTATATAAAATGACGTGAAACCAAAAACCATGTGCAGTATGCTTTTGAGGTTGTTTCTTCAGTATGAAATGACAATCTGTTGGTTTCCTTATAGGTTCGAATGAAATCCATGTTTGCTATCGGTTTTTGTTTTACTGCCCTAATGGGAATGTTCAATTCTATGTAAGTATCCTTTTACATGCTTTTGCATATTAACTATTATTCTGTGTCTGTACATATGTGTGCATAAACTTTTGGTGATATTTTATTCTGATATAATTTCAAACTTGTATCCCTACACTGTGGAGGCTGAAGCAGGAGGAGTTTGAGGCCAGCCTCATACAGTGAGACCCCCATTTCAGAAACAAAAACAGACAAGAAAAAACACATACACATAAAACAAAATTGCTAAATAGTTATAAGAATAATGTACCTGTTATCCAGATTCACATTTATTATTCTGATCTGTTTTTCTCTTTTTTCTCTCTCCATATTGTATATGTACTCATACATAGATTACTCATGATTTTTTCTAAGTCATTTGAGAATATGTTATAGATTACATGCTCTTTTACCCATAACTTCTTCCCTGTGCACTTCCTATAAAGAACATTTTCTTATATAACCTCAAAACAATGTTATCAAAATCAAGGGAATTTTGACAGAATGCTCTTACACAATATTTTTTTTTATCCTCTTAATATTGAGGATGTTTATTTACTAGGTAAAGACTTAGGCATTATGAAGTCTTTAAAAAGAATTAAGTATATTCCCTCTACTTTTAAATTGCTTACTAGTATGCTCCTTCAAGCTGAAGGTAGTCATAGAAAGATGTTTTGAGTCTTAAAATAGAGTCTTAACAACTATAATCTTATTTGGTGATGAGGTCAGTTATTGTTGTCTAAACTAGCATATAGCAGACCCACATAATTGTGAAACTGCTTTTGACAGAAGTTAGGAAAACATTTAAAGATGACAGCTGTTTATTGCCTTCTCAGAGCTCACCTGAGCTATATCTACATGTATTAGAATTTCCCTTGCTTTCCCTTTTCCTTCCCCTTTCTTACTCATCTTCTCCCACTTCTGTTTTTTCTGTCTGTCCTTCTCCCTGTTTCTCCTTTCCAAGTGCACTCTTCCTGTCCTACCTATTCAGTGCATACTTTGTGCCAGGTACTGGGCCAGGTACCATAATGTGACAAATAAGATGTGACCCCTGCCCTCAGTAGTATAAAAGTTTATAGAAAGAAAAGACAGATAAATGATAACATTGAAAGGGGAGTTACAAAAGAAATATATGAGTAAAAGAAGGGAAGGAAAGAAGGGTTATTTTTATTTAGGTGAGGAATTTGGAGAGAGTTTTGTTTTGTTTTGTTTTGTTGTGTTTTTGTTTTGTTTATTTGTTTGTTTGTTTGAGACAGGGTCTCTTTATATAGCCCAGGTTGGCCCAGAACTCACTATATAGTCCAGACTAGCCTCAGACCTGCAAACCTCCTGCCTCAGCCTCCACAGTCCTGGGATTATTGGCATGGTCTACCAAACCCAGGCAAAATGATTTTAATGTAAAATTTCTACTTAACCATTATTAGAATCATAGACCTTTAGAGATGTAAAGGACCTTTAGAAGATCAAATAACTTGCCCAAGGTATATTAGAAGTCCCATGATATCTATTTTACAATTCTAAACCTAATACTCATTCACTCAGTCATATTTTTCTCATTTCTTAGGTATATATCACAGTGAAGTATTAGACAAATGAAAAAATGAAAGGTTTTATAATTAAGTAGTAGACACAACTCAATTTATAATTAAGTAGACACAACTCAAACTGTTCAAATACTCTCGTTGTTAGGTGCCATTGAGTCAGGTCCAACTTATAGCAACCTTATGTACAACAGAATGAAACAATCCCTGATTCTGTGCCAGGCACACGGTCTTATTTATGTTTAAGCCCATTGTTACAGACACTGTGTCAATTCGTCTAGTGGAGGGTCTTCCATTTTTTCATTGACCTGCCACTCTCCCAAACATGATGTCCTTCTCCAGGGATTGGTCTCTCCTGACTACATGTCCAAAATATGTAAGATGTACTGTAGCCATCCTTGCTTCCAAGGACCACACTGGTTGCACTTCTCTAGGACAGATCTGTTGGGTCTTTTGGCAGTCCATGGTATATTCAATATTTGTCTCCAGCACTGTGATTCAAAAGCATCAATTCTTCTCCTGTCTTCCTTATTCAATTTCCAGTTTTCACAACATATGATGCCACTGAAAATACCATGAGCACGAGTCAGGTCCACCTTCATCTTTAGTATGACATCTTTAACTTTTCAACACTTTAAAGAAGTCTTTTGTAACAGCTTTTCCCAGTGCAATGTATCTTTTGATTTCTTGACTGCGGCTTTTGTGGGTGTTGATTATAGAATCAAGTAAAGCAAAATCTTAGACAAAAATCTTTCCCTTTATCATGAAGCTGCATGCTGACCCAGTTGTAAGGAACTTTGTTTTGTTGATGTTGAGGCACAATCCATACTCAAGGCTGTGTTCTTTGACCTTCCTCAGTAAATGTTTCAAATCTTCTTCACTTTGAGTGAGCAGCATTGTGTCATCTGCCTAACACAGGTTGTTAATGAGTCTTCCTCCAATCCTGATGCTGTGTTCTTCATAATGTCCAGCTTCTTGGATTATTTGCTCAGAATTCTCTCCTTAAATGTGTTGCATTCTGGGCAGTAAGGAGCTGGCTTTGTGTTCATCTGTGCTTTTTCTATGTGATTCTTTTATTTATTTATTTTGTTTTGTCTACTCCAGAAGGAGTTTAGGGGCCCAGGACGAGTAGTGAATGATGAATCCTGAAAAATCTAGAAGGAAACACTCTAGGGAACTGAGGCTACTAGTATAGGATTTGAACCCTTCTCAAAAGTTATGGAGAATAAATACCATATATTCTCAAATCTAATTCACATCCTTTCAACAGTTTTGTTGTTGTTGCTAGGTGCCGTCGAGTCGACTCTGACTCCTAGCGACCCTCATAGGGTTTTCAATGGCTAGTCGTTTTGGGGATTGCCTCGGGAGTGGATTGGCACATCCCTCTCCCATTTTTGTGCTGGGGATCAAACCCAGGGCCTTTGAGAGTGCAGAGCAGCACTCTACCAACTGAAATAAACCCTAGCCATTCAGCAGTTTTCGAGAGCTACAAAATCAGATGCAGATTATAATCGCATGTGGATTGGATTTGCATAAGAGAGCTCTGATTCTGACTCTCGCATGAATCCAATCTGCATACAGTTCTAACCTACAGCTGACTTTGTAGCCCTCTAAAACTATTCAAAGGGTGCAGATGAGATTCAAGAATATACAGTAATGAGTTTAGTGAAAGGCTGTCCAAAAGGAATGGAGGTGGGTGCTAGGCACATACTGTTTCTTCTCCCATTGGTCTGTTCTTGGACATTAGATGTGGGTGCTGGAGGAGAACCAAAGAGGAAATCAAAAAATTTCTGGTAAGTAGATAGTCTGATATCTGTTTTTTTGCAGTTTGGATAAGGATTACTGGAAAGGAAGAGTAAACTAAAATATGCTTTGTACAACAAAGTTCCCTTGTGCTTGTGAGTCCACAAGTGAGTGTTTGCCCATGTGTGGCCTTTGATTTGGAAAGATTCTGCAGAGGATCCAACTGGCACATCATGCTCTTCCTTATCCATTCATTGTGTTTTCTTTTTTCTTTTTTTTTTCCTAGATTAGTGTAGACTAAGTGTACAAAGGGCTGGGATTTAGCTCAGTGGGTAGAGCGCTGTGCTGCAGTCTCTGAGGCCCCAAGTTCAGTTCCCAGCACCGCAAAAATGGGAGAAGGACCTGGCAATCCACTCCCAAGGCAATCCCAAAGCACTCAGCCATTGAAAACCCTATGAGGATCACTATGAGTTGGATACTGACTCGATGGCACCTAACAACAAGTGTACAAAGGGCTGGGATTTAGCTCAGTTGGTAGAGCGCTGCTCTGCAGTCTCTGAGGTCCCAAGTTCGATTCCCAGCACTGCAAAATGGGACAAGAACGTGGCAACCCACTCCCAAGGCAATCCCGAAACAGCCATTGAAAACCCTATGAGGGTCGCTATGAGTCAGACTCAACGGCACCTAACAACAACAACAACAACAAGTGTACAAAATAACGGGCTTCTCAGGGACATTTTCCTACATGTATTTACAGTACTTTGATCACATTCAGTCCCTATTACCATCTCTTGTCACCCTTCCTCCTCCATTCATTGTTTTAAAAACAGGAGGGAAAGTCAGCTGTCCTCTGCACAGAAGATCTTTACAGCTTCCCTCGGTCCATAACTTGTGTAATCGGCACCTTTTCTGTCCTCCATGAGCCCAGCGGTAGCAGGTGGGTGGGTTATGGTGTGCCTCTCTGCACCAGGAGCTCGGGTGTGTGGATCCTACCATCCCACTTGCTCTTAACCTTCAAGCAAAAGGGGATGGAAACAGAGCAGCCTCACATATGCACAGCAAGTCAGGATGATAGACCCTCCAGGATGCCTCCCCTTTGCTCCTGCCTCTTGCAGAGGGCTTCCAACTGCAAATCCACAAAACCAGCAATGAGCCCAGATCCACTCAGTTTGTCTGTGTGTCTGTCCAACAGTGTATGTGTTATGCCTTTTGTGTTTGTCCTGAGGGAACCAGTACAAAGCAGTAGTCAGAGCTTCCACATTCCGGCTTAGGATCAGGAAGAGGAGCCTGGATTAGTCACTTGTTTAAGTGGAATGGGTTTAATTCAGTTGCGAGGGCTGCATTGCCACTGCAGAATGAAACGGGCCTGTCTGCCTGATGTCTGCCTTTGTATATGTATTGACCAGACTATGGAGGACCCTTGAACTTGGTTTTGTGGGCGCAGTGTGCCTATACCCACCCCCATCCTTATTGCCACTCTTTCTTGAAGGTGACATAGAAGAAGCACAGCAGTTTCCATTTTGGCCAGGGGTTCTCAGTGTTTTTCCTAGAGGTTGCTGAGATGCTCAGGAAATTCTTGAAGTCAAAAATATTACCATAATAATTCTGTGAGGTTATTTGCCTTTTCTGCCTGCCTTCTCTCATGAATGTAGTGTAGAGTTTTCTAAAGGCTTCATATTGACATTGCAACAGCCTGAAGAGTGAGAGGTGTGAGAATGCAGCTGCTTTCTATTATGCCAGACATTAAGGAGATGTCAAAAATAAAACAATGCCATTCCTCTTAGGAGTTTTTTTTGCTTTAGAATATATTTTCCAAAAATAACTTTTCATGAAAATATTTATGTTAACATGTAATGAACTTCTTGGTACTTTTAAAATTAATTAATTAATATTTTAACATTTCTCTGTCTTCTAATTTTATACATACTAATAGCTATAATATGCTGGACATGGTGGTACATACCAGTAGTCCCTGCACACAAGAGGCTGAGTCAGGTGGATCAACTCAAGTTTGAGGCCTACCTGGTCTACATAGCAAGTTCCAGGCCAACCCGGGCCATATTGTGAGACCCCGTCTCAAAAAACAAAAAAACAGCCATAATGTACACAAACAAAAGCTTTTTAGGATTCTCAATAAAGTGTTGGTGTGTAAAGGGGTCCTCATATCAAAAAAATTGAGAACCACTCCAGCCCAGTTGGTAGAGTGCTGCTTCGCACTTTCTGAGAACCTGGGTTCAATCTCCAGCACTGCAAAAATGGGAGAAGGACATGGAATTCCACTCCCAATGCAATCCCAAAACAATCAGCCATTGAAAATCCTTTGAGGGTCACTGTGAGTCGGACTGGACTCGTCTTCACCTAACAACAACAGTTTAGAAAGATGGATGGTATTAGTCTAGGCCTTTCTTACATTACTGTTCCCTACGTTCATGGCTTTTGTTTATCATGTCACCCTTTGTTTTTCAGAGATCGAGACTTAAATTTCTATTTCTGTTACAGGTTCTTCTATAACAGTAAGATGTCTGTCCTCTAAAATAACAGTTCTGTGGTTTTTTTTTTTTCCTTTTTAGATTTGATGGTAGAGTGGTGGCAAAACTCCCCTTTACCCCTCTGTCTTACATACAAGGATTGTCTCATCGAAACCTCCTGGGGGATGACACCACAGACTGTTCTTTCATCTTCCTTTATATTCTCTGCACTATGTCAATCCGACAAGTGAGTGACTACATCTACTCTTCAATGGGTATATCCTTCCTAAATTAGCTTTTAGTTCTGTCATACTGAGAATGCATGTCTGTTGCTACTGAGGTATTTGAGTTGCTAATTTTCAAATTCCAGTGTATCATCCTAGAGGCATTTTAAATACCTATACATCTAGATTGCCTGCTACCATACCACAGTGGCATCCAATCCCATCAGATCTTGGATGCTAAGCAGGGTCAGGCCTGGTTAGTACTTGGATGGGAGACTGCCTGGAAACACCAGGTGCTGCAGGCTTGGGAGAAAGACCCAGCAACCCACTCCCAAAAATCAATCCGCCATTGAAAACCCTGTGAATAGCAGAGAAGCACTGACAATAGTGTTTTGCCTGTTGTACATAGAGTTGCTGAGCTGGACACTGACTCGATGGCACCTAACAATAACAACAACATATGTATGCGTGTGTGTGTGTATAAAGAGAGGGAGTGTAAGCATTTATTCACTTAATAAACTAGTTATATTTTTTTCTTAAATATTTATATTTTCTGTAGTGTGCTTAGACATGGTCTTCATAATTGTGATTTTAAAAATAGGGCTGTTAGATGATGTTTTACTCCTCAGATAAAAGTTTGCTACAGAAGGGTGGTTGGAAGAGAACTGTGTTTTGGGTTGTGTGCCATCCCTTCCTCACATACAACCTCTGTTGCCTCCGCTTTCTCATCTCACAGGCGGCCATAACTAAGGATGGTCTGTAAACCTTCCAATGCATAGAAATTCGGGGTGTCATTACTACTGAGACTAGTGATCTCTGCTCTTTTTGTCTAGGTTAGTTGTATCTTGAGCCCATTAGTTAATTCCTACATATGTTTTAGAAGAAAAGGTTTCACTGGTGGGAAGGCAGGAGAAATTCTGTGTAAGATAAATTGTCAGGTGGCCTAGGTTTCCTTTGTGAGCCTATAGGAATTTCAGCAGATTGTGTAGAATTTTTCTAAAGGGCAAGGCTCCATGTAGTAGATACAGAGCATTTCTATTGAAGTATAAACACTTGGGTGAGCTAACTGTGGTCCATCGAACTTAAGGTTCTATAACAAATTCTCCCTGGGGGATTCTGACCTGAGCAACAAGGAAAACAGTACAGCTGCCTGGATTCCCTGAAGTTTGGTACAGGCACGGAAGTGTCTCACTTTAACACTCTTTAATTGCTGCTGTTTGAGCCATTCCCCTCTGAGCAGTGCCGTATACTCAGTGGCCACTTCCCTGCTTTGAGTTAGTAGGAAGCTATCAGGAGTCCACCTATTCAGTGTCTTGTTTCTTCCAAATATTTTTTATGTATTTGCCTTTCATTTCCCTCTTTTAAATCAGGGTAAATCTGTAATTTAAACAGCATCAGAGATTTTTATACTGATTTTAAATCTCTAATAAAACAATAAGGACTTGTTCAGCCCTATCTTTTAAGAATATCTGAGCAAGGATCCTTTGTACATTTTGTCTGAACTATATTGTTGTATATGTTAAGAGGACAAGTGTGTTTATCATCATACATTCTGAAATGTCCTACTTCAAGTTTTATTGTTATTTCCCATAATCCCCAGCTTAATGCTAACTGCGTTGTAAATGCTCAGCAAGTACTTCTGACCAACTTTTTAAAACTGCACATTGGTCATGTGCCATGTGGTTTTCTTACTACTTTGTACAGTGTGTTTTTTTGGAGGTGGATATGAAGGTACTATTTTTATTATAAAATTAGTGCAGGCTTAGATCATTCTCCCTGTATCCTGGTCTAGAGGGAGATTGTGTTTTCTTCCTAACCATTTTCAAATTTCTTCCTGAAGCATGAGCTATAGTATTGTGTCATGCATGTATCAAAATGTTTTGTGGTAAATATAAATGAGTTCTTAAAGTTCTGTTCTTTATATTTAAGCATTCCATTATGTTCTGACAGTGTTACCACAGAAGTATGCACACTTGTATCTGTAGCAGTTATTTTTCATAACAGGAGTGAATAGTGCCAGAGAAGCCTAGGTCGGGGTGTTCTCACAGGTCTTAGGTCCCATAGGTCCTCAGTAACTATTAAATGAATAGCTGAGTGCATGCCAACCTACCTACCATAGGATGGAGTTTGTTCTGAAGACAGAACTTCAGCATAGACAGTACTGGGTAAGAAAGCCCGCTAGATTAAGAATCAAAGCATGCAGGTGTGAATTCTACCTCTGTTCTTAGTTTTGTGTTGTTATGAATAAGCCACCAGACCTTTCCAAGTTTTAGTTTTCTCAAATATAAAATGAAAGAAGTGAGCAAGAATGTCAGATGATCCCTAAGGTTTTCCTTCTGAAGGGCGGTGTGGACTTCTAACAGCTGGCCTTTACTTCACCTTTGTACCTCTACAACCCTCTTCATTCCCTCTGGAGCGGATTCCAGTCGATGCCCTCGCCACACTGTCTACTCAGGAGTGCTCTTTAGAACACCTACGCTGGTCTGCTCCTCCACTAGAGTCATTACCTTGGGAAAGTCAATTGTACTTATCCAAAACCTGTTTATGCTGGTTTTACTTGTTATTGTAATTATGTAATTTAATCAAATGTTGTATTGACCACTGAAATCAGAGTATAAAAATAGTTTTCATGACAACTGAATGGGTTTTTAAAACTGAATAAACATGAGTTTCTAAAAAATATATTATTGCATTAGATATAGGTGGGATAAAGAAAAATATAGGAGAGATGTTAAAAGTACATGAGGTTCTGGTCCCAGAAATAACTAATCAATGTGCTTTATGTGTTTCATATTATCTGGAGGCTGGAGGTGTGGCTCTGTGGTAGAGCACTTGCCTGGCATGCACAAGGCCCTGGGTTCCATCCCCAGCACTACAGAAAAAGGAAAAAAAAATAAAAATAAAATAAATAAATAAGTAAAATATAATATCTTTTCTTATGATTCTCCCCTTGAAAAAGTCAGGCTCTTTGATGAGTAGACCGAGATCCCATCAGGTAAAGAGGGCTTTTATTACGTGCCATGATCTTCATGACACTGTAGGGCTTTTGTAAAATAACAGTTTGTATGCATTCTCTTTGCCTGAGGTCTATATGAAATATTTTTTTATATTTCACATTCAAACTGAATTCTTACTATGTTTTCTTCACAGAACATCCAAAAGATTCTTGGCCTTGCCCCTTCACGAGCTGCCACCAAGCAGGCCGGTGGATTTCTTGGCCCTCCACCTCCTTCTGGGAAGTTCTCTTGAACTGAAGCAGAGCTCTTTAATTTGTGTCATTCTTTTTCAACACTCACATCACACTGGCAACTCTTTGTAACAGAAGCCACAGGAAGCCTTAGTACGTGGGCTGCTCTCTAGCTTTGAGTTATTTCTCAGCTGTTTTGGATGTAATTAGAATGAAGAAGCACCCAACAAACAGGCTAGTGCTTTTGGTCACTGATGAATTTCTTTTTAATAAGTTGTTCAATTAGTTAAGTTCTGGTGATTTTTATGTAATCAAAACCAATTGTCATCTTTCTTGTTTCAAATACATAAATATCTTTCATGGGATTGCCTCAAGGCTATGTGTATGCCATGTCCCATGGAGGGTGGCTGTCCATGAGCGTTTAGACAGCTAGAAGAAAATTTAGATTGTGTTAACGAAACTTAATTGGAACTATTCATTGTTTTTTTTAAGCCAAATGTATCACTTAAGATCAACAAAGAGCCAAGTTTTTAGCTATTTCATCTACAAGGAGAAATCTGTTTCATTTTGTTTTGCGTATACTTAAATATGTCTTTAGTAATCTGAACATAAGGATAAGCATTGGCCAAGAAGAGTGAAAATAAAAGTTTTTCATGTGCTCTTTTACCATACTTGTCTTAAATGCTGAAAATATAGGATTGTCCTAGTGTAGGAACTGGAAAGCAAGAGTGGAAAGGAAAGTAATGACTCACAGGAGTCTACAAAGCAGGGTTCTTAGCAGAGCCCTCAACCCCATCACAGGCTGTTGCATTGTGGGAGGGCACTCACGGGTTGTTCCTGCAGCCAGGGTGGGAGGTAAATGTGGTTATTCCAACAGAGCCCACAGAGCTTCCTTTCAGTGGGCATGACCTTCAGATCTTGCCATCCTCCTTTGTAAGGAGGAGGATACATATACCTAATCCTCCCCCATAACCCATGGAACTAGAAGTCCTTTGTGGAGTAACAACTCTTAATAGTAAACATATACTGTCACCAATATTCTCCTTACATGTAGCTATTTAACAGTGATTTAAAAACACATAATTTGCAAAGCAATAACTGTTAAACCATCAGCAAACTTCTCACAGCAACCCTCAAATCCAGGTGACAGTGGAGTAATATCTTCAAAGTGCTGAGGAAAATAAGTATCAACTTAGCATTTTATGTACAGCTGAACCATACATTTGGAGACAAAATGAAGACATTTCCAGACATACAGAATCTAGAATAAATGAATTAAAGGTTGTATTTCAGGGACAAAAGAGAGGACCTACCCAAGGGGAAAATGTGGGTACAAGAAACTATAGTCATGACAGAAATTAATAAAATGTATGAATAAATGTGTTTTGTGGATTATCAAGTTTAAGGATTATTTCAGGACAATTGTATAAGATAATTACTGTTCTTACCTTGTAACTGTCACATCACAAGGATTAAATTCAAGAAGGTAGAAAGAGCTACAACTGCAGACTCAGTTAGTTTTTAAAAATGATTTGTCCTGCAAAAAATATCAAGACTAGTCACTTGATCCTGTAGATCCAGAGAACCACTAAGTTGTTGACGATGACATTTCAAGCCAGAGAGGGCTCCGAACAGCTCTCAAAACGTGTTCTGGTTACTTTCCATATGAAAGGAATAGATTGTACCCTTTCTGGGGGAAAAAACAAACCCAGCCATTATTAATATCTGCACTTAACAATTTGCTAAAGTAGTAAACTTCTGAAAATGCAGATTAAATGGAGGTAAACCTGAGTTCACTAATAGAATGTATTCCAAAAGCTAAGCTAGTTGAAAAACTGGAAAGCTAATAATGTGTTTTGTTAGCTTGTGCATTGCTGTGGCAAAATACCTGACAGAAACAAACTTCTGGGAGGAGTGATTTAGTGGGGCTCACAGTGTGAGGATCTCTCTCTATAGAGGCAGGCAAGCCAGGCAGCAGGGCCTATGGAAGATGACCTCATGTGACTGTGGGTCAGGAGCAAAGAGTGCAATTAAACAGAACTGGGACAACACGTAAAACCTCCCAGGGCTCGCCCTCAGTGACCTACTTCCACAAAGCTAGGATCTACCGCCCTGAGTTCCACAGCCTGCCCGACAGTGCCACCAGCTGGGGACCAAATGTTCAAACATGTGACCTTTGGGGGACATTTTAGATTCAAACCATAATATGTGTGGGTACATGGGCCTTAACCAGACAGTGGTCACTCTTCCCAGGTAAGTCATCTTCATTGGGGTCAGGGACATAGAATGACACCAGAAGAGTGACAGAGCATCCAGATTCCCCTCATGTCTTAAGCAAAAGCATTTTACTACATACTAGTATATTGTTTAGGTGCTGTCGAGTTGGTGTCCAATTTAGTGACCCTTTGTACAACAGACAAAATGCTATTGTGCTTCTCTGCTATTCATAAGGTTTTCAATGGCTGATTGTTTTTTTAGGAGTAGACTACTAGGTCCTTCTCCCAAGCCTACAGTACCTGGTATTCCCAGGTGGTCTCCCATCCAAGGACTAACCAGGGCCAACCCTGCTTAGCTTCCAAAATCTGATGGGATCTGATGCCACAGTGGTACAGCTGCAGGCTAGTATATTGTAGGTTTTTTAGAAACATTTACATTTGTTTATTTCAATACTTTTCCTTCAAATAAAAGTACCTATACTTCCTCCTCTTACTGATTAATTCTGGTTAAGTTACAGTCTTTAAATTTTTGCTTTGAGTTCTTATTTGTTATTTATTTTGCAACACTGAGGATGGAAGCCAGGGTCTTATGTGACTAGGCAAACACTCTACCACTGAGTTAGACCCCCAGCCCTTGCTTTGATATAAAAAAATGAATAAATAAATATAGAGCTCTGCACAGTAGCACATGCCTTTAATCCCAGCAACTTGGGAGGCAGAGGGAGAAGAATCATAAATTGAAGGCCAGAGGCAGTCTGCATAATTTATGGAGACCCTGTGTCAAGATGATGTTTTGTTAGGCGCTGTGGAGTCGGTATCTGACTCATAGCGACCCTAGGTACAACAGGCGAAAAGCTATTGTCAGTGCTTCTCTGTTGTTCATAGGGTTTTCAATGGTGGATTGCTTTTGGGGAGTGGGTTGCCAAGTCCTTCTCAGTGTCAAGATAAATGAGCAAAAAATGGGCTAGGGTGTGATTCAATGGTAGAGCACTTGGAAAACAGGCTCTGAGTTCAATCCCCTAATACCAAAACATAAAAAGAAAGGAGAAAAAAAGAAAGAAAAGGAAAGAAAGGAAGGGAGGGAAGAAAGAGAGAAAAAGGGAAGGAAGGAAGAAAAAAGGAAAGGAGGAAAGAAAGAAAAAATCAGAAGTAAAAATTTAAAAAGTATAGAGGCTTGTGATGCAGCACAGCAGTAAGCCTCTGGGGCTGGGGTTTAGTTCAATTAACTTTCCAGGTCTCTGGTAAGATGCTTTTAGATTGAGTTAGACTGTTTCCCTTCCCTCTTAAGCATTTGGCCCCATGATGATGATGATGTTGTTAGGTGCCTGGAGTTGGTATCCAACTCATAGCAACCCTGGTTCCCTGTCCTCTTCTGAATCCTGCTTGATTTTCTGGTAATTCCCTGTCTATACACTGCTGCAGTCACTTTTGAATGATCGTTAGTAAAATTTTGCTTATGTGTGCTATTAATGATATTGTTTGATAGTTTCCACATTCAGTTGGATCTCCTTTTTTGGGAATAGGCACAAATAGGGATCTCTTCCAGTCAGTTGGCCAGGTAGCTATTTTCCAAATCTCTTGGCATAAACATGTTAACATCTCCAGTGCTACATCTGTTGAAACATCTCTGTTGGTATCCCATCAATTCCTGGAGCCTTGTGTTTCACCAGTTCTTTCAAGGCAGCTTCCACTTCATCCTTCAATATCATTGGTTCCTCTTCATATGCAACCTCTTGAAATGGTTGATCATCCACCAATTCTTTTTTGTATAACAACTCTGTGTATTCCTTCCATCTTCTTTTGATGTTTCCTGCATAGTTTAATAGTTTCCCTGTGAATCTTTCACTATTGCCACTCGAGGCTTGATGGGAAAGTACAAAATATTACCAGAAACAATTTTACCTAATTTTAAGCCAGTAATGGGGCTGGCAGAAATATGATCTGCAGTGACATTGCCCTTTATTCTTCCCCACACTTCTTGGCTAAAGGGAAAAGGCCCAGGGGGAAGAGAACGCCACTTTGGATGCCACCAACACTGCCTCATCACTATGCCCTTCATTTCCCTGCATTATCCTTCCTGGTCGTCTTTCCTCTGTTCTCACCTGGCTCCATCCTTCTTCATGCTGCCTTAGCAAAGATCTTTATGCAATACAAATCCAACTGTGTTGTTCTAAGGGAAGTTGCCCAATGGCTCCCAGTGGCCTTTAAATAAATTTAAAATATTTAGCACACATGATCGTCCCAAACTCAATCTCCAGCTACCCCTGCCCCATCCCTCTATATCCACACACCCTGCTCAAATAGATTGAGGAAACAGATTCATTACTTTTTATGTTCTTGTTTGGACTTTACTACCTCTGTCTTCTTTGTCTAGTGTGTTCTTTCTCTTATTTGCCTGATTTTTCCTCCTGCCTTTCCAACTCACCATCATCTCCTGGTGAAAGTTTTCTCTGACTTTGACATGCTTGAGTGAAGCTTCTCCTCCCTGTATTTCTCTTAAGCTTTTCAGACATGAGTCATTCATTTAGAAATGGGCAATTATCTTAACTTTATAAGCCTCAATTGCCTGATCTGGAAAATGGGGTTTTGACCCAGTCAAAACTCTTGCTCAATTTCTGTTTATCTGAGTCTTTGGATGGATTCTCAAAGCTCCTTGAGAAGCTTGCTGACCAATGCCCACATGACACCGAACGCTCTCTACCATGCTTAGACAAGTTAGGTTCCCACCAGTAGATTATACAATATAACTTTTTTTACTTGTAACTTTAATTAAATTGGTTTCATATTATGTAAATTAATGAAATATGAATACAAAATGAGGATTGCTTTTATGAAAACTAAGTTGTATGATAGCCTGCAGCTGTCGCCCTATGGCATCCGATCCCGTCAGATCTCGGAAGCTAAGCAGGGTCGGGCCTGGTTAGTACCTGGATGGGAGACCGCCTGGGAACACCAGAAGCTGTAGGCTTGGGAGAAGGACCTGGCAGCCCCCTCCCAAAAATCAATCTGCCATTGAAAACCCTATGAACAGCAGAGAAGCACTGAAAATAGTGTTTCCCCTGTTGTACAGAGGGTCGCTATGAGTGGGATACCGACTCGACGGCACCTAACAACAACAACAAGTTGTATGATGGGATGACCTAATGAAAAAGAAAGTAGCTAACAATAATTGCTATTGACTTACATGTGGATGATAGACTTATAGCAAAAAAATTTAGATTCAGCCCTCATATCCTTTCCCAGATGTCTTAGTTCTTATTCTACTATATAGAAACCAAAACTAGAAATCAGAGATGATACATGTTGGGTTTGGTTTATGCAGAAAAATGCTAAGACTCCAACCAATAGACTCATACTTGAGCAAATGGCCTTCTTGGCCTTACATCAAAAGTGAATGCTGCCAGCGTGGTAGTACATACCTGTAATCCCAGCCGCTCTGGAGGTGCAGGCAGGAGGATGGCAAGTTCGAGACCAGACGCAGTCTGTATAACTTAGCAAGACCCTGTCTCAAAAAGTAAAAAAATGGGCTGAGGGTGCAGCTCAGTGGTCTAGCACTTGCAGAGCATTGAAGTGCGATGCCCTGGGTTCAACCCCTAGTACTGCAAAAAATAAAATAAAACAAAATAAAATAAATGCTGCTGCACTTGGCACGGTAGTGCACACCTGTAATCCCAGTACTTTGGAGGATGAGGCAGGAAGATTGTGAATTCAAGGCCACTCTGAGCTACATAGTGAGTTTCAGTCCAGCCTGGGCTGTATAGACCCTGTCTCAGGGGGGAAAAAAGTGAATGCTTACATATTTGTACTGTTTTTGGTTTTGTTTTTGCTAAAGATCAAACCCAGGGCCTCATGCATGCTAAACAAGGGCTGTATTGAGTATCATCCCCACCCCTATTTATATGTTTTAAGTTAAAGTAAACGTGCAAAGTATGCATGCATATTTTTTATGATTCTACCCTGCAATTAGCTTTTTAGATCAACCTATCAATTACTAATTCTTGTCATATCAGGTAAGTAGGTTTTTACTTTATGGTGGGTTTATGTATGTTTGCTTTTGGTACTGGGAGTTGAATTCAGGGCCTTGTGCATGTTAGGCAAGTGCTCTACCACTGCTCTGCATCCCCAGCCCCTCTTTTAGTTTTTCATTTTTGAGAAAAAAATCTTGCTAAATTGCTCAGGCTGCCTCTGGTCTTGAAATCACATCATCCTGCTTCAGCCTCTTGAACCCCTAGGATTATAGGTATGTACCACAGTGCCTGGCTTCATGGTGTTTTTGATGGATTATATAAAGCAATTGATATTATGCCTAGTATATTGAAAGTATTTGATCTTCAAACACAGAGATCCCATGAGGAAGATAGGATATCTTTTTATTTTGCCCATTTTATAGATGACATATTGTTGTTGTTGTTGTTGTTGTTAGGTGCCGTCGAGTCGGTGTTCGACTCCTAGCGACCCTCATAGGGTTTTCAATGGCTGACTGTTTCAGGATTGCCTTGGGAGTGGATTGCCAGGCCCTTCTCCCATTTTTGCGGTGCTGGGAATTGAACTCGGGTCCTCAGAGACTGCAGCGCAGTGCTCGACCAACTGAGCTAAATCCCAGCCCAAATAGATGACATATTATGCCTAGCGTATTGAAAGTTTTGATCTTCAAACACAGAGATCCCATGAGGAAGATAGGATATCTTTATATTTTGCCCATTTTATACATGACAAATCTGGTTTAGAGATTTTAGGTGATTTATCCCAAGATCACATATCAGGAGGCTCTGGAACCAGGAAGAACTCGGATCCTTACATTGTTGTTGTTGTCATTGTTGTCTTGTCATCGTTGTTGTTGTTGTTAGGTGGCATTAAGTCAGGTCTGACTAATGTCGACCCTATGTATAAAAGAACGAAACACTCTCTGACACTGTACCATGCCCAGAACAATTGTCAGTGCTTCTCCACTATTCAATGGGTTTTTGATGGCAGATTGTTTCAGGAGTGGATTGCCAGGTCCTTCTCCCTAGGCTACAGCACCCGGTATGCCCAAGTGGTCTCCCATGCAAGGACTAACCAGGCCAACTCTTCTTAGCTTCCAAGATCAGGCAGTATTAGATGCTAGGGTGGCAGTATTAGATGCCAGTAGGGCTGACTCCTTAGGCTCTACAGTGTAAAACTACTAAGCTTGAAGTCTGTACCTATTATCCCATGTGCAAAATGTCTTCATGCAAGATAAGCCAGGGGTTGAAAGAGTATCAATTAAATGATTATTACTATCTCTATTCTATGGCCATCTAAATAGTTTTTATTAAGAAGACTTCCTGAATCTCATGGCTCCGGAGGCGGAGGCAGGAGGATGGCAAGTTCGAGACCAGAGGCAGTCTGTGTAACTTAGTGAGACCCTGTTTCAAAAAGTAAAAAAATGGGCTGAGGATGCAGCTTAGTGGTCCAGCACTTGCAGAGCATGCAAGCGCAAGGCCCTGGGTTCAACCTCCAGTACAAAAAAAAAAAAAAAAACCTGACTTCCTGAATCTCAGAAGAAAATTAAAATTTATTCAGCTATCACCATATGGGTAAGGAAGAGGGTAAACAAAAGTCTACTGAGAGGTATTATTTCAAATGGCTGCCTTCTGCAGATGGAAGATAAACATATTTTTTAATCCCAAAACTTATATTTGTATCCAAGGTTCATGTGGCTGTTCAAGAAACCCTTTGATATAATCAAAGGACTTATTTTACACGAAAGAAATTTTTAGGTTTATAATTATTCCAACCATTTGCTGAAACAGTCAATTTGATCTTAAACAGATGTCACATCAAGAAAGTTGAAAAAAATCTGAAACCCTCTTGATCTGGTGGCAGATTATTCCATCCTAGAAAAAACACTACATTTTTAAGCTAGATGCAGTTGGTTTTCAAGTCTTTGGGGACCACAACTGAGGGCAATCCAAATTACAATCCAAACACAGATGTCTCATGAGAGCATTTACCTCTTATATATTCTTGGATGTTTTATTTTATTTCCTCTTTCAAAAATCTGGTCATAAGCCACTAATTTTACCACCCCCTAAACTCTTGTGCCAGGTAGTTTGGGGGGTGGAGACTATTCTAAACAGAAAGAATAAGAATTTTCTTTCTCTCTTTTTTCTTTCTCTTAACTTAAACAATCAGAAAATTAGCTAGGCATGGTGGTGCACTCTTATAGCCCCTGCTACTAAAGAGACTGAAGCAGCCGAGTCATGAGCTGATGAGTTAGAGACCAGCCTGGAGCATAGCAAACAAACAAAACAAAATAAACAAACAAAAAGCAAAATTGGGTTGAAGTGAAGTCTGAGGCATTGGAGAACACTGCTCAAATCAGATGTAGTGAACTTAGCTAAGACTTTGAGTATATACACTCAAAGTTATATACAAATATGTAATGAGTTGGTGAAAAGAATTAAGAACCAGTCATTTTCTAGAAAGGCTTCAGCCAAGATCATGACTTCTTTTTTCAAACATGCTGAAACATACTTTCCAGAGGACCAGAAAGTTCTAAGAACCTGACATTTATATCAAAATATCATTGCATACATTCATTTGCTCATGCACCAAGCACTTTTAGTACCACCTTTGTTCAAGACCTTGTGCTAGGGGCATTATGGACAGAAAAGTGGAAATAAATAATGGAAAAGCTCCATATCAAATGTCAGAACAAGACCAGGTGCTGATTGTGGATCAGACCATCAACTGCTCATATGCAAGTTCAAACTGAAACTGAAGAAAATTAGAACAAGTGTATGAGTGCCAAGGCATGACCTTGAGTATACCCCACCTGAGTTCAGAGACTGCCTCAGGAACAGGTTTAGTGCATTAGACACAAATGATAGAAGGCCAGATGAGTTGTGGCATGACATCAAAGATATCATTCATGAGGAAAGCAAAAGGTTATTAAAAAGACAAGAAAAAAGAAAAGACCAAATTACATGTCAAAAGAGACTGAAACTTGCCCTGGAATGTCAGCAGCTAAAGTAAAAGAAAGACATGATGAAGTTAAGGAATTAAATAGAGGATTTCAAAAGGCAGCTCAAGAAGACAAAAACAAATATTTAATGACATGTGCAAAGAGCTGGAGACAGAAAACCAAAAGAGAAGAATGTGCTCTGTTTTTCTCAAGCTTAAAGAATTGAAAAAATTCAAGCCTCGAGTGGCAATGTGAAAGATTCTATGGGAAAATATTAAATGATGCAGGAAACATCAAAAAATGGAAGGAATATACAGAGTTGTTATACAAAAAAGAATTAGTGGATGATCAACCATTTTCAAGAGGTTGCATATAATGAGGAACCAATTGAAGGATGAAGTAGAAGCTGCCTTGAGGGAATTGGTAAAACACAAGGCTCCAGGAATTAATGGAATACCAATAGAGATGTTTCAACAAACAGATGCAGTACTGGAGGTGTTAACATGTTTATGCCAAGAGATTTGGAAAATAGCTACCTGGCCAACTGACTGGAAGAGATCCCTATTTGTGCCTATTCCCAAAAAAAGAGATCCAACTGAATGTGGAAACTATCAGACAATATCATTAATAGCACACATAAGCAAAATTTTACTAAAGATCATTCAAAAGTGACTGCAACAGTATATAGACAGGGAATTACCAGAAAATCAAGCAGGATTCAGAAGAGGGTAGGGAACCAGGGACATTATTGCTGATGTCAGGTGGATATTAGCCAAAAGCAGAGAATATCAGAAAGATGTCTATGTTTTACTGACTATGCAAAGGCATTTGTGTGGATCATAACAAATTATGGATAACACTATGAAGAATGGGAATACCAGAGCACCTAATTGTAATCATGAGGAATCTGTACATGGACTGGCAGGCAGTTGTTCAAACAGAACAAGGAAATGTTGCTTGCTTTAAAGTCAAGAAAGGCTGCATCCTTTCACCATGTCTCTTCAATTTCTATGCTGAGCAAATAATTCAAGAAGCGGGGCTTTATGAAAAAGAACGCAGCATCAGGATTGGAAGAAGACTTATTAACAACCTGCATTATGCAGATGATGCAACTCTGCTTGCGGAAAGTGAAGAAGATTTGAAATATTTACTGATGAAGATCAAAGAACATAGCTTTCAGGATGGATTGCAACTCCACATCAACAAAACAAAAATCCTTATGACTGGATCAGCATGCCACTTCATAATAAATGGAGAAAAGATTGAGGTTGTCCATGATTTTGCTTTACTTGGTTCTACAGTCAACAACCGTGGAAGCAGCAGTCAAGAAATCAAAAGACACATTGCTTTGGGAAAAGCTGCGGCAAAAGATCTCTTTAGAGTATTGAAAAATAAAGATGTCACATTGAAGATGAAGGTGGGCCTGACTCATGCCATGGTATTTTCAGTCACATCATATGGTTGTGAAAGTTGGACACTGAGTAAGAAAACAGGAGAAGAATTGATGCTTTTGAGTTATGGTGCTGGAGATGTCTCTTGAATATACCATGGACTGCCAAAAGAACCAACAGATGTGTCCTAGAGGAAGTGCAACCAGAGTGCTCCTTGGAAGCAAGGATGGCTGAGTGTATCTTACATATTTTTGAACATGTAGTCAGGAGGGACCAATCCCTGGGGAAGGACGTGTTTGGGAGAGTGGCACATCAATGAAAAACTGGAAGACCCTCAACTAGATGGATTGACACAGTGTCTGTAACAATGGGCTCTAACATAAATAAGATCATGTGCCTGGTACAGAATTGGGGAGTGTTTCATTCTGCTGTACATGGGGTCACTATGAGTCCAACTCAGTGGCACCTAATAACAACAACAAATGGCTACCAGGAGCATCATTTCCTCATACAACAAAAGATGACATATAACAGTAGTTCCTACAGTGACTGGCATACTCAGAAAACATGTTCAAAGCCAATCTAGGGTTTTTCTCCACTGTCATGGTACATGCACGTGGCTCTGTACCTTGTCATGACTTCATAAGACATTAGTAATCAAGAGATTCCTACCCAAGAAATAAAAGCAAAATCATCCCATTCCCCAATGGATTCTGATAAAAACTCATAATAAAATGAGGTATAACTCTAAGGGGAGAGACACTGGAGGAGAACCAAGCTGGATCTGTAAGGAATTGTTCATGAGTTGGCACATACATTTATGCTGTATCAAGGTCATGACATCTTACTATGTCAAGTTGCATGTCAGCACTCTCTGGGGTTGGACATGTTTAATTGAGAATCTAATTTTTCTTTTTCTTTGATCTTTATTAGCTGTTGTTGTTGTTGTTGTTGTTGTTGTTGTTACGTGCCATCGAGTCCATATCCGACTCATAGCAACCCTACGTACAGTAGGGGAAACACTATTGTCAGTGCTTCTCTGCTATTCATAGGGTTTTCAATGGCTGATTGATTTTTGAGAGTTGGTTGCCAGGTCCTTTTCCCAAGCCTACAGCACCTGGTGTTCCTAGGTGGTCTCCCATCCAAGTACTAGCCAGGACCGACCCTGCTTAGCTTCCGAGATCTGATAGGATCGGATGCCACAGGGCTACAACTGCAGGCTCTTAACTAGTAGGCTCATCCAATAATAAATATGTGAAATCTTTTTAAGAAAACAATCTATGTTGGATCTAGGTTATTTTTCTAGAGTTCATTTGTCTGAAAGCTTTAACTTTATCTAGCAAAATCTAATTGATAAAGTGCTAGACTCATAGATGTACAAATGTCATTTCCTCCTAGTTTTGGTAGCACTCCAATTCACTGGATAATTTAAGGTACACCATTTAATTAAAAACCTTATCTTCTCCAATGAAAAATAAATAATAAAACCCATTCCTTGCTTATCTAAGTAGATAAGATTAATGGATGCACAAGAAAGATTAAAACACTTAGAAGACTTGAAATAATACCAAGTGCTATGTCTACTCTCAAACTACATGACTACAGATACAGAGATTGTAACCTCTATAACTGACATTATTCAATCCTCAAATATTCTAGCAGTATGAACATTATCTCCCTGTTGTGAATTTTTTCAGCCATGTCAAGAGCAACTCCACATCGCTAGGATGGGGCAGGCATTGATAACATAGTAGATATCCTTTAGCAGTGAGATACACATTAATGATTGTGATGCAGACTGCCACAGAAGTAGGTACACAGAGACAGAAACCACTCATTCTAGGAACTGTGTCAGCAAAGATTAGTAAAACAGTGTCATGAGCACTACGCATCTTAGGAGCATAGAGGAAGAAATTTTATACGGATCCAGGAGAGGTTTCTGAAAGACATGACAAAAGCCAATTCTGAAGGACCTTGGAGTTAGTGGGATAAAAAGTTGGAATAAAAGCATTCAAGGTAGGAAGAATAACACGCAAAAGTAAGGAGGCAGTAAATGGTAGGTTAGGGTGGGCGGGGCATGGAGGGGAAGTGGCAGTAAGGATAGAATTCATGATAAGCTAAGGGTTTTCATTTCAAATCTCTGAGAAGTCATTGACTACAATCAGGGAGGTGTCATGGTCAGACTTGCATTTCAAGATTGTCATACTACCCTGGCATCCCATTCTGCCTGATCTCAGAAGCTAGGGAAAAGGATCTGGCCATCCACTTCTGAAACAATCCACCACTGAAAATCCATTCCATAGCAGAGAAGCACGGACATAGTACTGGGCATGGCACAGTGTTGGAGAGGTTTTTGTTCTGTTGTATATAGGGTCACTAAGAATTGGATCTGATTCAACGGTACCTAATAACAACTGGTAGCACAATGGACGTAGAAAAAGGCAAGCCTTTGGATGTCTTAATAGTCATTCAAATGTTCATTAAATGTCAACTGCATGCCAGGGGATACAGTAGGCACCAACAATATAGTCACACTTCAATGGTGATCCAATTTGGCTGGGGAAATAAATGTCAAATTGTGAGACACATGAACACAATTACAAAAAGTGAGTATTCAAAATAATTGCTGTGTGAGAATCTGACAGTGTCTGCAGTGCATGTCTGTGTTATTGACCATTTCCCATTTCTTCTGATGAGAACTTCCCTTAGGGAAGTGTGCTAGGTGGACTTGCACTGCTGAGCCAGGTAGCTGGGGACAACCTTCAGAGGTTTCCGTCTGTGTTCAGTCGGCTCAGCTGTTTCTGGGCCATGGTGAGGCAGGATCTGGCAGAGCCTCATGGAGGAAGTCAGGTACAGTGGCTCACATCTGTAATCCCAGCTGCTCAGGAGGCTGAGGCAGGAGCATAGTGAGTTTGAGACCAGAGGCAACCTGTTAAACTTTTTGAGACCTGGTCTCAAAAAATATGAGAGGCTGGAGGTGCAGCTCAGTGGTAGAGGTTGCCTAGCACAGCGAGGCCCTGGGTTTGACTCCCAGTACTCCAAAAAAAGAAGAAGAAAAAGGAGAAAGAAGAAGAAGAAAAGGAGCAGGAGGAGAATGAGGAGGAGGAGAAGGAGGAGACTGAGGAGGAGGAGGAGGAGGAGGACAATGACCACCCACCACCACCCTGGGATTTTTGTAAGAGGTAAGAAATCTTTCCCCAGAAGATGCCCAACCTTTCTATTACTCATTGCCTATATCTGGGTCACAAATGAAACCCTAAACCCATCAATGCCCCTAACCCCATCAATGCCAAGGGGAATCGGACAACTCTGACTGGCTCAGTGCACTCAGGATTTACCCTACTCATATGGATTAGACACCATAGGGCTCGGCAAGCTGGAGGAAAGAATGATTTGGGTAGGATGCAAGTGTTAAAGAGGATGGGCAGTGGTTCAGAGAGGCCATTCAAGGTGGAAATGGGCTGCCTGAGGGAGTCACTGGGCCCCCCAGCTCCTGTGGTGTGTCAGCTTCTCTTATATTGTGTCTTGCCATTTACGGCCACCTGACACGGATATTTCTGTGTACCACGACCAAGAACCCAGCCTCAAGTTCATGGACACCCAAAAGAGCAACGGTGGTAGTAGATATTTGAGTATGTTCATCTCATTCTCAAGGTCTTATCTGGGTCTGCTTTTCCTGATTTTATCCTCACTGCAACTCAGTTTACTGTTTACTAGCGGGCGCCACCTAGCGGTGGCAACTGGCACTACCTGCTTTATAGGAAAACAAAGCACTTTTGTGTCCAGTTTACCGGGAAAGGAGGCCGGTGGATTAGACACTGAGGGCATTAGGCGTGGGGACTCTGCGGGCCAGCGGGAGGCTCCTGTGCCGGAGCGTGAAGCCGCAGCCCTGTAGACACACGCGGAATCACCACAGTCTCCCACTCCCAGACTCGCAGGCCACTCCCTCAGCTTGGCGGCTGGTGTCACTCTGTGAAAACAAAACGACAAGATTACAACCTTAATGTAGGAAATAGTAGGTGGGGCCTGGAGGTCTCCTTGGCTCACCTATGACCCCTGTCTCCATCACAGTGGTCTTCTCATCTCCCAGGAGCCCCGCCTGGCTTCCCTGCCTCCCCTCTGCTCTGTGTCTCTTCCTGGTGTCCTCTGAGCCCCGGCTCTGTATTGACTCCACTCCTCCCTCGCCTTCATCACAGAACACTCCTACCCTTTCATCAGAAACCTAACTCCACTGAGGGAACCAAAAGTGCAGCCCACCTGAGGACCAAGAGGCAAGACTCACCTGCTCCTCGATACTGAGTGCCTGTCCTCTCATTTTAAGCCTTTCTTTTGGGCCTCATGTTATCGGTCTGTAACGTCATTCCTTCCTTTTAAAAAATAAGTTATTTTAAGAAAGTAATATATACTTTACATGGTAAAAGTATAAATATTTATGTAGGTATAAAACAGAAAAAAATAACTCTCAAACCCAGGTTACTCTGCCTTTCCCTTGGTTTCCATCTCCAGAGGTAACCACTGCTAACACTTGGCTGTGATGGGTAGCTTCATGTGTCAATTTGGCTAGGGAATGGTGGCAGGATGTTTGGTCAAACATCAGTCTAAATGTTCTCTGTAGGTATTCTTTAGGTATGAAAAATATTTACAATCAGTGGACTTTAAGTAAAACAGATTACCCTCATAATGTGTGTGGGTCTCATCTAATCAATTGAAGACATTAAGAGCAAAGACAGCTTTCCCAAAGATGAAAGGATTCTCAAGATTGTAACATAGAACAACTTGTCTTAGCTTCCAAATTACTGTCCTATAGATTTTGGATTTAAGACTCTAACATTACCTCTTACCACTCAGCTTGTTGGCTGGCCCTACAAATTTTAGACTTGCCAGCCCCCATGGTCACCTGAACCGATTCCTTAATATCTACCCCCTACACTGGTTCTTTTTCTTTGGAGAGCTCTAACTCATACATATCTGTGTGGAGATGGGCCACTGCTTCCCCAGGTCCATTCTCCCCTCTCCTACATGGCTTCTCTTGCAGTTCAGCGTGGACACGCAGCTCAGCTTTCTCCGCTGGTATGAGAACCAAAGTGACATGACCACTTCTGTGCCTGAGCATTAAAACTTGTTGCTCTTTTTCTTTCCTGGATGACGAGAGGGTGATGCAGACAGCATCCCGGGAAGCCATGTGTTGAAGACAGTCCTTCAGGGCTTCTAAGCAGCCGCCATAGCCCTGCCTTACTCCACAGATCTTCAACATTTTATCTGGATGCTCCTACTATTAGGTAAACTGTAGATACATTTCTAGGGACTGGAGGTGTTGCTTAGTGGCACTGTGCTTGTCTAGCGTGTACAAGGCTCTGTGTTCAATTCCCAGCACCAGTCAATCAATCAATCAATAAATATAATTTTACTGTGTTCAAAGATTACATTTTAAGATCTGTTCAATAAACTATTTTGACATACCCTATTATAGAAATCAAACGCCCAAAATATTGGCAGTGGCTTAGAAGACGCACAGCAGGAGGTTAGGAATTGGTATTGTTGTCCAAAAAATGGAGCATCCTCTTATGCCATAAAAAATGTTTGGTTAAATGTTGCTGTGGCAACTGGAAAGGCAGACAAAATTCAACTGTGCTGGTACTTGTAGGGAGGGTAGCTGGAATGAGCTAGAATGTAAGCATGAGCCCGCTGCTTCTTGCTGTTTTTATCTAGGTATTACAAAAAAAAAGATGAGCAGAAATAGAATCTACTGGTTTGCAAACAAAGAAAGGAAAGATATAAAGCATCCAGAAATCTAAGACCTTATAGATTGGGAAAAGGCAATTTTTCAGTGCTATGAGAGCAAGGGGTAAGACTTACAGCTCAGAGGCCTCTCACTGAGACAAAGACCTAATTTTGTTGTTTTTGTTAGGTGCCATCAAGTTGTGTCCAACTCAGTGGCTCCCATAGAGTTTTCAATGCCTGATTGTTTCAGGATTGCCTTGAGAGTGGATTGCCATGTCCTTCTCCCATTTTTGCAGTGCTGGGAATTGAACTCAGGGCCTTGGAGAGTGCAGAATAGCCCTCTACCAACTGAGCTAAACCCCAGCCCCCTAGACTTCATCTTGTTGTTATTGTTGATGTTAGGTGCCATCGAGTACCACTCATAGCGACCCTGTGTACAGCAGATCAAAACACTTCTCGATTCTGTGCCAGGCACACAATCTTATTTATATTTAAGCCCATTGTTGCAGACACTGTGTCGATCCATCTGGTGGAGAGTTTTCCTTTTTTTCATTGACCTGCCACTCTCCCAAACATGATGTCTTTTTCCAGGCATTGATCTCTCCTGACTACATGTCCAAAATATGTAAGATGCAGTCTGGCCATTCTTGCTTTCAAGGAGCACTCTGGTTGTACTTCTTCTAGGACAGATCTGTTGGTTCTTTTGGCAGTCCATGGTATATTCAATAGACATCTCCAGCTTAGTCTTGCCTAATTGCTTCAGAGGTTTCAAGGCAACAGCCATTCAATTAAGAAAGAGTACTTGGGGTAAGGAAGCAAAGAAATGAAACTAGCTTAAGAACTGCCCAGAAAGAACTCTGGGTTTGGTTATTGGCACTGAATAGAAAAAAATAGATGAATACCTTGTAAGGTCTTTTGTTTTTGCTTTTGTTTTACAGTACTGGGAGATTTGAACCTCGAGTGTTCCATCACTGAGCTGCACTCCCACCCCTTTAATTTTCTTTTTGTCTTCAGAGAGGATCTCCCTAATTTTCATAGGCTATCTTTGACCTTGAACTCACAATCCACCTGCCTCAGTCTCCCACGTTGCTGGAATTACAAGCTTGAGCCATAGTGCCTGGCTGTCTTGTAAGTTTTTGAAGTAAGAGTAAAGCTGAAGAAACCACAGTAAGACTGGCCTACAATATCTTTGCTAAAAATCCTACCATGGCCAGGGGCTCATACCTGTTATTCCAGCAACATGGGAGACAGAGGCAGGAGGATTGCAGGTTTAAGGCCAGATGCAGCCTGTACAACTTAGCAAGACACTGTCTCAAAATACACACTAAAAAAGGGGCTAGGGGTGTGGCTCAGTGATAGAGTACTTGCCTATCATGTGTGAAGCCCTGGGTTATTATACCCCCACTTCCCCCCACACACCCCATACTGGGAAAAAAAATCCTGTAAGAGTGGCAAATGCCTGTGAGTACAACACTTGGGAGGCTGTTGTGGGAGGCTCATTTGAGCCCAGGAGCAATATAGCCAACCTGTGCAGTATAGTGTGATCTGTCTAAAACAACTAAAAAATAAAAATAAAAAAAAACCTTGGTTGACATAAAGCAAAATTTATGCTCCCAAACTTGCAGAAATCAGGATGTAAAAGCTCTGGTGTTTTCTTTTTTTCTTTCTTTCTTTTCTTTTTTTTTTAAACAAGGTTTTGGTATGCATCCAACTTATGACCTTCCTGCCTCAGCCTCCTATCCTCAGCTTGGATGAGTTAGTTACTTCTTTTCTCTTTCTTCTCTTCTCATCTCTTCTCTCTCTCTCTTTCTTTCTATTGTTTCTTCCTGAGACAGGGTCTTGCTGTTTGGCCCAGACTAGCCTGAAACTTGCTGTGTAGCCCAGGTTGGCCTTGAACTTGTAATCCTCCTGTCTCAGCCTCCTCAGTGCTGGGATTACACGTGTGAGCCACCAGGATGAACTGGGTTAATTCCTTCTGACTGCTTTTCCTTCTGTGTGGGCCATCTTTTTCTGTTTGTTTGCATGCCTTATAATTTTGTTTTTTTCAGTGTGGGAGATCAAATCCAGGGCCTTGCACAGGCTAGGCAAATTACTACTGAGCTATACTCCCAAACATGACTGATGTTATTATCAGACATGCCAGATAAATTTTAAAGCATAAATTGTATAAAGTAATGGGTTTCACTGGATATTTCCCTAGGTACATATGTTCTTTGATCATAAGCTTCCCTTCTATTAACCTCTCTAAGAGTGCTTCTCTACTGCAGAAGCACAGGAGTTGGGTAACAACCACTACTGCCTTTGAGCAAGATCCCTTTGCTGGGTCCCTTTGCTGGCTGAGACCTCCTCAGTGTCACTCAGTGGCAGGCTCTAAGAAGGCCTCCTCCCACCCCACACCTTTCCACTTGGCCTTTGAGTTTTATACCCTGTAGCTTAGGCTTGTGTTTGCATCACGGTCATTACTAGTGTTAGCAGGTTAGCTTAGCCTTTACAGGCCAAAAGGAGGAAGAAGAGCATTAAAACAACAACAACAACAACAACAACAACAACAACAACAAATTACATTCAGCTATGAAGGTTGTTGAAGGCTGAGAAGGACATTGTTCAATGGACTCTGCTCCCCCATCAAGATCAACAGCTGCCTGGAGTCTTAACCTTTGGAAATGCCTGTCCCTGAGCCTAAGCTTTTGACGGCACCCGGACTCCATTAACCCATTCCAGACATAGACCTCAGGTGTGAAACATTTCTTTCCTTCTCTAAAGGCTCAGACCTCACTATACTAATCACATCTGACCTTAGCCCTAGGCGGTAGTAGGGGGAGCAGTAGCTCTTCCTGTTGCTCGCCCTCACTTCTCCAAGGCACTTTGTGTGTGTGTGGTACTTGGGGTTGCACCTAGGGCCTCGCGCTTGCATGCTTTGCACTGAGCTGCACTCCCAGCCCATTTTTTCACTTTTTGAGAAAGGGTCTCACTAAATTATGCAGACTGCCTCTGGTCTCAAACTCCCAGTCCTTCAGCCTCTGCCTCCCGAGTTGCTGGGATTATAGGCAAGTGCCACCAAGCCCAGCTAAGGCACTATCTTTTAATTAACTTTGTCTATATTCTGCACTGGGCTGGGATTTGGCTCAGTGGGTAGAGCGCTGCGCTGCAGTCTCTGAGGTCCCAAATTCAATTCCCAGCACCGCAAAAATGGGAGAAAGACCTGGCAATCCACTCGCTAGGCAATCCCGAAACAGCTATTGAAAACCCTATGAGGGTCGCTATGAGTCGGATGCCAACTCCATGGCACCTAACAACAACAACAACAACATATTCTGTAGTATACCATCTCTGTCAGGTATAAAAGCTTTTATATGCGGACGCAATAGGACTAGGGTGTTGCTGCTGCTGGCCTTCCGGACCTGCCTCCCAGTACCAATAGCATTTACATTGTTTTTAAAGAAAATTTTTTTTTTTTTTTTTTTTTTTTTTGAAACGAGGTCTCACTATGTATCCCAAGCTGCTCTGCAGTTGGCTATGTAGCCCTGGCTGGCCTGGAATTCTCGATTCTCCTGCCTCAGCCTGCCAAGTGCTGGGAGTATAGTCCTGAACCAACACACTCAGCTTGGTCTTTTAGAATTTAAAAAGCACTTACATTGAGAAAAGAAAACCTAATTAAACCACATCAGGCCCTGGTTCCTTTAAGACTCTGGAATCTACAGTCTTCACGCCCCTGATCAAAGAACATTCCTTTATCTAGGGAATGCCAGGAGGTCCTCTCTTTGAACAGAGGTGCTATAGTAAATCACCCCCCCCCCCCAGCCCCTGGTGTCTAGAAGTTGTTTCTTTAATGACTTTGTGGTGAAGGACATCCTGCTTTCTGCTTGGATTGCTCTGCAACACCTTTGGACTGTTGAAAGTAAGCAAAGAGAAACGTAGACCCCTATTTAAGGGACAGGAGAGAATAACTCCAGAAGCACAGCCATTTTGGGACAGAGAGATCCTGCTGTTGCTCCACTGCAATAAAGCCCCTTCCTCTAATAAATGTTGGTGTTCAGGTGATTCTTTCTCTCTGATGGGCCTTGCTTCCTGCCACATCACAGTATGGCATATCTCCTTGACAGGCGTTCCCTCCATTTTCACTCTGTTTCAACAAGATTTTTACACAGATTTTAAAACTGTGGTTTAGGAGTGAAGTTTAACGGGGTTCCTTGGCCTGTAATCCCAGCAACTCCAAAGGCTGACAAAGGAAGATTGCAAGTTTGGGGCCAGAGGCAACCTGCCTAACTCAGCAAGTCCCTGTCTCAAAAAACAAAAAGGGACTGGGGTGCAGTTCAGTGGTGGAGCGCCCTGTGTTCAATCCCTCAGTACTGAGGAAAAAAACGAACAAAAACCAGTGTCATTTGCCAAAGTAAAACTGGCTCGCTACTCTGCTTTCCACAGGTGTTAAAATCAAAAAGGGGATTTTAGGATGATTGCGTGCAATGTTGGACCCACAAAATGCTTTTAAAGTACTATGAAGGGCTGGGTGTAGCCCAGTGGCAGAGCGCAAGCCTAGCAGAAACACACACACACACACACACACACACACACACACACACACACACACACACACACACACACACACACACACACACACACACACACACACACACACACACACACACACACACACACACACACACACACACACACACACACGCGCAAATATTGACCAAAAAAATCCAGAAGTCTGACCCTGCAGTATAGATCCAACCTCCTGGCTAAACCAGGGCTGACCTAGACTGGGGGAGGAGCTCAGCGGCTCCTCTCCAGAAGTCGCTAGGCCCACCCCGCCCATCTCCCCTCGCCCCGCCCCGAGGCCTCAGCCCCGCCCCTTCCCTCAGTCCCCTCCCGCGGGCCCCCAATGTTCCTCCGAGCTGGTCTGGCGGCGCTGTGGCTGCTGGGTCGCAGTCAGGGGCCCACCGTGCTGGCCGCCATGAGCACCGGCACCTTCGCCGTGTTGCAGCCCCTCAATTACCGCGGCGGGGCCCGCGTGGAGCCGGCGGACTCCGTGGGCTCGGAGAGGGCTTTCGAGCCGGCCACGGGTAAGGGGCGGCGGACACCCCGCGGGGCGGGTGACGCGGTGCGGTACAGGCGGCGGGACGCGGCCGGGGGTGGAGGCGGGAGCGCGGGCGGCGGCCGTCATGGCCGAGGGCCGCGCCCCAGCCCGTGCCACACCCCGCCCTGGCGGAGCGGGGGCCCCCGAGCAGTCGCGTGCTCCGTACTCAGTGACGCGGGAGGCGGAGGTAGGAGGATCGTGGGGTCGAGGCCAGAGGCAGCCGGCCTAGTGCAGCGAGACCCGACTCAAGACGGAAATAAAACCGGCTGAGGGTCGGCCTGGCGTAGAGCGCGTGCAAAGCAAGCGCAAGGCTCGGGCTCAGTCCCTAAACACCGCAAATAAATAAATAAATAAATAAATAAATAAATAAATAAATATCTAAGGCTGCTGTAGGGCCTTCAGCTGTGTGAGGAGAGAGTCGTAGAGGACGCAGGGAAGCTGGAGTAGCGCTCAGGTGATTTTCAATGAGCACGAACGCAACCTTGGCCTCCAGCTGCTAGTGTTAAGATACCATTAACTGTAATTATGCTGTTCATTAGATCTTCAGTTTATTTATTCTGCCTAACGCGGAAAGTTTTTTTTATCCAGAACTTAATGTGTGCCAAGCTAAGGTGTAAGAGGGTTTTTAAAATTTTTTCTTTTTCCTTTTTGTTTTGTTTGTTTTGCTGACTTTGATGGAATATTCTGAGCATACAAGCGTAAATGTTTTTTGTGTAAATGAGAAGGCCAGGGGAAACCAGAGCGATAAAAGTGGATTGTAAGATGTGACTGGAGAGTTTAGGACTGAGTGTGTACACTAAACTACAGAACAATGATTTGTCAGAACTGGAAGGGACCACAAAGTTCCTGACAGCTGTTCTTTTAATATGAGGGAACTGTCTCTGCCTGCCTCCCCATACTGATAAAAAAGAAAAAAAAATGCCCTTTATTTTCATTACCTACAGTGAGTGTGATCTTCATTTATTGCCTTCACCAACTGTCAATTCCAGTTTGTAACAGAAATTGGAAGTTTATGAAATCTCTCTGGAAAAACCAAAGACCCAGGAATTGTTTTGAAAAAGAACTGTTGAATTGAAGCATTTTTGTTAGTAGAATTGGTTTTGATTACAGTTTTTGGGATATGCATAGAAAATCTGTCTTTTCATATTTTGTCCCAGAATAGGGAAAAAGAATAAAGTTGAATTAAGAAAAGATTAGATTTTTTTTAACTTGAGAAAAAGAATTTCTTGATTTAAGGATATCTTTTCTGACATTGCTGCTGCTTAGTCATACTCATCAAGTATCAATAGTATATACCTTATAACATAGAAGTATATACCTTATAACATAGAAGAGGGATCTAAAAATCAGAATTCATGATCAGTAAACTGATTACTGGGCTGGGATTTAGCTCAGTTGGTAGAGCACTGCGCTGCAGTCTCTGAGGTCCCGAGTTCAATTCCCAGCACCCCCAAAATGGGAGAAGGACCTGGCAATCCACTGCCAAGGCAATCCCGAAACAGTCAGCCATTGAAAACCCTATGAGGGTGGCTATGAGTCGGATACCAACTCGACGGCACCTAACAACAACAAATTGATTACTTACAACTTTGATTTTGCAAGATCCCTGAGATTTGAGACAGTAGTTAAGCAGTGTTGCAAAATGATTTGTAAACAATTAATGTTATTAAATTCAACTATAAAACAGGAGGCAGGGATTCTTAACTCTAATCCATGTGGAGTTCAGGACAGGGGATGATCTCTAATTCTGTGATGTGGTTAAGTACTTTTTTTTTCTGGAGGTGGGTCTGCAACTTTTGTTGTTGTTAGGTGAAACCCTCAAAGGGTTTTCAATGGCCAATTGTTTTGTGATTGCATTTGGAGTGGCCTGCACATCCTTCTCCCATTTTTGCAGTGCTGGGGATCAAACCAAGGGCCTCAGAGAGCACAGAACCTTTATCAGACTCTAAAGAGGTCATTGACCACGAAAAAACAGTTAAGAACCGCTGGTAGAGAAGTGGTCACTAAAGTATGATCAGTACTTAGAAAGGGGATCTCTAGGAGAATGTTGGGACAATGGTGTTACTTGACTGTATTGAAACAATTTGAGGTAAAACTGACTTTCTCTTGTTTGTAGGCAGAGTGATAGCTACTTTCACATGTTCTGGAGAAAAAGAAGTAAATTTGGCTGTTGAAAATGCAAAGGCTGCCTTTAAAATATGGAGTAAAAAATCTGGCATGGAGCGTTGCCGAATCCTTTTGGAGGCTGCCAGGAAAATAAGGGTATGTGTTAATATTATTTCCTAGAAAATTCCTCTTACATTGCTCCGAGGATTTTTGGATGCCACATTAAGTTATAACGTTTTTACAAAGTGGAAAACCGTGGCCACGTGCCCCCCTTGGTATGTGAAACAAAGCTTTCGCTCAGTAATTCCTGTCTGGATCTTGGCTCTTGGACTTCTTCCTTGGCAAGTTTTCTAGGCTGTATTTGTTTTGAGTTATACTAGTCTCTTTGTAGTGTGTCTTCTTTTTAAAAATGTATGTTTGTGCACTTGTTTCTTTATTACTTTTTCTTCTGCTGATGCTTAAGTCCACTTTTCTTTTTCAGACTTGTTTTCCACTTTAATTGCCTGGGAATTCCATAGGTTCATGGATATCTTTCTTTAAAAAAAAGTCTATAATTTTTTTTTTTTTCAGTACTGGGGGTTGAACCCAGAGCATCATGCATACTTTGGCAAGTGCTCAACCTCTGAGCTGTAACTCTAGCCCCTTTGTAATTTTTTATCTTGAGACAGGGTCTTGCTAAGTTATGCAGGCTGCCTCTGGCTTCACACTTGTGATCCTCCTTCCTTAAAAATTAGAAGTAACTGCTGAGTGTAGTGGTGTGTTTTGGGAGTGGGTTGCTGGGTTCTTCCATGTCTCAAGATAAAAAGTAAAAATGGGCTGGGGGTGCAACCCAGTGGTAGAGTACTTGTGAAGTATGTGTTCAAGCCCTGAGTTCAACCTCCCACTACCACTAAAAAATAAAAGTAAAAAAACATTAAAAGTACCAGATACTTATTGTAGAAAGTGAGAATACTCAGAAGTTTATACCCCATCATGTAATCCATGGATTTCTCTGAGTGATGGGACTGAATTTTTGTCATAAACTTGTTAAGTCAGAAAGTGTGGTGGGTTTGAGAGTTAGTCTGACTCCCAGTAGTCTGCACACACACACAGGTGTGCACGTATGTTCTGACAGGACACGTGGCTGTGTGGGTCGGGGAAGTGGTGGTGTGTCCCAGGGAGGGCAGTAGGCAGAAGCCTGCTGTAGCGCTGCTTCCCCGAGCCCCACTCCCCACATTGGTGGACATGGTGAGACCTAGGTGTCTACCTGCACTTGCCAGCCCTGCAGCTGCAGGTTGGGTGGGGTTCCGTGTGTTATGTCAAAGTTCAGAGGTTTGGGGTTTGGCTCGAGTTCAGGGTTAAGATGTCAATCCCGTGTGTATAAATAAGTGATTACAATTTTTTTTTCATTTTTTAAAAGACTTTTAAATACTAGTGATAAAAACAAAGAAAATTATTAACTGCTAAGTCCGAGCCCAGTTTTTCACTAGGGTCAGGTGTGGATTCAGAAAATTTTCCAAACTGCTTGGCCTGGAGCCGGCTCAGGGTGTGAGTTTGGGTTAGGTCTGAAGCCTTGCTTTCTGCTCATGGCTTTTAAACCCAACCGAAACCCCAGCCTCTGACATTTTACGTATTGATCCTGAACCTGAGCCTGAACCCACACCTACGGCTTCAGATTTGGAGCCGTGTGTGCCGTCCGCGGGTTGCCCCACAGAGGAGGGGCCCTGGAATTCTGAGCCTTAGTCTACTCCTGGGGAGACACCAGGGTCCAGACGGCAGGGCCACTAGGGTCACTATGCTGGGGTGGGAGCAGCTGGCTCCAGGACAGGAGGTGGAGATCTTCAATCTCCACGTGGCCCCAGAGGTCTCCTCGTTGTCCTCCCTCACGCCTCCCCTCCCCTCCTATCTGGGGTGGCGGTGTGCCAAGGGTCTCTGTAGGAAGACATAACATCTGGCTTCTTTTCCTTTGCTCTTCGGTCAGCCTGCCAGGTCTGCCTGCCGGTGCTCTTTGCTCCAGAAGCCTGGCTCTGCCGTGTGTGGCTCATACCTGCCATTCTGGCAACCCGGGAGGCCGAGGCAGGAGGTGCATGAGTTCAAGCCACAGGCAGCCTGTGTAACTTAGACCCTGTCTCCAAATAAAAAATAAAAATAGAGACTGGGGATGTGGCTCAGCGGTGGAGTGCTTGGGCCACCGTGAGTGAGGCCCTGGGTTCAACCTCCCAGGACGGCAAAAAAAAAAAAAAAAAAAAAAAAAAAAGCAAGCCTGGACTAATGGAGAAGTATTGAAACACCTGTGAAGACTTCTCTCCTGACTTTGTTAAAAAGTTATTTTTAATTGATAGGTGAAAGGTAATCATTCTAAGCTGGCGATTTGTCCTTCATTGTCTCCTAGTGCATGAGCATGTGGGGTTGTTATGTCCTCTCAAAGAGGTAGTATACACCTGTAATCCCAGTGCCTGGGAGGCCGAGCCAGGAAGATGGTGAGCTCGAGGACAGCCTGCAGTACATAGCAAGGTTCTTACCTCAAAAAAATCAACCAACCTACAAACTACAAAACAAAACCAAAAACCCCACTTGGCCCTTTCATTATTAAGAAATGATAATTCCTAAAAATATCTCATAATTTTTTTGCTGTGAAATTACTCTGCTAGGAGTTCTTTTCCTTTTGCATATAATTTCCCTAAGGATTGCTTTCTCTCATACTCTCAGATGCCTGTGTCCATATATTAGTACACCTATAACATTTCCTAAAATGTTCTTGTTCTAACTGATCTGCAGGTGAAGTTGTAGTCTTCAGCATCAGATAAATTGAAGGGAAGAGCAGGCAGCTCTTTAGCAGTGTTTATCTCTTCGAAAGACAGTGCTCCCATTCCTTTTATTTAAAATGCTCTGTTTTTAGAAACTGAGCAGTATGTTCTATTTAAGCTTTGGACATATCAAGATGTATTGCAATATGTATTAATTCTAGTGTACTCTTTTGCCCAAAGGAGCGGAAGGATGAAATCGCCACTGTGGAGACCATCAACAATGGCAAGTCCATCTTTGAGGCCCGCTTGGACGTGGACACTTCCTGGCAGTGCTTGGAGTACTTTGCGGGCTTGGCTGCATCCATGGCAGGTGAGTCCTCATCCGGCCTTCTGTGGCCAGCTGATAGGCACAGGGAATCCCAGCACGTCGCCTTGGGTTTATGACTTTCTACCCGTGGCCTGGGAATGATTCCCTTTCCTCAGCTAAGCTGGAGATGATAATCACTACTTTCTTGGGTTACTTTAAAGATTAGGTGAGATACTGCATGTAAAGCATTTAGCGTGGTAGCTGGAGACCAACTTGCTGAAAAACATTTGTGTCCAGAGTCAGCAAGTCGTATTTACCAGTGTCATCTGTTTAGCAAAAAGACTCTTTGACAGCTTAAAAAGTTCACGGCAGTTGGTGTTGGATAATTGGTGGGGGCAGCTAGGTCCTCTGACCTCTCCCATTGCGTCTTCCCCTCCTTTCCCTTTATTCATCTGAATTGTCCAGCAGAGGCTCAGGACATTTTTAGAGAATGAAGTGGCAGTAACATGCGTTGGAGAAATGTGAGGGAGCACAGACCTGCATTCTTCTTCTTTGGGGGGCATGAGGAGTTGAGACAGTCTCGCTCTCCATCCCAGGCTGGCCTTGAACTTGCTCTGTACCTGAGATAGGGCTGGAACTCTCACTGTTTTTAGCCTCTGGTGCTGGAATTCCGGCGTGCAGCCCCACACCTGGCTTGCATTCATCCTTACCCTGTTCTGCCCTTAGGCGAGCACATCCAGCTCCCAGGAGGATCCTTTGGCTACACCAGAAGAGAGCCACTTGGCGTCTGCGTGGGCATAGGAGCATGGAACTACCCTTTCCAGATTGCCTGCTGGAAGTCAGCTCCAGCTCTGGCCTGTGGTAACAATGAATCATTCCTCCCTTGAGCCTTGTCCTCCCCGGCCTCTGCCCCAGCCTTTGCATAAGCACATGCATCAGAGCAGGAGGGTCCTGCTCTGGGACCTCCCAGGCTCAGGGGACGGAGGTCCATCCTACCCTGCTTTGTCCCCAGAGGTGCTTATGGCTTAGCACACAAAGGTCATATGTAGATATTCCCATTTTTAAATCTAATTTATTTTTATATGGAGAGGAAGCAATTTAATCTTTCCTGTTAAATGGAATCAGATTTGTCCTTTCTGGACAAGAATCTCTAGCTCTTAGGGGTGTGCCACAGTTGGGAAGGTAGAAGAAAACCACTGTCTTCCTTTGTACCTCAGGAAAAATGGTAAACCAGGCTCCCTTCAGAGCAGCTTGGCTGGCTGGCTGAGAAAAATTCCCTTGTACTGTTTAAAGAGAAGACCATGTAGGAGAAAGGACTCAGTATGTTTCCAAAAAAGTCTCAGCATTGAAAAACCCTAGGGTTAGGATGCTGTACTTGAGGCGATGCTTTTGTCCTATTGCTGTGTTAGGATTTCAGTGTCTTCCTGTTTGAGAGTGTGACAGAGATGGTGTTTGAGTTAAAGCCTCAGTTTTGGAGACTAATCAAATGAACCTTTCTGGTGTTCAAGTTCAACTTTGATAAAACGGGGCTAATCACACCTACTCCACACTGCTGTTGCAAGTGTTACCTGCAGCAGTGTGTGTGCAGAGGCCTAGATACTCAAGGGCAGAGTGTTACGTTTGGGATGGACCAGATGTCTGGTTTGGGGTCTGTTTGATGGGAGAAACCACTTTTGATCTGTAACGTGGGGGAGAACAGGAAGCAATGGGAGTTGTCTGGTCTTGTCCTCAGGATTGCCGGTCCTGAGCCGCTTTGTGTTTGTGTCTTGGGTTCATGCAGGAAATGCCATGGTCTTTAAACCTTCCCCCTTCACACCGGTCTCCACTTTGCTCCTTGCTGAAATCTACACCGAGGCCGGCGTGCCTCCTGGACTCTTCAACGTGGTGCAAGGAGGGGCTGCCACGGGCCAGTTTCTGTGTCAGCATGACGATGTGGCCAAGGTCTCCTTCACCGGAAGCGTGCCCACCGGCGTGAAGGTGCAGAAACCAGTGTTGTTAACTCATGTCAGGGCCAGCGCTGCCGAGTGTGTGTTTGGGGGATTTCTGTTTGGATTTTGCCTGGTTTGTATTGGGAGTGGGGCAGGGTATTTTACAGGGCTGAGGGCTAAAGTTTCCTGTGGAAATGTGACTCGGGGAAGGAGTATGCCTAGGGAGGTGTTGTGTCTGTGGGGGGGAAGGGGAGTGGTTTGCTGACTTTGACCTTGTGTATAGGAGGAAGGGGGCTGGGATTTAGCTTAGTTGGTAGAGCGCTGCTCTACAGTCACTGAGGCCTCGAGTTCTATTCCCAGCACCACAAAATGGGAGAAGGACGTGGCAACCCACTCCCAAGGCAATCCTGAAACAGTCAGCCACTGAAAACCCTATGAGGGTTGCTATGAGTCGGACTCGACTCAACAGCACCTAACAACAACAACAGTATAGGAGAAAGGGGATTTTCTCAGGTTATTTGACCTGATTTTGTGTTCTGAGGCCTGTCAGCCCTAAACACAGTAACAGGTAATGCAAACGAACTCTTGGCTGTGACAGACCCATGAACGGTCAGGATGTTCGAAATGAACTCCTCCTTCAGGATTTCAGGTACAGTTCTCCATGGATTCTTTTCAGCTTTCTGAACAATAACATTTTGGGTAGACAAAGGGCGCAGTATATTGATCGCAGAGGCAGGAGGATCGCAGGTTCCAGGCCAGGTTCCAGGTTCCATGGACTGAGGGTGCAGCTCAGTGGTAGAGCGCTTGCAAAGTATGTGTGAGGCCCCCAAGTGCTGCCAAAAAGAAGAGAGAAAGGAGATGGTGGCTGCAAGTTGTATGCAGTTAAAGATGACTTTTTCTTCTTCAACACTGGGAGATTGAACCTAGGGCTCACACATACTTTGCAGGTGCTTTACTACTGAGCTCACCTGCAGCCCATTTTTAAATTTTTACCTTGAGTCAGGGGTCTTGCTAAATTGCACAGGGTGCCTCTGGCTTCAAACTTGCCATCCTTCTGTCTCCACTTCTTGAGTTGCTGGGATTATAGGCATGAGCCACCACACCTGACACATTTGAAGATGACTTTTTAGCTCAGTTGGTAGAGTGGTGCTTGCGCTTTCTGGGGCCCTGGGTTCAATCCCCAGCACTACAAAAATGAGAGAAGGACCTGGGAAGCCACTCTAAAAGCAATCCCGAAATAATCAGTCATCGAAAACCGTATGAATGGCAGAGAAGCACTGACAATAGTGCTGGGCATGGCAGTGTTGGGGAGTGTTTCATTCTTTTGTACATTGGATCCCTATGAGTCCAATCCTACTTGAGGGCATCTAACAACAATTGTAGGTTTGGGTTTAGTTGACCTAGCATCTAGGCTAACTTGTGTTAAACAACTTCTGAATGCTTTATTTTGTTCTGTAAGATCATGGAGATGGCAGCTAAAGGAATCAAACCTGTTACCTTGGAACTCGGGGGCAAATCTCCACTCATCATCTTCTCAGATTGCGATATAGAGAACGCCGTGAAGGGGGCACTGATGGCCAATTTCCTCACACAAGGCCAGGTATGGACCTGGCCCTAGAAGAGGTTTGGAAGGAATCTTCGCCCCTTCGTCTAACAGCCTGTCCTTTCAGACTTACAGAAGAGTTGCACAGATGTTATTGTTAGGTGCTGTGGAGTAAGGTCAGACTCATATCGACCCTCATAGGGTTTTCAATGGCTGATTGTTTTGGGATTGTCTTGCGAGTGGGCTGTTAGGTCCTTCTCCCTTTTTTGCAGTGCTGGGGATCAAACCCAGGGCCTCAGTGCAGAGCAGCACTCTACCTACTGAGCTAAACCCCAGCCCCTTGTTGCACAGGTAGTACAAAGCATTCCTGTGTACCCTTGAACCGGATTCCTCTGGTATTAAAATATGGACACGTTTTGTCATTCTCTTTACCTGTCTCCATATATATACATATTGAGTTTTTTGAACTGCTTAAGAGTAAGCTGTAGCACAAGGCCCTTAACCTTCAAATACTTCAGTGTTGCTAAAGAGAAGTACATTTGTTTTACATAAGCACAGTGCACTTAGCAAAATCAATAACTTCCCTTTGACTAGTACTATTAATCTATAGTCTTTATTGAATTCCACCATTGGTTTGACTAACGTCCTCCTAGTAAATGAAAACAACTTTTTTTTTAAAACCTGGTCTAAGATCCATTTGAAAGGGCTGTGGGTGTAGCTCAGTGGTAGAGAGCTTGGCTCCCATAAAGCCCTGCATTTGATCCCCAGCACCAAGAAAAAAAAATCCCATCAAAGACAATGCACTGCTTCAAGCTTGCTGTGTGTCCCAGGCTGGCCTTGAAGTTGTGACCCCCCCTCCCCCATCTCAGCCTCTAGAGTGCGGGGTTACAGGCACGTGCTACCATTCCTCATTCTGGACATATCCGATCTCTTTGAGAATTTGAGAACATCTTTGTTTTCTAGCCCTAGACTCCTCTCCCCGGCTGAGCTCTGGAATCAGCCATTTGTACGGGGAGCCCTGGTGCCATTGAGTGGTAAATGGTATTTAAAACCAGGATCTTGGGCTAGGGATGTAGCTCAATGGTGCAGTGCTTGCCTAGCATGCATGCGGCCATCAGGCCAATCACTGGCACTGCCAAAAAAAGAGAGAGAGATGAGAAACCAAGAGATGAGGGGGGCTTCATTGTTGCGGGGAAATCAGTGCTTCAGGCCATCGTAGAGGCCAGTGCTGAGAAACGCCTGCTTGTATATGTATGTGTTCACATACGTGCATACACACACTTCTGTATCTGTCTTAATAACCGCCAGTTCCTGCAGATACTTCCAGTCACAGTCTAAGCCCACACTCTGCTTCACCTTCTCCCTCTCCATATTCATGATGTCCTTTTCTGACAGTGAAGTCTTTGGCTCGTACCGTACTCAGAGTGTTGACTTAATCACTCAGGCCTACACACCTATAGTAGTTTCAGATTTGTCCCTCCAAAATAAACCTACTAGTAGAGTTCACACTGTTTTACTGTTATTTCTGTCTTTAGCCTGGAGCATAGGCAGAATACCATTTCAGAAGTTACTTGGGCCAGAGGCAGCCTGCACCATTTAGAGGGACTGTATCTCAAAATAAAAGTAAAAAAGGGGCTGGAGATGCAGCTAACCAGTAGAGCACTTGTCTAGTATATGTGAGGCCCTGGGTTCAACCCCCGAGTACTGCAAAAAAAAAAAAAAAAAAAAATCATTCAGGTTAGTCTCCCCTTCCCTCATCCTTCCTCTGCCTTCAGGAAGGTTCTGATGTTCATTTGTTTGTTTGTATTTCCTTTGGGGTTTATGCTCCCCCATCTTTGCAGATTTTAAGAATCTGTTTTGATTAGGCAAAACATTGACGTTATTCTCAATGTCAGAATTTTGCAAAAAGCCACACTCACAGATGTAACTTCTCCCTGTTCTTTCTACCCAATCCCACGGTCCCCTTCCTTGTCCGTTCCTGTCCCTCTCCCAGAAGCAGCCAGTCTAACTTGCTTCTGCTTTTCTTTTTGTGTACTTTTTGAACAAATGACCAGGTACTTGTATACTTCCTTTTCTTTCTTATACAGAAAGTAACATGTTAGAGGAACTCTTGTACTTTGCTTTTTTTGTTTAAAATATCCTGGAAATTACTCCATTTCATTTCATAGAGATCTATTTGGGGACTTTCTTTTCTATTCTGTTGTACTTATAGCATTTAAGATACATATAGATCAGTGTGTTCATTTCTATGGGAGGGTCTACATAGTGGTTTATTTGCAATTTTAGAGACAAATATTGACTGTAATGCTCTGCTTTTAAAATTGTCTAATCTTATAGCTCATAATCTATTCTTACTCTTTGGTGCCCCCCGGTTCATCTCCCATTTTTCAGGGTTTTGAGACAGGGTCTCACCATGTAGCGCAGGCTGGCCTGCAACTTGCAATTCACTTGCCTCAGCTTCCCCAGCCCTGGGATCACATGAGTGTACCGCCTCCCCTGGCTTCACCTTCCATTCTTGAAATCCACAACTGGATTGAGCAGCTGATATGCAGGAATAGGAGAGGTTCAGGGTCATGTGGATCCATTAATGGCCATAAGAAAATTTAAACAAATATTACTTTTATCTTAAAGGGTAGATTGTGCCTGTGGGGGGTATATCCACAATTATACATGGAAACCTTCCTGTTCAGTACAGAGACAATTTTTAGAAACAAAAATATCCTTTTATAAATAAATAAGTAAATGTATGTGTCACAGGGCACTGTGATGCACACTGGTAATTGCAGCCACTTTGGAGGCTGAGGCAGGAGGATCTCAGGTTTGAGGGTGGAAGTATCCTACACAACTTAGACTGTCTCAAAATAAAAATGAAAAATTGGTGTCTGGGGATGCAGCTTAGTGGCAGAGCATGTGTCTAGCATGCATGAAGCCCCAGCTTCAATACCCCAGTATTGGGAAAAAAAACGAAAGAAAAAAGTTTCACCAGGCATGGTGGCACCTGCTTGTGGACCCAGTACTTGGGAGGCTGAGGCAGGAGGATCTCAAGTTCAAGACTAGTCTGGGCTACCACTCCCCATCCCCCAAATGTGTTATGGTTTATTTACTTATTTATTTTTGATGTACTTGGGGGTTGAATTCAGGGCCTCACATATACTTTGCAAGTACTCTACCACTGGGCTCACGCCCAGCCCGTTTTTTCATTTTTTATTTTGAGTCGGGTCTTGCTAGGTTATGCTGCCTCTGCTTCCCAAGATGCTGGTATTACGGCACGTGCCCCTGCACTCGGCTCTGTAGCTCTTCTAAGTTTAAAGCTGTTAGGTTGTTTTTCTTTTTCCCTTTCCCTTTTTTTTTCTGATAGAAATTAATGTCATGTGTCTGTCCTTCAGGTTTGTTGTAATGGCACAAGAGTATTTGTGCAAAAGGAAATTCTTGATAAATTTACAGAAGAAGTGGTGAAACAGACCCAGAAGATAAAAATTGGAGATCCTCTTCTGGAAGACACAAGGATGGGTCCACTCATCAACCGACCCCATCTGGAGCGAGTCCTTGGGTTTGTTAAATTGGCAAAGGAGCAGGTGAGAAACAGTGGAAGTGGGGAGGGAGCAGGAAGGCTGGTTCTATTATGGGTACTTGTCCTGTGCCCTTTTCTGTGTTAGTATCTGTTGCTGTTAGTATCTCTGCACAGTGTTCTTTGTATTTGCAATGGGGAGAATAAATACTATCTGCATTTGTTTGGGATACATTTAACCTTTCGGGCATGCAAACTGGAATTTATGTTTAATAAAGAAGATACATTTTTTTTTCTTTTTTGCCAGGGTGCTAAAGTGTTGTGTGGTGGTGATTTTTATGTACCTGAGGATCCCAAATTAAAAGATGGATATTACATGAGACCTTGTATATTAAGTATGTCTTCTTGTTTGCTTTTAAATGTTTTGAATTAAGTATTAAGTAGAAATGAATATTTATAAAATATGTATAGGGTAGGAAGCAAGGGTTTGCAAATCATGTGTTCCCCAAACTCAGCTTTAAGAAGTAGAAGTACTCCATTGCTTTGGGAGTCCCCCTTGGCACCCCTCTTCTAGGGTAAACATGTTAGTTTACCAGGACAATACCTGTTGTTCTGAAAGCAAGGAGATCAAAAAAATGAAGGTGGGAAAAGAAAATGAAAGTATATGTTTGGTAAAAAAAAAAAATTTAATTTCTCAAGAATATTTTTCATTTTAACTGCAAGTTATCAATATAATAAAACCAATTTGTTAAATACCATGCTAATGTTTAAAGAAGTTATGTAATACTTTTTAGTACCTCCTTTCAGTCTTAAAAATCTGATTTGGATAATCAAGTATATCTGTTCACCCTACTCCAGTATATTTCTCCTGCCTCTGAAGAGCTGTATTCTAAACATCCGTGTTATCAGCTGTATGTTTCACTGTCACTTACGATGTATGTTAGCATCCCTCAAAAAAATCCACTTACCTCTTTTTTTTTTTTTTTTTTTTTTTTTTTTTTTTGCGGTACTGGGGGTTGGACCCAGAGCCTCGCGCCTGCATGCTCTGCAAGTGATGGGCCATTGAGCTGCACCCCCAGCCCATTTTTTTTTTTTTTTACTTTTTGAGACAGGGTCTCGCTAAGTTACGCAGACTGTCTCTGGTCTCGAACTTGCGATCCTCCTGCCTCCGCCTCCCGGCTGCTGGATTTACAGGCGTGTGCCACCACGCCCAGCCCCAAAAATCCACTTACCTTTGTAGAATTTAAGCAGTTATATATAGGTCAAATCATGCTGTATAATTCTTTATTCCTTATCTGATAAACTAAGTGAATTCCACCACTATACCCATTGGTAGTAGTATCAGCTGTCAACACTTGACGTTAAAGCAGTTCAATCTGCAACCCTTGCTAAAGAACGGTCAATTGATGTTTAAAAGCTATGAACCTAACACCCAAAGCATGGATTGGCTTGCAGTTATTAAATAAATATTCAGTGAATTGGAAAAGCTTATAAATTGTTAATTATTGTTAAATTGTTAATTATTGTTAAATAAAATACATAGGTTATATAATAATGTGTATGGTATTATCCAAGCCAGTTAAAGACCAGATATGTCCACAGGCAAAAGAAAGAAAGGAGAGTGCATCATAAGACCATCTTTGTAGATTTCTCTGCATGCTGGGGTTAAAGGGTATTTTTGCTGTAGTTTTTGCATTTCTTTTTTTTTTTTTTTGATTAGAAATTTTTAATGTACATCTTAATGTGTTTCATTTTGACATGCTTTTCATTGTGACATTTCCATATATGCATTTTGATAAGCATTATTCATATAGGTGACCCCTTACCCTCCCCTGTGCTTCCTCCCCCCTTCCCATCTAAGTTTCCCATCTAAGTCTTCTCTATCTTTTATTAGTTTTTTTCTATATGTCCTTGGGTTCCAGTTCTGTTTAAGATAGAAACTTTTCCTGTAGTGGTCTTTGTTTTTATCTTGTTAGAATAATTACATGCGATTTTTAGTCCATTTATATTGACATCATTCTTATCTTCCCCCACCTTTTATTATGATCCAACCTTTGAATAGGATTTTTCCTTCTTGTAATTTTGAATCAGCTCCCTCATATGAGTGAGAACATGTGTTGTTTCTCTTTCTGAGCTCATGTTCGTTAACTCAAAATAATTTTCTCTAATTCCATCCATTTTGCTGTGAATGAGCTTATTTCATTTTTCTTGATTGCTGAGTAGTATTCCATTGTGTATATCCATTCTTCTGTTGAAGGGCACTTTGGTTGATTCCATATCCTTGCTATTGTGAAAAGCACTGCATTGAACATGGAGATGCAGGTGTCTCTGTGGTATGATGACCCATCTCCCTTTGGGTAAATTCCCAGTAGTGTTATAGCTGGGTCATATGGTAGATCTATTTTTAGTTTTTTGAGGTACCTCCATATTGATTTCCACAGTGGTT
>VMDO01001674.1:184783-197024 GCA_007922755.1 Pedetes capensis | reverse complement strand
AGAGGAGTATAAGACATTCCATGATATTGACACATTCAAATGATTTGAAACCACTTTATAGAGGATCCTCAATCAGTTACCACATACACGTTATATAAGACAGCTCTACATAGAAGATCAAAGAATTGAACAGTTTTTTTTTTCCCAGTACTGGGGGTTGAACCCAGGGCCTCACGCCTGCATGCTCTGCAAGTGCTGGGCCACTGAGCTGCACCTCAGCCCATTTTTTTTCTTTTTTTTATTTTTACTTTTTGAGACAAGGTCTCGCTAAATTACGCAGACTGCCTCTGGTCTCGAACTTGCGATCCTCCCGCCTCCGCCTCCCAAGCCGCTGGGATTACAGGCGTGTGCCACCACACCCGGCCCTGGCTGCCTCTGATCTTGAACCTGTGATCCTCCTGCCTCTGCCTCCCAAGTCGCTGGGATTACAGGTGTGCACCACCGCGCCCGCTGGAAATATTTCTTATTGATCAAAATTCAAAAGTTACCAAAGAGGGTTTTCTTCCTCCCTTCCTGTCCTTAGTCACCCATTCTCTTTCTTGGAGGAAGCCTCCATGTTACCGGCTGCACAGAAATGGCTGTGGAAAATGTATAGAAGTGAAGGATGCAAGCTCTCCTCCCTGGCCGTTTACATGCTCTCAAGCCACATGCTGGCCTCTGAACTCTGCCTCTTCCCCTGCACAACACTTTGTGGAGGTCATTCTGCAGCTAAAGAAAGACCTTCTGCCTGTTCCGTTGAATCAATGTTCTATGATCAGCTTATCAGTCCCCTGTTGGTGTGCATGGGTGTGCACACATACATGCACAGCAGCGTGCACTGCCCGGAGGCGCCCTTTGCATAGGCCACCCCCTCGTGCAGGGTTACAGCTGTAGAATAAACACCCAGAGCAGAGGGATGGGCCATTGGTATCTAAGTGGATATTGCCTTGACTATTCCAGTTTCCTCTCCCTTGCGTGAAGGGGCCTGGTTCCTTAGCACCTCACTGTCAGTGTTACCAGAACTGTTCATCCTTCCTAAACTGATGGCTGAGAGCCGGATGGAATTGCAGTGGAGTTTGAATTTTGTTTTGTTTATTTTCTTGGCAGTACTTGGAGGTTGAAGCCAGGTCCTCACACATGCTTTGCAAATACTCTACCAGCCTATTTTTAATTTTTTTTATCTTGAGATAGGGTCTTGCTAAATTCTGCAGGCTGCCTCTGGCCTCGAACCTGTGATCCTCCTGCCCCCACCTCTGAGTTGCTGGGGTTACAGATGTGTGCCACCATGGCTGGCTTGAATTTGTATTTTTCTTATTTTGAATGAGGCTTCTGTCTTTATCTGTGTTTAAGAAACCTTTAAGCCAGGTGTATTAGTGTACACCTGTAATACCAGCACTCGGGTGGCTGAGGCAGGAGGATTGATATGAGTTCAAGGCCACACTGGTCCACATAGGGAGTTCCAGGACAGCTCAGGTCACCCAGCAAAAACCTGTCTCAAAAAAACAACCCCTATAAAAGGAATATTTATGTTTCTTCTCTTGTGAACCATCTGCTAATATTCTTAGTCATGTTTATATTATGTTGCTGACATTTTTCTTGTTGATTTTCTGTTGTTATTGTTGTTAGGTGCTGTTGAGTCGGTGTCTGACTCATAGCGACCCTACGTACATCAGGCAAAACGCTATTGTCAGTGCTTCTCTGTTGTTCATAGGGTTTTCAATGGCTGCTTGTGTTTTGGGAGGGGGTTGCCAGGTCCTTCTCCTAAGCCTACAGCACCTTGTATTCCCAGGCGGTCTCCCATCCAAGTATTAACCAGGCCTGACCTTGCTTAGCTTCCAAGATCTGACGGGATTAGATGCCACAGTGGTACAGTTGCAGGCTATTGATTTTCTAGGTGTCCTTTATATATTAAAGAAAGAACTATTTGCCAATATTTTTCTTCTGGACCCTTCCAGAGACATACTGTGTACCTAGAAGCAAATACATGTATTAAATGGACCCTTTGAACAAGAGTTGCCAGGGTTCTTTTTAACTCAACGGCCCAGGTATCTAATGTGGATCCCTCTGGTCAGAATCCCATGCCTAGAGCTCAGGACTGGGGTTAGGGAGCCTTTCTCCTTTATGAAGGAGGTACTACTGATCCCCCCTCCATGTCTCTCTCCATTGGTTCTTTCAATTTTTGTTCTTCTTTTTTCTTCCCCCCTCCCCACTTTTTTTCTTGAGGCAGGGTCTCAATACATAGCCCGGCCTGGCCAGGATCCTCCCATCTCAGTTCCTCAAGTGCTGGGACTACAGGCCTTCGCTATCACACCCAGCTTCTTCTTAGGCATTTGAGGGCAGGGACCCCACCCAATACAGCGCCCAGGCTCCTCTCTCAGCCCATGGGGCACTCATCTTCAGATGCCTGGGCCAGTGCCCTTGTACTCCTCACTCTGTAACATTGTCTGCACAGCCTAAGCATGCAATGAGACCAGCCTCTCCCTCTTTCTCCTGCCCAGGGGCAGACATTCATGAGAGGTTGTCCCAGAGGAGGAATGGAGTCCTTGGCCACAGCCCAAATCACACCTGAGGCCTTACTCAGATAGAGGGCCCATTCCTCTGCCTTTACTCCCCATGGCAAACTCCTACACATATGTGGAGGCCCAGCTGTAGCGCTCCTTCTTCCAGGAAGATCTCCAGGACTCCCATTTCCTCCCTTAGGTTTCTGATCACCTTGTCTATGTCTGTATTTACCGAAGCAAGAATTGTGTTTTCCTGTTTCTCCATTCTGCCAAATCGCCTGACATGAATTGTCAAATGATTCATCAAAGTCAAGTCTCTTCGCATTCAGGGCCTCAGTTTCCTTATTTGGAAAGGACAATCATAATGTAAAGCCAGCTGCAGAGGGTCATTGAGGGGATTCCATGAGTCGGCTCATGTGGAGCACTTAGCGCAGTGCCAGGCACATAGCAAGGGCCCAAGACACCTTAACTGTCTGTTATCACTAGCCCTTCTCTTCTCCTGGCCTCATTTTCCCTACTACAAACTCACAGATGAAATAACAGTCCTCGCAGATGATCACCAAAGGATGCTAGACCATTAGGTGAACGGTTGATAGCAAACTTGATAACAGAAGGATGAGGCTAAAAACACCTAAGGCTACCGAGCAACTCTGATGGCACTAAAGGCCAGGACAGCCCCACCCTCTGCTACACAATGTCATTCATGAAACATTCTTCATAAAATCCCAGATCCAAGTTGAATCAAAGCCAGGTGCCGCAGTGCACCCCTGTCATCCCAGCGACTCCGGAGGCAGAGGCAGGAGCATGGTGAGTTTGGGGCCAGCCTGGGCAACTTAGTGAAACCCTAACTTAAAATGAAAAATGGAAAATGGGCTGAGGGTGTAGCTCAGTGGTAGATCACTTGCCTGGCATGTGCCAGGCCCTGGGTTCAACCTTCCAGTATGGCAAACAAAAGACAAAATTCTGTGAGTGGAGGGATGGGCAACACAAAAATTAAAAAGCTCATACTTACCGAAAATTCGTCATGGCTATGTGGGTTCATTATACTACTCCCTCTGCCTGTTAATATGTTTTAAGTTTCCATAATGAAACAATGGGAGAAGGACGTGATGTGACGTGGCAATCCACTCCCAAAGCAATCCCGAAACAATCAGCCATTGAAAACCCAATGAGGGTCGCCAGGAGTCCCAGGACTCATAGCACCTAACAACAAACGAAACAATGAAATGCAAAGTAATAAAGGGGTTGACCTTTTTTCACTTTCCTAATTTCCTTCCTTCCTTTTCTTTCTTTCTTCCTCTCTTCTTTCTTCTCCCCTCTCCTCTCCTCTCCTCCCCTCCCCTCCCCTTCTCCCTCCCTTCCCTTCCCCCTCTGTCTCTCTCTCTCTCTCTCTCTCCCTTTCTTTGACACAGGATCTCACTGTGTAGCCCAGGCTGTTCTGGAACTTGCTATGTAGTCCAAGCTGGCTTTGAACTCGTGGCAATCCTCCTGCCTCAGCCTCCCAAGTGTTGGGATTACTGGTATGCAACACCATGCCCAGCTGACTTTTTTTTTGCCATACTTGGGGATTGAACCCAGGGTCTCCAACGTATTTATTTCTCAAGCGCTCTACCACTGAGCTACACCCCCACCCCCTTTTTCATTTTTTATCTTGAGACAAGGTCTCGCTAAGTTACACAGGCTGCCTCTGGCCTTGAACTTGCGATCCTCCTGCCTCTGCCTCCAGAGCCACTGGAGGTGTGCCCTACCTCCCCCGCTGGCTTTCCTAATTTTCTGTCATTGTGTTGTTGTTGTTAGGTGCTGTCAAGTCGTGTCCTACTCATAGCGACCCTCATAGGGTTTTCAATGGCTGACTGTTTTGGGACTGCCTTGGGCGTGGATTGCCACGTCCTTCTCCCATTTTTGTGGTGCTGAGAATCCAACTCGGGACCTCAGAGACTACAGAGCAGCACTCTACCAACTGAGTTAAATCCCAGCCCTGTCATTGCGTAGTGCCTTTTAAATTAGCTGAACCAGCTGACTCTTCAGCCTGCAGCCAGCCTTTGTCAACCTCTGTCCTCCTTGGGGACTTCTGTGCAGGGCAGGGCCAGGCTCAAGGCCTCCTGGGGAGGCGGCGTATGCTGAGACTCTTTCCCCACACTCTGTGGGTCCCTCTCTCTCTGCATCCCCTTGAAGTTGTTGCCCAAGAGGGCAGCCCTCCTTTCTGGCTCCCTTAAGCCCAGCTGAGGCTGGTGGCCCTTGCAGCCTAGTGGCTAATCAAGGATCTGCTTAAGAGGCCCCCTTGGTCTTGACACAGACAAACCTGACTCCAGCTTTTTCTACCCATAGGACCTTGGGAGTCGATCTCTCAGATCTTCATTTCCTCATCTGTAACAGGAGGAAGGGGCTGGGATTTAGCTCAGTCGGTAGAGCGCTGCTCTGCAGTCTCTGAGGTCCTGAGTTTGATTCCCAGCACCGCAAAAATGGGAGAAGGACCTGGCAATCCACTCCCAAGGCAATCCGGAAACAATCAGGCATTGAAAACCCTATGAGGGTCACTATGAGTCAGACACGACTCAACGGCACCTGACAACAACAACAACAACGGGAGGAAAACAATAATTCCTACCTCAGCACAGCGGAAGGATTACGTGGAAGGAGCCATCCTAGCATGTGTAGGTGCCCAATTTGTGAGGACTTTTTTAAGAAATAAAGGAGCTGATAGGCTGAGGATGTAACTTAGAGGTAAAGCGCTTGCCTAACGTGTGAGAGGTCCTGGATTCCATTTCTAGCACTGTAAAATAAAAATAAAGGAATTTCATAAAAGTAAAATAAGCCCATTAGATGTTGAAAATGTGTAAAAACAAAAGGATGAAAAGCCAGCCTCCTAGTGCTACCACCCAGAAAATGTCACGGTGAACATTTTCTTTCCAGGCTCTTCCTTGTGCATAAATTGTGTTTTTATTTTTTATGTTTAACTATAATCCTGCTTTTATTCTCTTAACATCAGAAAATATTTCCTCATCTCATTATAAGCTGTTTGCAAACATACTTTTCAATGCTTGCGTAATATTCCATTGTGTGTTTATACTGTTAACCACCTCACCTTTTTCTGAACGCTTAGACAAGTTCCAGCTTTCACCATTATAAAGAACTTCACAATGAACACATCTAGCTTGCATCCTTAGATTTCCAGAAATGGAATTGCTGGTCCAAGGCAAATATGTAACTAAAGGTCTGGGGTAGCCTGAACCTTTCCAAAGACGTGGATCTCTTTATCTAGGCTACCACCAGCAAGCTGGCAATCTTTCTTTTCTTCCTTCCTTCCTGCACTGGAGGGTTGAACCCAGGGCCATGTGCACGCCAGGCAAATGTTCCATCACTGAGCCACAACCCTAGCCCTTTATTCATTTTTTTTATTTTGTGGCAGGGTTTCACTAAATTGTGCAGGCTGCCTCTGGCCTGGAACTTGTGATCCTCCTGCCTCAGCCTCCAGAGTTGCCAGGATTACAGGTGTGCGCTGCCCAACTCAAGGTGGCAATTTCAACGAAGAATTTAGCCAAATGCAATCTCAGATAATATAAAGAGGATGGATACACTCCCTGCATACAGGTATCAGATCCCAAGATAGCTTTACCCAACCCCCATCCCCGCTTTCTCTGGGTTGTTACCTTAATCAGAGGGGCTGGAGGTAGGGTCTGGAAGAACAGAGAGGGGGCTACAAAAAGAAGAAATATTCAGGGGATCAGAGGCCCACGGAGGTTATTCCTCACGCCAGGCAATTTGTAATTTTAAAATTTTTCTTCCAGCGCTGGGGATTGAACCCTTGGTCTCATGCATGCTAAGCAAGCGCTCCCTCACTGAGCCCCACCCCCAGCCCACCACAGGCGATTGGATCCTGAAGTCCTGGGACCCCCGTGGCACTGTAAGCACCCAGAGAAGGGTAGGAATCCAGCTCGTCCTCGGATTCTCACCCTGGAAGTGCAGAATCTCCCCTTTCAGTCTGCCCGCCAACCCCCACGCAGGGCGTGAATGCGGAGAGAATTTTCCCAGCACCTCACCCAGCAAGCATGTGAACCACGAAGCCCCGGGGCAGGGAAGCAGGGGCGGGGCCTGGAGGGTGACGTCACGGCCCCGCCCCCAGCCAGCCCCTTCCTCCCGGCGCTCGCCTCAGTAGCCGAGTCCTCACTTGGAGTGACAGGTGCGCGCATCTCTGATCTCGGAGACCGACCTCCCAGAGTCAGGTGAGGCCAGCAGGAGCTCGGGGGCTGGGGCGAGGGTCCGGGTAAGGGTCCTCACTCAACGAAGAGGAGAGCCTGGTCAAAGGGGGCTGGTCAAAGCAGAGAAGGAGCTGGGCAGGGGTCTGTGGAGGTACTACTCCTTCCCAGACGCCTTCCTGTCTCTCGGATATAGTTATGTTGTCCTGAAAAGGGAGGCTCTGGAGAGATTTGAAGGAGAGGAAGTTGAAGAGGAAGCAGCGACTTTCAAATACTTTGATCACAAATGTATTTTTGCTGCCTTTTTTTTTTTTTTTTTTTACATGATGTCTTCATTGTAAAAGAAGTGTATGCTGATTGATATTTGGTTAAGTGGAGAAAAGCAGGAAAGAAATCCTCTGTGCTATTAAGACACAAGCAAAACTACCGTCAATATTTGGGTGTATTTCCTTCCAGTTTTCTTTCTACACATAACCATTCTGTCATACCGTGTTTAGTTTTTATGTCCTGCTTTTCCTCCCTTAACAATGTCATAAGCATTTTCTCATGTTGTTGTTAGTCACTCAGGTATGTGTAATTCTTTTTAATGGTTGTATAATGTTCCATGTGAGGGATTGGCCCTGGTTGGGCACCATTATGAACCCCTGGAGGAAGGAGCTGAGGAGAGACAGGGAGCTGATGTAGAATAACACAGGCTCTGGGTCAGACTGACCAAGAGCTCCACCTCCTACAGCGGGATCTTGGGAAAGTCCTTTGCTCTCTAAGCATCCCTTTCCACATCTGGGAAATAGAGACAAAGCTACTTCCCCAGGGTGTTGGGAGGATTAAATGAGCTGATTTAAGTAGAGAAACGGTCTGCACGTGTTTGTGGGTTGGAAGGAGGAATTTGGATCAGCTGGAACTGCTGAGAGGCCAGAATAGGGAAAGAGCTGGGAGGAGCAGGCTGAGCTCTTGGGAAAACTCTCAGAACCATGGCTTCTCTGGGTCAGGAGCAGATGGGCAAGAGCCAGTACCAACAGTCCATGTCCACTCTGTGTGGGGCAGGCACAGACAGCATCCCTGGGGCAGGGCCAGTGACCTCCAGGCCCCAGGTGGGTTCATCCCCTTGGGATGAGCTTTGGGAAGACGTTCAGAGGGGATGAGAGTAAAAGTGGGTGGGAGGTAGAGCTTAGTAATCAACCCTTTGTACAGATGAGGAAACTAAGGCTCAGAAGGCACGATTTGTTCAAGATTCCCATGGAGAGCAGGAATGAAATAGGTTTGGACCCCAGCGCTCCTGGGGTCTACATCGGACAACTGGGTGGCAGAGTGAGGGGCAGGAGGAGGTCAGGGTGAGTCATGGCTGGACTTGTAACACCTAAGCCTTGGTCAGAGAAATCAAAACAAAAAAAGTCTCTGTTCTTTGAGCCTTCATTTCATTCTCTGTGAAATGGGGAGAATCACGCACCATCTGCTCCTCACCAGCCCTGGCCATCAGGAGGTAGCCAGGGTCCTATTGCCTTTAGGGTCCCGATCAATCTCTGGTCACACACCCTGCCCTGACTCCTCCCCTTCCAAACTTGCCATCTTCAGAGGGTCCTAGGTACTTAGCAGTGGAGGAAGGTGGGTACCTGTGGCCACACCTCAGTTAGGGTGGGCAGTCCACACATCCCACAGCTATCTGCTTCTAGCCCTGGGTCCCCAGTTGGGCTTTTCTGTGATATGCAGCCACTGTGTGCTCCCACTGGCTGAGACTGAAAGGTCCCTGAGCGCAGGGAAAGTATGTGGGTATCGGGACAGGTAAATTTCCATGTCCCCCCAGACCATCAGCCTGGCCTGTCATTCTAGGACAGTAATAGGGATATCAGCTCCCCTAGGGACTGGGGATCAAGGGGCCTCTGCTGTTCTGAAACAGAGTTGGGGCAGTCGCCTCCCCATTCACAGGAAACTGGAGGTGGTTCATGGCTTAGTCACAGTTTTTAATCATTTAGGGTGACAGCCTCAAGACTCAGCATCAAGTCTCTGCCTTGGACCTGGGAGGTGGTACTTTCTGATATGTTAACACCTTTCCCGCTAGTCTGATCCAGAATCTGGTGTGGAGCTGGGCATAGTGGTGCACACCTGTAATCCCAGCACTTTGAATCCTGAGGCAGGAGGGGCAAGAGTTCAAGCCCAGCCAGGGCTGCTTAGTAAGTTCCAGGCCAGCCTGGACTTCATAGTGAGACTCTGTCTCAAAAGACAGACTGACGGCCAGGTGGGGTGGCGCACGCCTGTAATCCCACCGGCTCGGGAGGCAGAGGCAGGAGGATCACAAATTCGAGACCAGAGGCAGTCTGCGTAACTTAGCGAGACCCTGTCTCAAAAAGTAAAAAAATGGGCTGAGGGTGCAGCTCAGTGGTCCAGCACTTTCAGAGCATGCAAGCGGGAGGCCCTGGGTTCAACCCCCAGTACCGCAAAAAAAAAAAAAAAAAGAAAGAAAGAAAGAAAGAAAAAAGAAAAAAGAAAAAAAAACAAAAAACAAAAAACAAAAAACAACCAGAAAAGAATCTGACTGCTGATGCTTACTGAGAGCTTCACCTGCCAGCCCCTTGTTCCATGTGCTTTAGAACAATACTATTCTCCCCTTCTCCCTCCCTCCCCAGCCCCCTCCCTCCCTTCTTCTCCCTCCCTCTCTCTCTCTCCCTCTCTCTCTCTCTCTCTCTCTCTCTCTCTTTCATGTGCCTGTATGTGTCAGGATTGAACCCAGGGCCTGACACGTGTTCGGCAGGTGCTCTAGTACTGAGCTACAGTCCAGCCTTTAGAGCAAAACTGGGAAGTAGGTACATTATGACCTTACAGATGGTGAAACTGAGGCACAAAGAAGTTGAATTGCCCAAGTGGAGCCAGGATCCAATCCCAGGCATTCTAATGACTGCTCGCTCCTGTCCAGGCTCATGTGTCTGTGTCACCTGAGACGGTGTCTGTACTGATGCCTCTGTGTCATCTTCTGCACAGGGCATCAGGCTTCCTGGGAGATTCCCACACTCTCAGCCTCTGTTGCCATGATTTTTAATGACCTATTCCAGGGTCTGGGTCTCCTAGAGCAGATGAGTTCCGCCTGGGCAGGGTCCATATATGTGTCCCCTCTGGCCCCACTATCAAACCCAGTTAGGCTCAGTTCGGCTTCCTGTACCTGAATTGATAATAACGACATCTTCCTTTCACACGCCCAGCTCTGGGCTACAGGCTTTGGGGATATCATGTCTTTTAAATGAGGCGTGTTGCCAACCTCATTTCTGAGATGAGAAAACTGAAGCTTAAAAAGGTTCCATGAACTTGTTCAGCCACACAGCATGGAGTTTGAAGTCGCCAGTGAAGGATCTGGATCCTGCTGTTGTAGTCATTACCACAATTGCCTCTCAAAGGAGACTTTGTAGGGGTGCACCAGTCCTAATGCAAACTGCAAGTGCACATCCCATCTAAATATTGTTTTCTTTCTCCTCTTCTCTTTTCTTTCTTTTTTGGTACTTGATGGTTGAACCCAGGGCCTTTGCACATACTTTGCAAGTGCTCTACTACTGGGCTGCACATTTTTTATACCCAGCCCATTTTTTATATTTTATTTTGAGACAGAGTCTCGCTAGGGTATGCAGGTTGCCCCTGGCTTTGAACTTGTAATCCTTTTGCCTCTGCCTCCTGGGTGGCTGGGATTACGGGCATGTACCACCCTGCCCAGCTTCTAAAAATTGTTTTCTTTTTGATGTCTTGAGGGTCAAACCTAGGGCCTCATGCATGCTGCACAAGTATTCCACCAGTGAGATATGTGCTCAGCCCTGTAAAAATATTTTTGAGTGTGCATTTTGTATTCCAATATACTTGTTTATAACATCGGTGTATAGGTTCTGCTGTGTTAACATGAATTGAAATAGAATGTTTAGGAGGCTAAGATTAAAAACTAAGTAAGAATAAAAATTCCAGTTTTTTTCTTCCTACCCCACTGGTTCACTTAGTGCGCTTTCTGGGGCTCAAGCCTCTTCCTTGGAGACAGCTACCTTCATGGTCACCAGAATCCCTGGATGCTACCAGAGTGGGGGAAAGGATCTGTGGTCTCATGAAGGGTAAAGGGACTCTTCAGTGGGGGTCTTAGGTAACATGGGCAGATCCCAGGTAGCATGCACTGAGGATACAAAGGCAGAGTGGGGTCCAGTCCCCAAGGCAGAGTGACACTCCAGGGTGGGGCTGGAAGGGTAAATTGGTCTTTCGTAATCTTTATAAACATCAGCTCAGGTTCTCTTAAACTCTCTCAGCCTTGGCTTTCTACCTGTAAAACAGGTGGGGTGATCTCCTGCCCGTGGGATTGTTGTGGGATTAAACAAGATTCAATGGTAAGTGCCCAGTGTGGAGCCTGGCATGCTATATGTCCCATAAATGCCCCTTCTTTGCCTCTTTCCCTCCATGCAGAGCTCTAATCTGTTCTGAGCAAATCCACTGGAAAAATCCCGCAGTGAGCCGCCTCGGACTGAGGACCATCCTGCCTCTGCCTTCCTCTTTAGCCTTCACCCCTCAGGGAGGAGTCCTGGGTGCCCTTTGGCCACTTTCCCATAGGGGAGCCCTTCGCCCCCAAACAGCTGAGGTTCTTCCCTCAGCCTCACGCTTGCTTGCTCCAGAAGCCTACTCCCTGCCTTCCTGGCCTCCTCCCCCTTCTACCCCATTGCTAGCTCCTCAGTTACTCTGTAGACAGGGCTGGGGGGGGTCTCAGGGACTTGTCTCAAAGCTGTATTTGTGTGGCGTTTCACTTACAGTTAAGAAAAGAAAGCTAGATATGGTAGCATGCCTGAGTGCCAGCTCCTTGGGAGGCTGAGGTGGGGGGGGGGTTTGCTGGAGATCAAGAGTTCAAGGGTTGCCTGGGCAGTCTGGTGAGACCCAAGGGCTGGGGATGTAGCTTGGAGGTAGAGCGCTTGCCTGGCATGCATGAGGCCCTGGGTTCGATCCCCAGCACTGCTAAGAAAGAGAAAGAAAGGGAGAACAGCCATGGTGGAGATCATGGGATGTCCTGGGTGGAGGCTGAAAGTGCGTCTTGTGTCTAGAATGTTCTCTTCTATACCGTTTGCCCATCTTTCTTCCTGTGTATGGCCAGCCTCTGCTGTCAGATCGTCAACTCCCGCTGAGCAGGCTGGGGTCAGCACGGCGCTGGCACCAGGAAGTGTTTGTGGACAGACACACTGGTGGCATGGCGAGGGTGTGATGAGTCACCCCAGCTCTGCTGAGCTGCGAGTGTGGCTGTGGGAGTTGGGATTATTAGCTGCGGCTGTCATCATTGTCCCGGAGGCCCAGCTAATGAGGGGTTGGGTGTCCCAGGAATGGGACTCCCTGGCCTCCCAGAGGATGGAAGGAACATGTTTTGGGGAGACAGTGTGCTGAGCAGGGGGTCAGATGCCCAGAGGGGCAGAGGGGTGGCCTGCCTTGGAGAAGCAAGGAGGCGGGCGAGGGTGATGGGATTTGTTTAGTTTTTTTTTTTTTTTTTTTTTTTTTTTTTTTTTTTTTTTTTGGGGTGGGGGTTGGGTTCGGGGGCGGGGGGCGGGATGGTTTGGGAGTGCTGGGCCACTG
>VMDO01001674.1:168053-184683 GCA_007922755.1 Pedetes capensis | reverse complement strand
CACTGGGATTACAGGACAGGTGTGCACCATCACTCCCGGCACGGGATTTGTTTAGTTCTTCTGCGCCGTGTGACACAGACGGGCATCCCAAGATCCTCTGGGAATGGATTCCCACAGGGAACACCAGAGGGATTTGCCCATCTCTAGCCCAGTGGGGGGACAGAGAACTCCCCTAGATAGGGAGTGGCCTGGTGGGGAGGGGCTGCAGGACAAGGGCTGTCCCCAAGGGAAGGCTGTGAGGCACAGACTGGTTCAAAGATGGAAAGTGTCGGCCCCGCCTCCACCTCCACACCACCCTGCTCTAGTATTTATGGGCACTGACTAGAGGGCTTCTTTCTTTCTCTTGGAGCTTGTGTTTGAGGTCATTAAAAATAATGCTTTCAACCAGTCCTAAGTAGCATAATGAAAATAAAGTAGGATAAAACCAGAAGACAGAGGGGAAGCAAGTTCTCTGTGTGGTCAAAGGAAGGCCTCTGGAAGGAGGTAACTTTTGAGACCGTGGTCTGAGCTCCGAGTGGGAGCTACCTATTAAAGATCATTCTAGGCAGGGGGAACAGCAAGGGCAGAGGGAACAGCAAGTGCAAAGGCCCTGAGTTGTAACACAATGAAAGAGACGAGGAAATGAGGTGTGAAGTGAGGCCTGAGGTAGGGGCCGGATCACAGCAGCCCCTGGGAAAGAGTGTGTGTTTCATTCATGGGTGCACTGCTGGGAGCTGAGGACACGATCTGACTTGTTATCCAGCCACTGCAGAATCCAGGTAAAAGACATATTGAGAGGTGGCCGGGTTCAGAATGGAGTGAGTTTGGATGTAGAACTGATGGGAGATGCTCATGTTTTGATTTTTTTTTTTTTAACATGAGAAATGGTCTCACTATGTAGCCTAGGCTGGCCTCGAACTCATAGTGCCCTGGATATGGAGTATAAAGCCCTTTCCTATTCCAGCGCAGCCCCTAGTTTACAGAGACCCAAGACCTGTGGAGATCACCTCGCCATTCTCCAAGGTGCTGGTGAAACCCAGGGACTGGTTGGGACTCCAACCTGGGCCTCCTGGGACCCCACCCTCGCAGAGCTGGAGGAGGAGGGAGGAGCCACTGCCAGAGATAGCTTGACAGGCAGGGCCTTGTGGTGAGGTCACCTGGGAGAAGGAAGACCTGAGACCTTCTGAAAGGAGGGGCCAAGGCTCTGGCCTGGAACCACTCAGAGGTAGGCGGAAGCTCATGGGAGGTCTGGGGACAGGAAGCCAAGGCATCCTCAGGCTAGCAGGGCTTTGGGGAACCTCTCAGAGCCTGGGTGAGCCTCTGACCCACTGGGGTCTTGGGAGAGGCAGGAGCAGGACTCAAGAAGGGAAACATGTGGAGAAGCTTCCTGCAGGGGCCCCTGGAAGCTGAGAGCAAGGCAGGCAAGGCCCGTGCCTCCCCAGGGCCTACCTAGGTCTGCAGCCCTCCAAGCCAGCCCACCTCTGAAGGGGCTGGCTTGGAGACTAGAAGGCTGCTTAGAGGCTGCAGTGCTAGAAGAGTCGCAGTTCAGGGGTCTGGACTCGAGTCTGCTGCGTTCCAGGAACAGTGAAACTGCCCTCTGCTCAGGGCTTCTTCTGCGCTAAATTACTTTTTTTTTTTCTCTTTTTTTGTGGTACTGGGGTTTGAACCTAGGGCCTCATTGCTTGCATGCTTTGCAAATGCTGGACCACTGAGCTGCACCCTCAGCCTAATTTTTTACTTTTTGAGACAGGGTCTCGCTAAATTACACAGACTGCCTCTGGTCTCGAACTTGCGATCCTCCTGCCTCCTCCTCCCGAGCCGCTGGGATTACAGGCGTGCACCACCGCGCCAGGCTCTGCACTGTTACTTTTGTGGGTTCTCTCCATAATCCCCACTTTACAAACAAGTCACAGAAGGTTTCAGGAAATTGCCTAGTGTCGCCTGATTCCGCAGTGTCAGCGTTGGAAGCCTGCTCCTTAACTGTGGGCTGTTGCCTTGGGCTCCCTGGGCCCTGGGCCTGCCTCTTGCCCTCTGGCTCAGTCTTAGGGCTCTAAATCAATGGAGGGGATAAAGGAGCCCCTGGCCCTTGCTGCTCTCTGCCTGGAGGCCAGAATTGCTTCTCCAGGAGAGGGTGTGGGGCAGGAGGCAGATGCAGGGTGCAGGGACTGGTCTTGGAACGGCCATCTCCATTGGCCTGCGTGAAGGGGCTCTGCAAGGCCACCGCCTCCTCCGAGGGTGAATGTGAGCATTGGATGAGTCAACACAGGCAGGCGACGTGTCTCTAGGGCCTGGCACACGCCAGAGAATAGTGCTTCGTGTTTGCTCCAAGAGAGGGAGGAAGGTGGCCTCTTTCTGGTCCATTCATTCATTTATTTGTTAAATGCCTCCTAGGTGCCAGACACTATTCTAGATATTGGCCACATAGTGGTGTCCAAAATAGCATTGATTCCCTGCCTTCCTGCAACTTAGTCTTCTAAGTGGGGGAAGGAAACAAACAAAAAAAGCTACCTTTTAGTCTGTTGCTGTTAGGTGCCCTCAAGTCGGTATCCGACTCACAGCAACCCTACATACAACAGCCAAAACACTATCGTCAGTGCTTCTCTGCTGTTCCTAGGGTTTTCAATGGTGGATTGATTTTTTGGAACTGGGTTCCCGGGTGCATCTCCCAAGCCTACAGCACCTGGTGGTCCCAGGTGGTCTCCCATCCAAGGACTAACCAGGCCCGACCCTGCTTAGCTTCTGAGCTCTGACAGGATTGGACGCCACAGGGCTACAGATGCAGGCTTTTAGTCTGTTAGGCAGTGCTAAGTGCCAGGGATCGACAGCTGCACCACCCTAGTGTCCGATCTTGGAAGCTAAGCAGGGTCAGGCCTGGTTAGTCCTTGGATAGGAGGCCTCCTGGGAATACCAGGTGCTGTAGGCTTGGGAGAAGGACCTGACAGTCCACCCCCAAAACAATCAGCCGTTGAAAACCCTGTGACTAGCAGAGAAGCACTGACAGTAGTGCTGGGCGTGGCACAATGTCAGGGAGTGTTTTGTTCTGTTGCACATAGGGTTGCTATGAATCGGACTGATTTGATGGCACCTAACAACAACAAGGGGCTGGGATTTAGCTCAGTTGGTAGAGCACTGTGCTGCAGTCTCTGAGGTCCCGAGTTCAATTCCCAGCACTGCAAAAATGGGAGAAGGACCTGGCAATCCACTCCCAAGGCAATCCTGAAGCAGTCAGTCATTGAAAACCCTATGAGGGTCGCTGAGTCGGATACCGACTCGATGGCACCTAACAACAAAGTGCCCAGGGGTGGGGTGGGGTGTGAGTGGAGTATAAAAAGGTAGAGGTAGTGCCCTAGGGGTGGGGATAGCTGGCATTTTAAATCAGGCGCCAGGGAAGGGCTCTCTGTGAAGGTGACCTGAGAGTCAAGCCATGTGGCTCTCAGGGAAGAGCGAGTCCAAAGGGCAAAGCTGAGGCCCAATATGGGAGCGTGTGAGGCTCATTCCACAGGAGCAATGAGGTGGCCTTTTAGAGAGTGAGTAAAAGTCTTAGGGGTGGTTGAGGACGGATGGCAGAGGACTGTTTGCAGGACCGTCCTGGACATTCAGTAGATCCGTGTCCACAGTTAAAACTCAGACTCCTCAAGCTCCTGAAACCTTTCTCACCATCACCGCTCTCATCTGCACTGGCCTGGGAGTCCAGGGCTGTGCCTGAGCCCCCAGCCCAGGGCTCTGGCATGCTAGGCGGTCCCAAGGGGCCTGGAGTTAGGAAATGAGGGCAATCGTCAGCTTGTGAAGGTGCCAGGAGGGCCTCAGAGAGCTGGGACTGCGCATCCTGTGCTCCGCTCAGCTGCCTCTTTTGGCTGGCTGGGTGGGTGGGAGCGAGGCTAGGGGAAACCTCTACGCTCTTGAGTTTTCCAGTTGGGAGTTAATTCCGAGAGGGGGCAGGTGCCCTGCCGCTAGAATGAGGTAAGAATTCTGCTTTGGAGCAGTCTCCCCGGCTGGGTTTTGGGCCATGTGCTTCCCCTTAGGGCTTAGCTGCAAAGCTCTTTAGAAGGACCCACAGCTTGGACTTACGGGGAGGAGGAAGGAAGAGGACTCAGGCCTACAATGCAGCTTGGTAGGCCACAGTGTGTTGGGGCGGGGGACTACAGGAGAGACACTGTGGGCCCAGGCACCCTAAGTTCCTCAAAAGGGCTTGGAAGGACTAGGGCTCTTTTCTCCTCCCCACCAGGACTGGGGGGTTGAACACAGGGCCTTGCACGTGCTAGGCAAGCGCTCTGCCATGGATCAGCACCCATGGGGCCCTCCTCTGTTTTCAGTACTGAATCCAGTGCTTTGCACACGGTAGGCAAGGGTTCCGCTACTGAGCCACACCTCCAGCCCCTTTATTTTTTATTTTTTATTTTAAGACATGGTTTCACTAAGTTGCCCAGGCTGCCTCTGGCCTTGAAATCACCATCCTCCTGCCTCAGCCTCTTAAATCCCTGGGATTACAGAGCATATGCCACGGTGCCCAACCTCCTCTTTTATTTTAATTTTATTTTGAGACAGGGTATCCCTAAGTTGTTCAGGCCGCCCCTGCTTGGGACCTCAGACACTGCAGAGCAGCGCTCTACCAACTGAGCTAAATCCCAGCCCTCTTCCTGGCCAGGTGTTCTTAAAGACTATTGGCTTAGGGAACTGATCAGCTCTTCCTTGGGCTGGGAGGTGTGGTGGGCAGCTGGGAGGTGTGGCTGCAGGCCCTGGAAGCCCAGGAAGGTCAGCTGACTAGTTGAGGAGAAGCAGCTGGGGCAGTGCACTGCGGGGCAGTGCACTGCAGACCAGAAGTTTTTTGTTCTTAAGGGCGTGTGACTGGGTTAGGGAGGAGAGGGGAGTTGTTCCTTTTGGACCCAGGTTCCAGTCTTGGGCCAGTTGATCGGTGCCCTGCAGGCAAGTGCTAAGGAGTGTCAGATTCCCCTGTGGAAACCAGGAAGGAATGCCTGTCAGCTAGGTGCTTAGCAGGGGCAGAAGTTGTTGTTGTTGTTGGTAGGTGCCGTCAAGTCGGTATCCGACTCATAGCGACCCTCATAGGGTTTTCAATGGCAGACTGTTTGGGGATTGCCTTGGGAGTGGATTGCCGGGTCCTTCTGCCATTTTTGCGGTGCTGGGAATTGAACTTGGGACCTCAGAGACTGCAGCGCAGCGCTCTACCAACTGAACTAAATCCCAGCCCTACAGGGGCAGAAGAGGAGGGTCCATATTTGGGTTGGAAAGTTGGGGCTGGTAAGGACAGGAGGACCCAGGGGTGCATTCACCCCTGCTCAGCACTGCTAGGGCCCCAATGTCCAGGCTGATGGGGGGACCCAGAATGAGGCCCCTGGGCTCTGACCAAAGGGGCTGGCTGCATGGGGCCAGGAATGGTGATAATTTGTGCCCAGACTTGCCAGGCTAGACTTCAAGAGAAGTCAGGAATGTGGATCTATAATATGAAATCTTCTAATTGGGAATCAATTTACAAAAGAAATCCAGGAAGCACCATGCAGGCCAAGCCAAGATCTCCACCCGGTGGGTGATCTCCTGCCCTGGCAAAGGTGGCACTGAAGGCAGCTCACTGGCATCACTGGAAAAACAGGGACGTCTTGCTTGGTTGTGTGGTCCTGGGAAAACCTCTTGCTCTCTCTGGGCCTATCTCCTGGCCTGTGAAAGGTCCTGGTCTGTAGGGCTTCTCCCAGTTTGGGCAGTGTGTGACTAGGGAGGGCACCCGGGAAGATGGTTATTATGGAAGTGACTGTTCCCTGGAAATGCGCTTCCGGGATTGGAGGCGGCGCACTCAGGCATTTTGTGTGTCCACAGTCTGTTGTGTGGGGGAGAAGGTAGGTGTGTCCTAACTTGGAGCTTTGTGAGGCACAGCGTAAATAGCATCGTTTTAATAACCCCGTGTTGCAGCCTTTCATCGGCTGCTCTGGAAGCCGGTAGGAAGCCTTAATTAACTTCCCCGGAGACCTGGAGAGGCCAGGGTCCTTCTTCCCTATTTGCAGTTACGGGAACACAAGCACAGAGCTGGGAGGTGACTTGGCTGAATGTGCGCCCTGACTCCACTGTCGATTCCATGCTAGTGTAGAGTCCTTCCCTCAACGGGCGAGGATAAGATAGGGATCTGAGGGTCTGCTCGATGTCCATCACAGTTCAGCCAAGCTGCCCGAAGTCCTGGGCAGAGAAGAAAAGGGTCTTTGCCTTTGATTTTTCCCTGGGAGGAGAAGAGGGCGGTCTGAGCTCGGGTGCCTCTCTGGGCCTTTGTCCACGCCTCTCCATCTCTTGCTCCAATTCCCCGGGCCTGGGTTCTCCGTAGCGCTCAGAGCCGGGGGATGGACTGAGCCCCAGATCCCTAAGGTCTCCTTTTGCGGTGCTGGGCATGTCCACCGGCCTGGGGGCGGGGGCGGGGGTGGGGGCAGCGCTGTTCTGGCTGGAGAATTGAGAGTCCGGCAGGGGGAGAAGAGGCTCTGGGTGCAGAGAACCCCGGCTTGTGTGCGTCCTCTTGTTCCCCCTGCCCGCACCCTGCCTGCTCCACCTGTGCCGCGGGCTGTCTCGGGGCGGCAGTGTCTGTGTGCGCTCCCCGGGCCCCACGCGCCGGACCGCTTTCCTGCACACGGCTCCTCCGGGGACCCGGGTGCCCTGAGTTCCTGGCGGCAGCGCCCCAGCGTCCCTGGGCGCGCAGGGCACGGGCCCTTTAAATCCTCCGGGGCGGCGGCGGCGGGCCGGGGATGACATCAGCGGGCGGGCCCGGGGCTCAATGGGAGCCGCGGGGGCGCGCTGGGCGGGAGCGCGCGAGCCGGCGGCGGGGGCGGGCGGCCGGGAGGAGGGAGGCGGCGGCGGCGGCGAGAGCCCAGAGTCAGAGCCCGGCTGGGCCGAGCGGAGCAGAGCGGAGCGCGGCGCGGCGGCGGCGGCGGCGGTGGAGGCAGCTGGGCCGGGAGAGGCTGGCGTGCCGGGCGGCTCCGCGAATCCTCCGGCATCCGCCCCGGCGGGCCGCCCCCGCCCGTGGCAGCCCCCCGAGCAGCGGCCCGTTACCGGCGCCTTCCCGGCGGGGTAAGTATTGGGGGGCCCCGGGCCCGCGGAGGGGCGCAAACCGGGGGGAAACGGGGCTCCCTCCGCCTCTTTGTTTTTGCTGGAGAGGGAGGGGAGCGGAGGGCGGACACGCGCGTCCGCGCGGGGGCTTGGGGGGCAGTCTGGGCGCCGCCCGCTCGGCCCGCGAGGACAAAGGCGCTGCTGGGGACCGGGAGGAGGGGGACTGTTATTTTGCAGGCTTGCTGGGGGAGGCCCCCAATCCAGCTCACTGCTGCTTCCCCCAGCTGGACACTTCAAGGCCCCAGTCAGCCGAGGCAGCCACTGGGCTGTGATTTGGGGACTCTGAGGGATGGGGCCTGGGACAGGGGTGCTGGGGGCATCCGATGCTGTTGATTTCGGCTTCACTGCCAAACCTTAGGCTTCTGTAGGTTCTTCCGGACAATCAGCAGGGTCCCCCCCTCTTGTGGCCCCGGTGCCCCAGACCCAGGGTCAGCAAGTCTGTCTCACACGTTGGGTGGGGGTGTTTGGGGGTCCTGAGGTGATGGGGCGCGTGGTCACCCAGGCCACCGGCTTTGTTTTCCTTTGTGGAGAGAGGAAGGGAGGGAGATATTTATCCGACAGGATTCTCCCATTCCTGTGTGCGAGAAATCCATGTTCTGCAAGTCTTCTGGAAGGCAAACTGTTAGTGCCTGGGAGCCTTATAGAGAGGGCTTCCAAGTCCTCTTAATGCCCCAACTCATCGAGGCGAGCCCCCTCCCCAACTTTGCCCTGAGTTTTCTTGCATATTTGCTTCTTGGCATAGCTTCCTTCGGGGAGAAGAATTTGGGGAGAGAGGCGGTACAGTGTCTTAGTGGCTTCCAGTAAATGCCTGTGTTTGAGTATCCTTGGCCTTCAGGTCCAGGATGTCCCTTTAATTTTTATTTTAACGGTGCATTGACAAGGGTCCTGACCCTGGGGAAGGGGGGTGGTGTCAGGAAGTAAAAAAACTTAACCATGTGCTACACTGGCTAGTAGTTTGTATAATTTTTCTAACCAGGAAAATTTTCTAACTCCTGAATGCTCATGTCTGCCCTTTTTTTTAAACTTTATCTCCCCCACCCCACCCAGCCCCCGTGGGAGAAGCAAAGAACTGGAAATCTTCTCTGGTTACGGAAGGAAACCTTCCTCTCCTCTCTAGGGGGCTTTCGGGGGAAGGAGTGCTGGGAAGGGTAGGCTCTCCCTAGGGCCTTGGCCCCCAGGGGCTGAGAGACCCTGGTGGTTTGGGTGGCAAGCACAGAGTGGTTTTGGGGATGTGCAGGGCTAGGGGTTTGCTCCCCTTTCCCCTTCTGCACTGGCGAGGAGAGGGGCTGGGGGTCATGTGCGGTATATTTATGTAAGACACCCAGACAGAGGGTACAGGTATTTATATAACCCGGCATGGGTATTTATGTAATATAGGATGCCAGTATATTTATGTTCCTTTCCTAACCTGAGGCTCACCCGGCTGCCATGTGTGGTCTCTGAATTGGTGTTGGTGGAAAATGGGCTGGGGGGGGGTTAGTGGTGGTGGTGTTTGTGGATACACACCCAGGCCCCCAGCAGGGCTTGCTGTGTGCCTCTGGCCTCTCATCCCTTGGCGGCCACCTGCTTAGGAAGCTGGACGGTGTGTGGACGTGGGGTTTGTGGCGTCTGGGTTTCCTGCAAACGTGCACGGTGTTGCTGCTGGCAGCTGGGGCGGCTCAGCTGGGCCAGGCCAGGCGTGTGGGCAAAGGGCCTTGACGGAGCGCCAGGAGTTTGGCTGGCATGGGGTGGAGGCCGCTTCCTTGTGGTTGTTGAGAGGCTCATGGTGGCTCCCCAGTTGCTGGTGCTGGGCTGGGGTGTCTCTCGGGGCGGGAGCTGTTGGCTCTCGTAGCCTGCCCACTGTGGAGTGAATCTCCTGGCTGCCTCCCCGGCCGCCTGGCTGCTGGGGTAGCCCTTGGCAAGGGGAAGAGGCAGCACAGTGCTTTTTCGTCTTCCTGTTTTGCCTCCTGGCCCTGGCATAAAATAAATCCTGTGTGTGAGGGTGGGAGGCCACCAGGTGGGCCAGCACGACTCCGGTCCGGGCAGTCATATGTGACACTCTGCCGCTGACTGGCTGTTGGGTAGTGTGGGGGCAGTGGCAAGGCCTCTCTGGGTCTGAGTTCCCATCTGCAAAAGGTGTCCCTTCTTGGTCATGTACGCTGGCCCTCTTGTAAACACACCAAGCTCTTGGATCCCCTTCCTCCTTCCTCTCTCTACTCTATAGTTTGCCATTCTCTGTTCCCCAAGCAGCCAAAACTGCCCCAGCCTTTGAGTCTCCTCCTTTGCTGGCCTCGAGCACAGGCGCCCAGACTTTGCCCCAGGCCAGTACAGAGAGGTCCCTGCCAGGTGGCCCAGGCACCATTGTCTGTGGGCTCGAGGCACCCAGGAAGGAAGGAAGCTGCTTGAATCAGAACTCCTGCCCCACAGGGATGGGTGGCTTAAAACCTGGTTCCGGTCACCCCCGCAGTTCCAGGGCCTTCTCAGGAGACCCTCCCGCCTGGTCTTGAAGGAAGCCAGCCCTGAAAGTCTGTCCAAAGAGACACGTGCCCAGAGGCCAGGGAGAGGTTCTCGGCGTCCCCAGAGTGAGGGCTCAGGCCCCTCCGGTGGGGCTCCCTGGAAACTGGCCAGCCTGGCTCTGGACAGAGGCAGTGCTTGGGCAGACCAGACGGGCTATGGAAGCCTCGTCTAGTTCCAGGCCCTAGAAGCCTGGGGTGGAGGAAACCCTGTCATTTCAAAGAGGGGCTGAGGAGCGATTTGGGGATCTCCCCTTTATTTCATCCTCCTGTCTCGGGAGCTTGAGACTTGCTGGTGGTAGCCATGGTAGTACCCTGGAATAGTCTGCTCCAGCTTTGGGATTTGTAAACACCCCCCAAGTTCATGCCTTGGGAGACGGACCTGGCAACCCACTCCCAAAAATCAGTCTGCCATTGAAAACCCTATGAACAGCAGAGAAGCATTGAAAATCGTGTTTCGCCTGTTGTACACAGGGTCGCTATGAGTCGGATACCGACTCGACAGCACCTAACAACAACAAAGTTCATGCCAACAAGGACTTGTCTTTAGCCCTTGGCGTTGAAGTGAGTCGCTGACAAGCCTGAGACCTGTGACTTCCTCTGCTCCCACATCCTCCCCACTCCCTGTCTCCCGCTTTGGCCTGGATTTTCCACACAGGGCCTTGGCCCACTGTGACCAGCTGCCCCCTCGAGAGGCTCCTGTTAGCGGGTCCCTGAATGAGTCTCCCAAAGAGATGCTCGCTTGGCTCTCTCCTCTGGGGACTTGGCTCTAATTCCGCCTTTTCCAGGCTGAGCTGAAACCTGTTTTAAACCTGCCTCCGTTGTTACCCAGATGTGTGGGGGTCTGGGTTGTTGGGCTACCTGAGACCTTCCAGCAAAGGGAGGCTCACTAGCTTCCTGAACAGTGGGAGGGAGTCCCTGGTGGCCTTGCCTGGCCTTTGGTGGGGGAAGGGCAGGACCCTCTTCCAGGCACCCCCTTCTCTGACCCCAGTGTGTCTGCTTCCCCCTGCAGCAAGGGTGAATCATGGAGCTGCGCGTGGGGAATAAGTACCGCCTGGGACGCAAGATCGGCAGCGGGTCCTTTGGAGACATCTACCTGGGTAAGTGTTCCTGGGGCTCCTGGGACAGCCAGGGGTGAGGAGGAAGGAGCCCGGGACTTCAGGATCTGGAGCCAGAGCTTTGCTCCAGTGCCACGGGTTGCCTCTGGGGCCGCCTGCGGGGAGGGGGCGCCTTTCGCAGCTGGGCAGGGTGCGCTTGCTTGCTATGCTGGGCTGAGGAGGGAGTTTATAGCCGTGATTTCCAGCTGCAGCTGACCTGGGTCTCCAGCTAGACATGGGAAAGCCCCCGCCTCTTGCATCCTGGGAGAAAATAGACAGAAAGGAGTCCTGGGCCCCCACTTGACCCCCAGCGAGGCTTCTTCCCTCCCTGGGATCTGACTCCTGAAATGCAGCCCAGGCAGCCTTCAAATGGTGCAGGGGAGGGGTCTCTCCGGATGTGCTTCCTGCTGGCCATCTGAGTTCCTTCTGATGTTGTCATTTTAAGCAAATCACTGACATCTCCACTCTCTCCGAGGCTTCTGCCTTCGGATGCTACTCTTCTAGCTTGGGGCGGGGCACCGTCATGAGTCACAGCCCTTCCTCTGCAGTTGGTCTGGAGGGGAGAGATTTTGGTTGGTAATTGAAGATTTGGGGCAAGGGGATTTGGTCGTTAAGGCAAGGTGGCAAGCCTCCTGGGGTTTATCGTTGGTCCTGTGCCTGTGGCCTCAGAAGCGGGCCTGAGCTGCGTTTGCACCTCTGTTTCGCCTTTGGAAAATGAAAATGAATCACTTTCATGCTGGGCAGAGGAAACGGACGCAGGTAGCATGTTGTGTTGATGAATTCCGAGTGCAAGGGTTTCTCTGCTCCCGTGGCCAGGGTCCCCGTCCCTTGGAGTATGAAGTCGGCCTCTCAAGGAGGGGACGCGAACATTCTCCAAGTGTTTACCTGCAGGGCTCTTTCTGAATGTGATCCCGCTCAGGGCAGCCCCTGGAAAAAAAAATGCTGCTAATGGAATGGAGGTGCAGCACGGTCAAGGTGACTGCCCAAGGTCACTCCAGAAAATGGGCAAAGGCAGCCTTGACGCCAATAGCTCTCCCAAGTGAGTGTGGAAGATGGACAAGCCTGGGTTCTAGACCTCACTTTCGAGGCTGCGCTGTGACCTGTGTGCCCCCATTCGTGAAATCTGTGTATTGGTGTTGCCTGACTGACCGAGCGCTGGTAGGAGGCAGAGGGGAAACCGCCCCATTTTGTAAACTGCGCAGCGCCAGCTGAAGGTGTGGTTCATTGCCGAGCACTAAGGAGATCGTCCTCCTCTGTAGAGAGCGCGGGGTTCGCAACCAAGGCCAGGAGGGAAGGAGAATGTGTGGTTGGAGTTGGTCTAAAGGTTTTCTCTGAGTGTGGCGACACACCTCTGTAGTCCCAGCTACTCAGGAGGCTGAGGTGGGAGGATCCCTTGAGCCCAGAACTTTAAAGCCAACCTGGGCAACATAGGAGGAGCATCTCAAAAAATGCATAAATAAGTAAAATAAAATCAAGGTGTTCTATGCACCTGGAAGCTCCTCCCAGGAGGAGGCATGAGGTTGTGTCTGCCTGTCCCCCTCCGTCCCCCAGTGTCCAGCATATGCCTTGCCCACAGCTGGTGCCCCGTGAAGGCTTGTCAAGTGAACAAATGAGAAAATGGAAACTGTCCTGTGCAAAAGCCTCCCTGTGGCAGCCTAGAAAGTGGGGACTTGGGGACTGGGCCAGGCTCAAAGTCCCTACTCTTTTCCTCCTTTGCTTTGTGACCAGGGATAAGTCACTTTCTCTCTCTGAGCTGCAGTATTCTCACCCGCGCCCCAGGAGTGCCCAGCTTGCGTTTGTGGACCTGGGGAGGGTGTCAGGAATCTTCCCCGCTGGGGCTCCTGGCTCGGGACTGAAGGGTACAGAGGTAGCTCTTGGCACAGACGGGCACTTGCCGCCACACTGCATCCAGTCCTGGCCCTCTTTCTGCAGAGGAGACGTGGAAGCCCACGGCAGGGAGGGCAGCCCAAGGTCCCTCAGAAAAGCCGGTGTCCCTGTTTCATGTGGCACTCCTTCCCCCAGGGGCAGAACTTGCCTCTCATCTCACTGATTTCCAAAACTAGGTCCAGATTTACCCCCATTTGTGTCAGTTCTGGAGTGAGTTCAACCTGGGTCTTTTCCTAGCTAGCTGATGGCCTCTGGCAGCCTTGACGTCCCCATCTGCAGGATGGGACTGTGAGGACTGAGGACCCAACAGTAGTGCCTTTACCCTGTGCCCCCACTATTGGGCCCAGGCCAGAGCTAGTATTTTCCAAGGATTTTGATCCTGTTGGGCCTGCGTGGGGGAGGGGAGCCGCCCTCCCACCATCCATCCTTGCTGATTGCGTAGGTGTGGGGCCGGCTCTGACGCGCCTCCTTGCCTTGCACCATGCGAGGCCCCTGTCCTGCCAGCGTGGACAGTGGTGATTGTAGGGTCTCCCCGGTTGGCCTTGCTGGCTCGCTTTGTTCAGCGTGCTGGCCACAGTCTCATTGCCAGTGCCCAGGCCAGGGCCAGACTCCAGATGGCCTCTACAGGTGGGGCCAGGCGCGGCTTCCAAACCCTGCTTTCCAGGATTGACGGCGGGCCAGCACCCGGATGCGCACACTGTGAGTGTCGCTGTGAGGCCCCCAGCTCCCTTCAGGTCCCCCACCCTCGGCATAGGAAGGGCCCCACTTTGTTAAGGGACTTGGCTTCACGAGGTCCTGAGGTGGCCAGGCATGGGCCTCTTCCCTGGCTTTGCATCATGGGGAACCCTCTGGGCCTCCTAGAACCTCTAGTCCCCCGCTCGGAAGGGCCAGGGAGCAGCACTCCCCGACCGGTGGTACAGGGCTGAGAGTTGGTGCGGGGAACCTCCAGTCCTCTGATTGGCAGGAGCCAAAGTTGTGCTGCTGTTGGTACAGGGGTGGGTGGGCTTCCTCCCTGACCCCGCAGTCCACCAGGTCCCCGATTGTGTCTGCCAGGAGCCCCCATTCATTCAGGGCTGGCTGCTTCCCTCCCTGCCTACAACTTCCCAAGACTCTAGCCCTCTGGGGCCGGCCAGGCTCATGCCCTTCTCTGTGTCCAGGTTTGTTTGGAGGACTGACTAGTCCTCCCGTGGGGCCACTGTGTCCACCTGATGAGGCACGCTCTGGCCTGAAAGGGGGCCATTTCTTCTGGCTCCCAGGTCTTTGTGTGACACACCTCACCCACCTGACCCCTTGACACAGCCCCTGTCCAGCCTCTGCCTATACGGACCGTATCGGCCACCTCCCTCCATGGCTCCCCTGCCCTGGGCTCCCGCCTGTGGCCCCTGCCCTGGCCCGTTGCACGTGGCCACTCGCTCTTTGTTTCTCCCACAGAAGGGAGTGAGCGCCAGGGCAGGCCTGCCCCAGCTGGCCCAGGCGCAGTGCGGCTCTGCGAGTTAGATCAGGCTGATGCCAGGGAGTCAGAATGCAGAATAAAGCAAGGGCTTCCAGGGCTAAATTTCAAATCCTGTGCTGCTCCAACCAGTCCTGCCTGACCTGGGTCAGTTACTTAACCTCTCTGAACCTCAGCTCACTGGCTGGGAGAATTCAGGAAGATAAAAGATTGGCCAGCCTCCTGATGGGAGTCAGAGGCCGCCAGGGGCCTCGGGGAGGGGAGGTGGCAGTGCAGGTTTCCAGCTCTTTCCGGATCAGAAGACTTTGCCTGACAGCTCGAGTCCTTGGTCCTAGGAAGCTGTGTGACATGGTCATCCCACCTTTGGTGTCTTGCTTTTTCCACACGTCAAGTACAGATGCAAACTGTAGTCCTGGCAGGACAACAGTTGGGCCCAGGCCGGACAAAGGGCTCCCTCCACCCTCCACATCCCCAGCGCCGCTCCTCCCTGCGCACGTCCACTGAATTGCCCAGTACTGAAGGCCCTGCCTCAGACGTCATCAGTCTGCACCGTTCCTGGGCAGGCCACCCTCAGCTCCTGCCTGAACAGCTACAGTGGCCTTCTCCCATGTCTCCCTGCCCCCTGGAGGCCCCTCCAGCCCTTTCTAATATACCAGCAAATCTCAGTGGGGGCCATTGTTGTCCCCCAGGGGCATTTGGCAAGTTGTGGAGACATTTTTGGTTATTGCAACTCCGGGGGTGGGGGTGATTGTTGTTGAGTGCCCTCGTGCCGGGTCTAACTCATAGTAACCCTGTGTACAACAGAACGAAACACTCCCCGACACTGTGCCATGCATGCAGTCTTTTTTATGTTTAAGCCCATTGTTGCAGTCACTATGTCAATCCATCTGTTGAGGGTCTTCCTTTTTCTTGTTGACCTGCCACTCTCCCAAACAGGATGTAGGTACAGGCATCTAGTGCATTGAGGTCGGGGATGCTGCCAAACACCCTGTGATGCACAGGACAGCCTCCACAACAAGGAACTACCTGGCCCCAAATGCCAGCACTGCTAAGATTGAGAACACCTGTGCCTGACCCAGACCCTCAGCCCGAAGGCCAGGATCCCAGCTGGCGACTTGACAACCTTGAGATCTCACCCCTCCCCATCTCTTCTACTGTCTTCCTCAGCTACCTAGGTCCCACCCCACCAAACCATTCAGTGTTCACCGCAACCCCCGCTGCTGGGCCTTTGCATGTGCCAGGACCTTTGGGGTCTGGCACAGTACTGTATCTGGGCCATGGGCCCTGGTAGCTTCCTTCCAGGGAGACGTTCCTTCCCTCCAGAACATTGCTTGCTCCCTCTTCCTTTGCCTACATGGGGGCAGCTGCCACTCCCCACAACCCCCAACCAGCGGCTTCTCTCTGTACCCTGGCCAGTCCTTCTGCATCAGCTCTCATTTTTGTGAAGTGGTTACCATGTACCAGACCCTCTGCTAAGCTCATCTGTCCAGCAGAACAGCCAGCTGAGCTCAGTTCTGCCAGCAGTTTGCAGGGGAGGCCCTGAGCACACAGGGCTCAGGCGGCTCATCTGAGCTCCCCTGGTTAGGAGGTGGCAGAGTCGGGATCTGGGCTCCAGCACTTAGCTCTTGCCCACTGCATTCTCCTGCCTCTTGTGCCCACGGCAAGGTGAGTCATGTCTTCATGGCCCTTAGAAGTCTGTGGACTCTATGAGTGATGAGTGTTGATGGGTCAAAAGCACTTTAGTTTGCAAACTAGTTTCTCTCCCTTTGCCCACTGGGTTTAGTCATCTCCTATTTTCCTTTCGGGGGGCTGGGATTTAGTTCAGTTGGTAGAGAGCGGCTCTGCAGTCTCTGGGGTCCCAGGTTCGATTCTTAGCACCACAAAAAATGGGAGAAGGATGTGGCAATCCACTCCTGAGGCAATCCCAATCCTGAAACAGCCATTGAAAACCCTATGAGGGTCACTGTGAGTTGGACATGCCTTGATCTGGCTCCTAACAACAACAATTCTTCTTTCAAAAATCCAAATACCTGAGCCAGGCACGGTGACGCACGCCTGTAATCCCAGCAGCTGGGGAGGCGGAGGCAGGAGGATCTCAAGTTCGAGACCAGAGACAGTCTGCATAATTTAGCAAGACCTTGTCTCAAAAAGTAAAAAAATGAAGCTGGGCGTGGTGACGCACGTCTGTAATCCCAGCGGCTTGGGAGGCAGAGCCAGGAGGATTGCAAGTTCGAGACTAGAGGAAGTCTATGTAACTTAGCAAGACCCTGTCTCAGGAAGTAAGGAAAAAAAATAAAAGGGCTGGGGGTGCAGCTCAGTGGTCCAGCACTTGCAAAGCATGCAGGTGTGAGGTCCCGGGATCAACCCCCACTACCACAAAAAAAAAAAAAGTAAAAAAATGGGTTGGGGGTGCAGCTCAGTGGTCCAGCACTTGCAGGGCATGCAAGCACGAGGCCCTGGGTTCAACTTCCAGTACTGAGAAAAAAAAAAATCCAAATACCTGAGCTGGGCATGGTGGCGTATGCCTGTAATCTCAGCAGCTGGGGAGGCGGAGGCAGGATCGCTAGTTCAAGACCAGAGGCAGTCTGCATAACTTAGCAAGACCTTGTCTCAAAAAGTAAAAAAAAATG
>VMDO01001674.1:148614-167953 GCA_007922755.1 Pedetes capensis | reverse complement strand
GTTGGGGGTGCAGCTCAGTGGTCCAGCACTTGCAGGGCATGCAAGCACGAGGCCCTGGGTTCAACCTCCAGTACTGAGAAAAAAAAAAAAAATCCAAATACCTTTACAAAATCAACAATCAAAACAGAAAAATGTATGAAGTGACAGAAGCAAGTGATAAAAGATCACGTGGTACGATTGTGTGTCTGTAGAATGTCCAGAAGAGGCAAATCTGTAGAGACAGAAGGCGGATTAGTGGCTGTCAGGGGCTGGGGAGAAGTGAAGCATGACTTCTGAAGGGTCTGGAGGTTTGGGGTGATGACAACAGGTTGATTGTGTGGTGGTTGTACAAGCCTGCAAACACACGGCGAAAACCGCTAAGCTGTATCCTTGAAGTGAATGAATTGTACCTAGGTAAGTTACATCTCAGTAAGGAGGTGAAAGTGGCAACATGTAACAGTCTTCAGTAAAGTATCCTCCACCTCTGAGCCTGCCCAGGCTCCGGGTTTCTCAGTGTTTCTCTTCACTGTTTCTTTATGTAGATACAAGCAGGCACAGATACTTAGTTCCCCACGTTTTTTGTAACTGAAAGGAGAGCACAGAATACATGTTCTGTCCTTTGCCGTTTCACTTCCTGCATCTTGGAGATCGGCCACTTCTGCACAGAGAGCCTTCCTCATTCTCTTTCCATTGTATTCTGTTTTATGGATGGGCTATTCTTTATTTAACCAGTCCCCAGATGACGGACATTTGGGTCCTGTCCAGGCTTTTGCTATTGCAAACGGTCTACAGCAGCCAGCCTTGTCCAGGCCTCATTTTGCACCGTGCAAGGATGTTGGCTAAACCCCCAGAAGTGGAGGTGCTGGTCAGAGCTGAGTGGCGGCAAATCACCCTGCTGTAGGGATTGACAGGTTCATTGTCCACTCGCCTAGGGAGGTTGGCCCCGCCAACCAACAAAGGGACGCAATCTTCTTGTGGGACTTTGGACAATTCAGGCTAAAAAACAGTCTTTAGGGATCATTTTCATCTTCCTTTCTCTTGAGGAGGTTGAACATTGTTTCCTATGAGTAAGCCATTCATATTAATGATCTCTTTCCTGAGAAGTGTCTGTTCACATCCTTTGCCCCATTTCCTGTTAGATTTTTCTTCCTGTGGATTTATAGGAGCTCATGATATTTTAGTTCTTTGCCTGTGCTAAGAATTGTACAAAATATGACTAAAAAAAAAAAGAGTTGAAATTTTAAAAAATATTTTTACAGTGAAAGACACATTGCTGTTAATACCCTGTTCCCCCCAAAAAAAGAACTCCCCCTGACTTCAAACACACTTACCCCATCATTCTTGCTACTTTGTAAAGCAGTTCTGAAAGTCTTCTTTAGAGAATGTCTTTAGTTTCATCCTTTATCATGACAGCGCTCCCTGTCACACATCACTTCTGGTATGCCAGTTTCTGTCATATAAAAACATTACAGTGTGTCCTCATCCACCTTATTTACCAGATCTGGCACCATGGGACTGTGACTTCTGGCTGATCTCGAGCGTCAGAATGACTGTGAAAAGTAAATGTTTTTGGTCAGTTCAAGACATCGAGACAGCTACAACTGCCCAATTAAAGACACTCATGAAAGAGGACTTCCACAACTGCTTCAGAGAGTGGCAGGAACCCGCCAGGCATGGTGGTGCACACCTGTAATCCCAGTGGCTGGGGAGGCGGAGGCAGGAGGATTGCAAGTTTGAGACCAGAGGTAGTCTGCGCAATTTAGCAAGATTCTGTCCCCCCAAAATATATAAAATTGGTTGGGCGTGCAGCTCAGTGGTCCAGCACTTGCAAAGCATGGAAGCACGAGGCACTGGGTTCAACCCCCAGTATGGGGGGGGGGGAGAAAAAGAAGAAAGTGGCAGGAACCATGGGATAAGTGTGTTTGAAGCCAGGGAAAATATTCTGAGGGAGATTAATGCCAGTGTGTCTTATACTGTAATAAATTTTTTTGGAAGGGAGGGGGGACCCCCCCCCATCTTTTTTGATGGTTTCTGGACATTATTGTTGTTAGATGCCACTGAGTCGGGTCTGACTCATAGTAACCCTAAGTACAACAGAACAAAGTGCCCCCCGCCACCGTCACTGTGCCATGCCTGACACTGTCAGTGCTTCTCTGATATTCATAGGGTTTTAGCAGGATTGTTATGGGAGTGGGCTGCCAGGTCCTTCTCCCTACCCTGCAGCACCAGGTATTCCCAGGTGGTCTCCCATCCAAGGACTTAATCAGGTCTACCTTGCTTAGCTTCCAAGATCAGATGCTGGAGTGCTATCTGGACATTGAGTGAGGCTAAAGACAGCTTGCCTCACCATGAGGTTCTATGGCCCCTTCCGTGAGCACCACTCAGTTGAAAGAGGAGGATCTTCTGTCACTTCGAAGGGCCCTGGGGACTCTTGTCAGTCCCCTCTTCTGCCTTCTCCTCACAGAGGTAACCACCAGCTGGCAGTTTAAATTATTCCCTTTGATGGAGAGTTTTATCACATGTTTACATCCCTACATCTTTAGTGTTGCATGCTTTGAAAATGAGACAAATAGAACTGTGCTTTTGTCTGTCGCTTGTTTTGTCTCCCTTTTTAAAAAATTGAGGCAAAATTTACATAACATAAAATTAGGCATTTAAAAAGTGTGCAGTTCAAAGCCGGGTGTGGTGGCCCGCCTGTAATCCCAGCACGCAAGAGGCAAGGTGGGAGGATTACGAGTGTGAGCCCAGCCTGGGCTACATGGTGAGATGTTGTCTGAAAAAAACAAAAAGACACCCGTGCGCCATGGCGCACACCTGTACTCCCAGTGACTCAGGAGGATCGCGCCTTTAAGGCAGAGGCAGCCTGTGTACCTGAAGACGCTGCCTCAAAATAAAAAATAGAAAAGGGACTGGGGGTTGCAGCTCAGTGATGGAGCACTTGCCTAGCATGCTCGAGGCCCTGAGTTCAACACCCCTGTACTGCAAACAAACAAACAAAAGCATACAGTTGAATGGCATTTATTACAGTGTTGTGCAGCCACTACCCCATCTAGTTCCAGAATGCTTCCTCATTCCTAAAGGAAACCCTGCACCCATCAAGTAGCCACGCCCGTGATCCCCACCCGGAGCCCCTAGAAACCATTGATCTACTTCCTATTTCTATGGATTTGTCTATTCTGGACATTTCTGCATTTTGTGTCTGGCTGCTTTCACTGAGGATTTTGTTTATAAGATTCATCCATGTGGTAGCAGGTACCAGCACTCCATTCCTTTCTATGGCTGAGTAATATTCCACTGTATGGAAAGGCCGCATTCTCTCTGTTCATCCACTGGTGGCCACTTGGTGGGTTGTTTATTGTGAAGAGTGTTGCCGCCTGCTGTCTTTGACCTTGAGTTGAGATGCTGGGAGTGACTGTTGCGATGTGAAGCTGTCATCCACCCCACTTCACTGCCTTCTGGGATTCCTTGTAAGACTGCATTACTGTGGACCGCTATGCTGCCTCTGGGCCTCTGGGTGACTCCTTCCTGTGTACATCTCTGTCCTTTCCCCCAGTGTGTGTGTACTCCAAAGGACCTGTGCTCAGGACGGGGGTCGCCTAATCGAGCATGTGTGACTGTTCAGCTCTTCCAGATACATGCAAATGGTCGTGTCAACTTGTCCTCTTTTATTTTTATTTATTTATTTATTTATTTATTTATTTATTTATTTTTCTCATTCTTTACATTTTTTTCCTCCCCTGGGGATTTCTGGCTGTGGAATGAGCCAGTTGTAGCAAGGACATTGCTTGTTTAGTTCCATCCTTTCCCCTGATTGGAGTGGCGGCCTTGTCCCGCCCTAAGGTCTTCCATGGCTGTGTTTCCCAACTCTCTTGGGTCTGCTTGGTTGACCCCCTTTGATCTGCTTGGGTGACTTGCTTTGACTCTCTTTAGTCTTGTTGGGTGCCAATGGGACATTGCTCTGGTTCCTGCACCTAGAGTCATTCCTGGCCCTGTCAGGGAAACCCCCTGCCCTCCAGCTCGGCTCCCCTCTTACAGCTGGGGAAACTGAGGAACAGTGCCATTTGGATTTGATCTTTTTTGTGACTTCTTGATCCGGGGCTGGGCCCAGGCCACGAGCTAGCCTTGGTGTGCATAAAGGTATTTTCCTTGGCCCTTTATGGTTGCCGGTGAGAACACAGGAGGGGATGGGGAAGAGGCAGGGGTGTAGGCAGGTCCCTTGTGCCTGCCTGCACTCAGAAGCTAGCAGGGCTGGGATTCACAACTTACTGGCCACGTGACCCTGAGTGGGTCTCTGTTTTCTCATCTGTATAATGGGGCTGAGAATCAAGTGAGAGATGAGAGGGGGTGCTGGGGACAAATGCGCGGGGCCACATTTGAAAGTGTCAGTGTTGACATGGTGCAGTAGGGGCCAGTTATCAGGCCCATCTCTTCCGGAACTTCCTGCAGCTCAGGGTTGTCAAAGAGTGCCCACACCCACCCCCTGAGCTCCCGGCCCCTACTCTCCTCTGAGCGCCACCTTGGCCCAACACACCCCACAAGCCTTGCCTATCTCCAGGACTGGGCCTCCTGTGCGCCTTTTGTGCCAGTCTCTCTGGCTGCACCCGACCGTGCGCGGTCCGGGGTGCCTCACCAGCTGCTTTTCACTTGCTGCTCAGGAAGCCTTTGCTGAGCTTCCTGCACCCGCGCTGTGTCCCCCGGCCCCCTGCCTTCTTTCCAGGGCCCAGCACCCAGCAGTCTCAGATTCGGAGTGGGGACTCCTGGGCTGCCCAGGGTGACCCTGGTCCTTTGCTTCCCCGACCCCTGCAGGTGCCAACATTGCCTCTGGTGAGGAGGTAGCCATCAAGCTCGAGTGTGTGAAGACAAAGCACCCGCAGCTACACATAGAGAGCAAGTTCTACAAGATGATGCAGGGGGGAGGTGAGGCGGGGCGGGGCCGGGGGGCAGGGCCGAGGGGCGGGGCTGGGAGGTGCAGCCCCTGACAGCCCCTCTCTCCGACCCCAGTGGGCATCCCATCCATCAAGTGGTGCGGGGCCGAGGGCGACTACAACGTGATGGTCATGGAGCTGCTGGGGCCCAGCCTCGAGGACCTCTTCAACTTCTGTTCCCGCAAGTTCAGTCTCAAGACGGTGCTGCTCCTGGCTGACCAGATGGTGAGGCCCCCACCCCCCTGCCCCGGCCAGGCCGGCCCCTTTCTTCCCAGCTTCTGCCTCCCTGTCGTTTCGATGAGCACAGGATGCCAGCCCTGTGTCCTGCGCCCGGAGGATGCTGGAGGAGGAGGCAGGGACAGGGACATAGGATGTGGCTGGTTCCTGGGCTGGCAGAATCCGGGGGTGTTTATTCAACATGCTGATGCCAACCTGGATGCAGTGGCACATGCCTGTGATTCCAGTGGCTTGGGCTGGGGATACAGCTCAGTGGTTAAGCGCTTGCAAAAAAGCGTGCATGAGGCGCTGGGTTCAACTCTCCAGTACCTCAAACAAAAAAACAAAAACAAAAACAAAAAATTCCAGTGACTCTGGAGGCGGAGGCAGCAGGATCATAAGTTCCAGGCCAGTGGCAGCCTGCACAACTTAACAAGACCTTATCTCAGAATAAATAAAATATGGGCGAGGGTGCAGCTCAGTGGTAGAATGCTTGCAAAGTCTATGTGAGACCCTAGTTTAACCCTCCAGGACCACAAAAAACAAAAAACATGCAGTTGCCTGGCCCAACTACAGACTTGCAAGCCAGCTTCCTAGGGTAGGGCCTGGGACTCTGCCTTCAGTCGTTTTATAGCTGCCATCACACAGGCCTGTGTCCATCCAAGTGTGGTGACCCTAGGTGGATCGCTAAGGCTCTCGGAGCCTGTCACCTGATGCAAGGCTGCCTGGGCAAGAGCAGGTGTCAGGCCCTCCAGCCCTTGACACACAGGGGAAAGCTTTGTTAAAAAGATAAAGCTCAGTGGTAGAGCACCTGTATAGACTGTGTGAGGCCTTGGATTCGATTCCCAGCACCACAAAAATAAAAGGCCATATAAACGTGTGTATACATGTTTCTGTATATAAAGCCATAGAATTTGGGACCTGGCATAGAGCATGCAGATCTTGTTGCAGGCATTTTGGTCTTGGTGTGCAGATGCCTTACATTTTTAGGCCATACATGTGTGGAGGGGTTGTTGTCAGTTCTCACATGATGAAACTCAGAAGCTCCCAGAGATACTCAGCCATGCCGAAGCCCAAGTCCCTGAGTGGGGCGCAAGCTGCTGGAGATGTGTTCTATGTACAAGTGTTTTTAAAAATCGCTTAAAGGAAAGCCAGGCGTCGTGGCACACACCTGGAAGCCCAGTGACTCTGGAGGCAGAGGCACAGGAATCGATATGAGTTTGAGGCCAGCCTCGGCTACAGAGTGAAATGGTCTCAAAAAAAGGCACATAGTCAGGCACGGCGACACACACTTGTCATCCCAGTGACTTGGGAGGCAGAGCCAGGAGGATTACAGGCTCGAGGCCAGAGCAGCCTGTATAATTTAGCAAGACCCTGTCTCAAGATAAAAAGTAAAAAGTGGGCTAGTGGTACATCCCAGTGGTAGAGCACTTGTAAAGCATGCATGAGGACTTGGGTTCAACCCCCAGTTCTGCCAAAAAAAAAAAAAGTATACATATATCTCTCTCTTAAAGTGAAGGGGGCTGTGTGTTTGCTGATTTCAGTGTTCTGCGTCCTGTCATCCCTCTCAGCCCTGGCAAGTTTAGGCTTCCTCAGTGCCTCTTGCCCTTCCCTGCCCTCCCCTGCCTGCCATCTGGTTGCTGCGGTGCCTCTGGCTCCCGAAGCCCTATGATGGTCGAGCCAGGCAGAGTTCCTAGGGACCTGGCTGCCTTCCCCACTGTCTTTTCATTTTCCATCAGCTTTCTTTCCTCCTGGCTCTTTTCGTGTCTTACAACTTGTTTTGTGAACTCCTTTTGAGTCCATTCTAATGTCACTTCCTCCAGGAAGCCTTCCCTGGCCTGCCCCTTGAAATCATCCTTCAGAGTTGAGGACAGATCTTTCTCCCTGGCCAGGGCAGGGACTGTATGTGCAACTTCCATCGTGGTCAAGGCCCCTCTGTTGAACACTTGCTGAGCGACTTGCTGTCCCCTCTCTTCCCCCAGATCAGCCGCATCGAGTATATCCACTCTAAGAACTTCATCCACCGAGACGTGAAACCCGACAACTTCCTCATGGGCCTGGGGAAGAAAGGCAACCTGGTCTACATCATCGACTTCGGCCTGGCCAAGAAGTACCGGGACGCCCGCACCCACCAGCACATCCCCTACCGGGAAAACAAGAACCTGACTGGCACCGCCCGATACGCCTCCATCAACACCCACCTGGGCATCGGTGAGTGAGCCAGGCCTGTGGCAAGCACACCAGGGATGCTGGCCCAGCTCTGCCCCCATCGGGGCTGGAGGCCCCCTGGGCTTTCCTGGCAAGCCTTGCTCTGAAGGCCCCCTCATCCGCCCTGAGCCTGGCCTTGGACCACGTCTCCCCTTCCTGAGCAGAGCTGCCTGTGCCCTCTGTCCTTGCGGTAGCACTGCTGAGTGGGAGGGACAGGGAAACAAAGGCCCAGAGGTTTACCGCTAATGGCGGCAGCTTCATGAGGGCCAGGGCTGACTATGACCCCAGCACCATTTCATGCCACAACTTGTACCCTCCTCTGCATGGGATGGGCCAGGTGGGAGGGCAGTGGGTGCCTGCTTGTGGTTGTTGAAGGAAGTGGCACCTGGGCTGGAAAAACCGGGCCCGAAACAAGTTGAGAAAGCTCTGTCTCAGACCCTCTGGAGGAGGAGACCACTGTTTCATTTTATTTCATTTCTTTTCCTTCTTTTTTTTTTTTTTTTCCTTTTTTTTCCTGAGACAGGGTCTTGCTCAGGTTGGCTTTAAACTTAAAATGTATCCCAGGCTGTCTTCAAACTCACAGTGATCCTTCTGAATGCTAATATTACAGGCTTGAGCCACCATGCCCCGCTTATAATATATACGTTATTTTTATTTTGAGTCAAGAGTCTCACTGAGTTTCATAGGCTGCCTTTGGCCTCAAACTCAGTCCTCCTGCCTCCATCTCTGGAGTCACTGGGATTACAGACGTGCGCCATGGCACCCGACAGCATTGTTTCTAATAGGGTGGTGGGGAGCCAGGGGGTGCTGGGAAAGGGTGGCCCACACTGGGTCCGTGGTGAGGAGAGCCACCTGAGGAGGAGCCAGGCGTTCCAGTGGACCCTTGCCCTCACCTCGCCTCTGACTCTGCAGAGCAAAGCCGTCGAGATGACTTGGAGAGCCTGGGCTACGTGCTCATGTACTTCAACCTGGGCTCCCTGCCCTGGCAGGGCCTCAAAGCAGCTACCAAACGCCAGAAGTACGAGCGGATCAGTGAGAAGAAGATGTCGACGCCCATCGAGGTCCTCTGCAAAGGCTACCCCTGTGAGTAGCCCTCGGGAGGCAAGACGAGGCCACCCCTAGCCCAGTGGGGGCCACCCTGGCCCTTGACACCAGAGCCCCAATCACGGGGCCCTTGGGAGGCCTGGACTGCCCCAGCCTGGCTGTTGCATATCAGGTGTCCACAGCCCCCACCGGCCTTGCCTCCCAAGGGCCCTCTCCTGGCCCAGAATGTTCGGGGAGGAAGTGGAAGCTTTCTTCCTTGACTTAGATCACGTTGAGATTGTGCGCACCCTTGGGCTCTTGACCGGGTCTGGGTGTGTGACGGCTGTGGACCTGGCCTCCAGGCCTCCAGGCTGCTTGGTCAGAGCAGCTGAAGAGCCGAGAGCTCCGTCCACCCCCGGGACACGGCTCTGCTCACAGGCAGCTGCGCCTCATCACTGCCGGGGGACTGGCATTCGTTCTGTTCTGCCTTCATCCTGCCCCCTCTTAGGTTGTCCTTGTTCATAGGGACAGTGGGTGGCTAGGGCAACAGTGGGTGCTGGGGGCTGTGGGAGTGTGGGCCTCATGGCAGCCACTTCTGTCCCCTGTGACCCCCACAGCTGAGTTTTCAACATACCTCAACTTCTGCCGCTCCCTGCGGTTCGACGACAAGCCCGACTACTCCTACCTGCGCCAGCTCTTCCGCAACCTCTTCCACCGGCAAGGCTTCTCCTACGACTACGTCTTCGACTGGAACATGCTCAAATTTGTGAGTCACCGGGAGGCCGCGGCGGGCTTGGGGGACTGGACGGGGAAGGCCCTGACTCCTAAGGCCAGGGTGACCTGGTGGCGGGCGGGGCTCCCAGCGAATGGGAGCTACCAGCTGGACAGCGTGAGCGACCTCGCTGGGGTCCCGGAACCCTCCCTCTTCAGCCGCATCCGTGCGGCCTGCGTGTGCCGCTGGCGGGGGCAGGGCCCCGGCAGGGTGCTGTCTCCCACCAGGCCAGGGAGGACCTGGTTCTGCTCCGAGTCCCTCCTGGGTGCCCTCGGTGGGGCATGGATGGCTATGGCGGGTCCCCCGGCCGCCCTGATCACGGCTTGCACCCTCCTGCTCCTCTTGCTCTGTGCATCCCAGGCGGCCGCCTTCCCGGAGGCCCCTCTGGCCAGCCTGGACCCATTCAGAGTGGCTTCTTTCTTCCTGGTCGTGGGACCCTGGGTCTTGCTAGGAGGTTCTGTCTCCTTCTTGTAAGGGTCCCGGGGGAGGGGTGGGGAGGAGCGTTCGCCAGCCGTGCCTGGAGCTCTGGGGTCCATGAACTGGTGTGTCTTGTTTCACATCTCTTCTGGGAAAGGGGGCATCCTCCAGCCAGGCTCAGCCCCGGGACAGCGACGCTATTGCACCACCCCGCCCCCGGCCCTGGCCCTGCGCCGGGCCCGCGTGCCCAGCCATGTACTGGTAAGGACCTCCAAGGCCTGGCCCTTCCAGAATTTGCCACTTGGCCGGTGAACCTGAAAGCTGAACCTCAGCTGTGCTCTCTCTGTCCCTTCCAGGTGCCCGGCGCCCCTGGGCACCCAAGGCCCCCCAGATAGGCCCATGGAGGAGGTGGAGGAACTGCCCCCTCAAAACTACTGGCCTGTGGTCTGGACTCCAGGGCCCCAGTTCTGACATCACCAGATGTGCCTGGGCCCATCAGGGCCAAGGGCTGAGGAAGCATCCCTTGGGATGGCAGGGGTGGCACCTTGTTTCAGAGAGGTGGCTCTTCAGTGGAGAGGGTGTAGTGGAAAAGGCCCTGCATGGGACTCTCAGGACTGAGCCAGCCGCCTGAGGGCCAAGACAGGCCTGAAGAAAGATCGCAGCCCCTGCCTGGAAGGGGCCTGGTGGGCACAGGCAGCAGGTCCAGGCTCCCAGCCAGACCCCGCCGGCGGCCTCTGTATTGAACCTGAACTCATTAAACGTCTCCCTACGCTTCATCTTGGTGTGCCTCTCTTTTCACAGAGCGGCCCCTGGCCCGCTCCACCAGATGCTGAGGTGCATTGGTCTTGGGCTCCTCTTTTCTCTGAGTCCCAATCAGTGGCCTGGTTCCAGTCTCTAAGGAAGGGGACAGAGATCAGGCAGAGAATGGGGGTCTCACAGGCCAGGGACCTTGGTTAGTGGCCTCCGTGGCCCTGCTTTCTGGGAGTGAGGGGTGGGACGTGGGCTGGGGGACACCTGAGCCAGCTCTTCTCACCACAGGGCATTGGGCCCTGAGCACCTGCGGTAGGAAGTCACCCTGAGTCTGGTTCTCTGCCGGGCTTGGCCTTTCAGCTCAGTGCAGCCCCAAGAACGTGTTTTGCCTTCTCCAGACCTGTGCCATCCGCTATGGTAACCACCGACTGTGTGGTGCTAACGTATAACTAACTAAAATTACTCCAAATGGAAACTGTCCTTCCTCAGCCATGTTTGCCACATGTTTTGGGGAGCCACAAGTGGCTCGCTGACGACTGCCACATCAAGCAAGGCAGATGTGACCATCTGTTACTGTGGGAAGAAAGTTCTGTGGACAGCTGTTCTCGATGCCTCCTTCACAGTGCCCCTTGTGGGCCTACCAGCTGACAAGATCTCTTCTCAAGCCAGCCAGGTGCACCCTTCCACCCTGGCACTCTGACCCCCTCCCTGGGGTCCTCTTTGAGGCAGGTTCTGGAGTCAGCAGCTGAGCAAAGGCACCAACAGCCTTCCCATCCACCCGCATCCAACCCCTCGATACCGCGGTGACCTCGGCCACCTACATCAGCGAGAGCATCTGCAGAATTGTCCTCCAGAGCCATGCCCCAGAGGCCAGGCCCTCCCATGCCCTCTGCAAGAAGCCGTCACCAGCACCTCCCAACAGACAGGACTCCGTGCTGGGCACCGTGGACTGCGGGCTGTCCGTGAGAAGAATCTCGCCCTTGACCCTGGAGGGGCCTTCCCACGTGGTTTTGCAGCAGGGGGCTGGAATCCCTGGATGCCTCAAACCCAGGATGCCACTCAGCACACACGGCCTCTGTGTTCTGAGGACCAGCCAGGTGGAAAGAAGGAAGCTCCTCACAGCCAAGGACAGAAGTCCATATGACAGGGCTGGATGTCCGTGTGACTTTGGTGTAGACCTTTTGTATTTTCTTGGGGGCAAATAAAGGCCCTGAAAGTTCCCTGGTATGCATTTCTTGATGCGTTGCCTGGGTTGGGTAGAAATATAGTGAGTAGCGCTCTGCCTCCTGCCTGTGGGGCTGGCACTGGCCAGAGCCTGGTACTGCTGAGGCCTGGTGGGCTGTGCACCTCTGAGCAAGTCACTTAGCCTCACGGAGCCTCAGTTTGCCCAACAGCGGGACGATGAAACGTCTCTACCTTTCAGGGTCCATGTGCCCATCTGTGGAAGGAACAGTGGGCCCCACAGCTCTTGTTTCTCTTGAGGTGGGCGATGGGTCAAGCTGGCTGCTGGCCTGAGTGAGTGTGTGGAGCCCAAGGTGAGGAACAGAGCCCAGGAGGTGGAGCCCTGGCGGGCCCACGCCTATGTGCCAGGCTTCTAGGCGGGTATGCTGAGGGCTCTTCTTCTAAGGCAGGTCTCTGGGCAGCATCCTCTTGGGGTGCAGAATGAGAGTGGGTGGCAGAGGCCTAGGTTCACGCCCCCTCTCTGCTCTGTGTGACCCCAGACAGGTCATGAGATGCTATGACCAGCCCAGATAAAGATGCCCAGCTTCTGACTCTGGAACTCATCTTGGAGGGGACCCCGGGAAGGGGTCAGAGCGTCAGCAATGGGGTCGCACCTGGCCTGGCTTGGTTCTCCACTGGGATTCAGGGATCATTCTGATCCCAGCCCCTTCCCCCCAGGCTTACCCCATTTCCCCAGCGCACCAGGGCCTTCAACCGGTTCCTGGGAAAGATGGGGTGTGGCAGGAGCCCACGCTCCGTGGCCCGTGAGCAGGCCCCCGACTCAGCCTGCAGCTCTCTCCTCCACAGATGCGGCCCCATTCGCGCCAGCCCCCTGCCCTTCCTTGTGGACGGCCCCAGGACCAGCTAGGTAACGCGGCCAGGCCCTGCGCTCACACCACGCTCCTCTCGGGGCCTTCCTCTCTTCCTCCTGCATTGGGGTCAGCAGCAGCTACAGGGCAGAGCCTCTGGGGGCTCAGGGAACCTTTTTCTCTGTCTTTGTCTCTCTTCTCCACGGGGCACCCAGGCCAGCTCCTTCCCTGACCCCCTGAACTCCCATCCCAGGCAGGCACCATCAGTGGGACTCCCCTGGGCCTCCTGGCTGCAGGTCCATCCTGCCTGCCAGGAGCCACGGCCGGGTCCAGGAGCCAGGGAAGGACAGGCACCAGGGGACGTGGGTCAAGTCCTGGGCTTGACTTGACTCCGAGTCTCTCCTGCCTGTCTGCTAGGTGGGCCTCTGAGCACCTTCCCTGCTGGGTTTAGAAACCTCCAGGGGCGTAGGGTTTATGGTATACAGAGGAGTGAGGCAGGGAGGGTCCAGGGGTGCCCTTAGCCATCCTGGGGGTATCAGCACCCAGCTCCGACTCTGGCTCCTGAGTCCAGGGTCGGCTGAACTCTGCTTCTCCTCCTCCCTGCCTCCTCCCTCCTTGGTGTTGTGTGGCTTCGTTTCTCTGTGCTGTGACCGAGGGTTGTCGCCCGCACTCTTGGCTCGTGGATTCCTGCTGGACCAGAGGATTTCTGAGATGCCCCCCGCCCCCGGCCTTCCCCTGCTGTGTCCTGTGAGGGTTTTGGGGATACACAGCACCCTAGCCTCCCGGGGCTGACCAGCATCTCCTCTCTTGTCCCTGCAGGGTGCGGCCCGGAACCCCGAGGACATGGACCGGGAGCGGCGAGAACACGAGCGCGAGGAGAGGATGGGGCAGCTGCGGGGCTCCGCGACCCGGGCCTTGCCCCCTGGCCCGCCCACGGGGGCCACCGCCAACCGGCTCCGCAGTGCCGCCGAGCCTGTGGCTTCCACCCCAGCCTCCCGCATCCAGCAAGCTGGTCAGCAGGGTCCTCCAGGGGTGGTGGGCTGGGCCTGAGGGGTCGAGGGTCCCCGCCCGGGCCGGTGCTGAGGGTGGCCACCTGCCCGTCCGCCCTCCGCGCAGGCAATACCTCTCCCAGAGCGATCTCACGGGCCGACCGCGAGAGGAAGGTGAGCATGAGGCTGCACAGAGGCGCGCCCGCCAACGTCTCGTCCTCCGACCTCACTGGGCGGCAAGAGGTCTCCCGGATTTCAGCCTCACAGGTGGGCGGCCCTCCCCCAGCCTCCTGGGCCCGTGGCAGCACCGCAGAGCCCCGGTGCAGGTCTAGCTGCAGCCCCAGTCTTTCCTGACCCTGCCTCCGATCACCCTCAGCCCCTTCCGTGGACTTGGCCTTCTTTCATGCCCTGGGGTCTCCTTAGCCCCGCTTCATTGAGCAAAGTCAGAAACAGAGGCTCAGGGAAGTGACTTGCCCGGGCCAATGGTCCAGCGCTGGGATCCAGCCTTTGCTGCCAGGGTCCCAGCCTGGGTAGGGAGCAGGGGCCTCAAAGACAATGTACTCATAGCCCCTGCCCATTGGGAAGCCCCCTCTAGTCCCCAACAGCACTGGCGAGAATGTGGGATGGAGGGATGGGCAGGGTCCTATCTGGCCTTAGTAAAGGCTGCGTTTGGTCTAGGAACGTTGGGAAGGGGCACTGTGGTGGCCTGGCAGAGGTGGACAGGAAAAATGCCCTCTTCATCCCTGTGGAGGACCTCAGGGGACTGGGCCCTGGGGTGAACCCTTCTTAGGTGTGGCCTGGAGCAGTTGCCTGGCTTCCCTAGGCCTGCTCCTGCAAAGTGGGGGCATCCTGAGCCCCTTGGGACCCCATGCCCTTTCCCTTGGCTGGAGAGGCTTGGCCGGGGTGGCCTGAGAGCCACAGTGGGGAGCGGCTGGCCCAAGTTACAGTTGCCAGCAGCTTAGGGACTTGCCTATCCCTAAGCTTATCTCCCCATCTCTCTGCCCCTCCCTGAAGACAAGCGTGCCATTTGACCACCTCGGGAAGTGAGAGGAGCCACCATCGGACCAGTGTTTGCTTAGGTGAGTGGTGAGGTCTGCCTCAGATGCAGCCCAGCCTGGCCAGGTCTGGAAACAGCCCAGGAGGAGGCCAGTGAGTAGGGGATAAGGTGAAGGAAGTGTCACATGGCACTGTGCACCCCCCCCAAACCAAGGCTTTTCAAGGGACCTTTAGACTTGAGAGCCTGCTCAACTTGGGGCTGAGGGTTCCTGTGTTCAGCCCTGGCCCGTGGGGGTTAATTCTGTGGGAAGATCCTGTTCCTGCCCTTGGTCCAGTGCATCTCCCTTTCTTTCTGGAAGGCTGGTTCCTAGCAGGGCTGTGAGCCACATTCTGGCCTCCTCCAGGACTTTAGCTTGCCTCAGCCTCCAGTCTGTTAAAACCAAGTGAGTAAGGGTTTGACTGCCCCTGACTGCCTGAGGCCTGGAGGCGGTGTGTCCTAACGCTCCATCTGCCTGGCTTGGGGAAGGAAGGGCCTGGAGGTTCTCCAGGTGCTTGGGGGTGAAGATCTGAACTCCCCAGGGAATATGTGCGCCTCAGTGTTGTTGTTGTTGTTGTTGTTAGGTGCCGTCGAGTCGGTATCCGACTCATAGCAACCCTCTGTACAACAGGGGAAACACTATTGTCAGTGCCTCTCTGCCATTCGTAGGGTATTCAATGGCAGATTGATTTTTTGGGAGGGGGTTGCCAGGTCCTTCTCCCAAGCCTACAGCTTCTGGTGTTCCCAGGCGGTCTCCCATCCAGGTACTAACCAGGCCCAACCCTGCTTAGCTTCCAAGATCTGACGGAATTGGATGCCACAGGACGACGGCTGCAGGCTGTGCGCCTCAGTAGGCACTAGTTTACCCTTCAAGGGACTCAGCCTCACACCAGGACACCCTGATGAGCGTGATTCATTTTGCAGAAATTCACCCACAGAGTTGAGGCATGGAATGGGGTCCTCACATCAGACGTTAGGCCTATGAGCCAGGCTGTTTATGGCAAATGCCACCCAATGTGCAGCCCCAGTGGCCGTTCACCAAAACAAAGGACAAGGTCTCTTCCCTTCCCAGGACAGTGGAGCACCTGCAGTGTGCTGTGACTCTGGGCCTGAGAGCCATGGCCTCAGGGACAGGAAGACAGGAGGTGAAGGGGGCGTGGCAAGTGGGTAGACAGAGGCTACTGGACGGACACCTAATCTGTTTTCTTTCTTCCTTCCAGTGTCTTCACTGTATTTTCTTTTAAAAACAAAACAAAAGATGGAAAAAAACCACTCCAGTGAATGAAAACAAAAAACAAACCCAGCACAAAACCGACGATGGATTTTGTTTCTTTGATTTATTTTGCCAACGGCAAAAGGACGGGGCAGCCTCAGCACTGAGGATTCTCGTCCCCTTGCCCCGCCCACTGCTCCCGATCTTCAGGCTGCCAGACGTTCCCTGAGGCCACCAGGTTACACGAGCCAGAGGCCAAGGCCCCACCCCAGCCACCTGTTCCCAGCACCACCAGCCTGTAGGGCCCCCCTCGGAGGGCGGAGGCAGGCGCCAGAGGAGCGCACGTCCCGGAGCAGCTTGGCCAGTGGAAGACAAGTCCCACCGGGTTCCACGAGCTCGGATCCAAGGAGACACGCACAACCGTCGCCCCTCTGAGATGACAGCAGCCACCTCCGTGTGGGACTCTCCCACTGTCCCCCCAAGCATTCAGGTCCCTCCTTCACCTCTCTGTGAAGCCCTTGAGTGGGCAGCGAGGTAGCGGGCCACAGTGCCGCGTGTGTGTGTGTGTGTGTGTGTGTGTGTGTGTGTGTGCGTGCGTGCGTGCGTGCGTGCGTGTGTGTGTGTGTTCGACCTGTATTTCCCAGAGTAGCAGGTACCCTGCCCCACCTGCCTGGCCAAGCTTCTCTTCTCATCCCCCAAAAGGAGATCAAGTAGACGGCGACCTCTGCATCCCTCAGGGTCCGGAGAGTCCCTGCCACCACCAGGCCCCAGATGCCAGCCTGTGGCAGCCTCCCTTCCGTTCCTGGTCTTAGGGCAGGTCAGTGGAGACCACTCCCAGGCGGCATCTGGCTCTGGGTTAGCAGTTACTCCCCTGGTCCTGACAGTCACCTGGGGTCCCCCCTCCCCGGGCCCTTCCTTTCCCAGGAGGAGCCTGGGGTCAGGGTTAAGTGTGGGATTTATCCATCCTTCCTAGTTAATACCTAGTTTGTTTTTTATTTTATTTTTGTTTGTTTTCTCCATGTGTGTATTTCCTAATTTATTTACCTCTGTTTCCCCTTTTTCCTTTTTTTTTTTTTTTTTTTTAAGAGCAAAGCTTTTTATTACTTTGTAATTTAAAAAACTGAAAAAAAAATACTGAAGAACTTCGGGGGGAATTTTGTACTTTTTTCCTGTGTAAATATTGGACTTTTATGAGCTTTATTGTGGTTGTTAATTTGAAGTAATAAAGTAGAAAAGGATAAAGTGACGTGGGCAGCCCTTTGTCCACCTCTTTGCCTTTGGGGTTTCTCACCAGCTTGCCCGGAAGCCAGTTGTGCCAGGAGTAGCTCATGTCACCGAGATCTCACCCTCAGAGGCAGCTACAGCTGCGGCCACCGGCATCTCGCTTCACTTGGGAACAAAAGGTGTGCCCAGGTGGCATGAGATGGTCCTAAGAGGCAGCCTCCATCGTAAGTGCTGGGGTGGGGCTGAGGGAGCACATCCCCTCAAGAGCCCTGGAGTTAGGGCCCTGTATCCTGACGAGGCCTGCAGCCATAGCCCCATGGCATCCGATCCCGTCAGATCTCAGAAGCTAAGCAGGGTCAGGGCTGATTGGTACTTGGATGGGAGACTGCTGTAGGCTTGGGAGACACACCTGACAACCCACTCCCAAAAATCAATCCGCCATTGAAAATCCTATGAACAGCAGAGAAGCACTGACAGTAGTGTTTCACCTGTTGTAGGCAGGGTCGCTATGAGTCAGATACCGACGCGACAGCACCTAACAACATCCTGACAAGAAACTCTTCAGGGTTGTGATGACTTGTCTAGGGTCACAGCCCCCATGGCAGAGCCAGGATTTGAGAACAGGCCTTGTGGCCCTGGAGTGGAGGCTCTTCTGTTCACAGCTGACCACAGGGCTCTGTGGGAGGCCATCTTGGTATAGGGTGCCTGAGTGGACACTAGCCCAGGTGGGCCCAGCAGTGCTCCTAAAGGCAGGCCCTGGTAAAGGGCAGCCCGGGGTGTGCCTGTCTTTGTCACCACCTTGTAATTAACTGAGATCCACTGTTGCCAGGTTCATCCCAGAGAGAGCAGAGCCATCTGATGACAGGTCAGCCCTGGGTCAGCCCTGGAAGTGGGTTGGGGACTGTGGGAAGTTGCCCCTGGGCATCTTAGAATTCTGGGCATAGCCCACAGCCCCTTCCAGTGCTGACACGGAGATCCTGTGATCCTACAGGCTGGCTCATGGGCCTGGAAGATGGTCTCCTGCTGATCCCCCTAGGGGTGAGACACCAGGGACCAGGGTATGCTGCCCAGGGCCAGGGAACAGCAGTGGACCCTGGCCTTGCAGTGGTTTGTGAGACCTGCCGGGGCTGGGTGATAATGAGGAGCCAGCTGTTAGTTGGTTGGCCCGTCAAGTGCTGTCTCATTGATGTGCCCTTGCTGAATGTGGTGCTGGGGGAATGTGGCAGAGAGCCCCATGCCCCTCCTTGCCCTCCTCTGGACACCTAAAGTTACCCCGTCAGAAAATGGAGCTAGTCTGGTTTTTGGATTTCTTGTTTTTTGGTTTTTTACAATACTGGGGAGGTTGAAGCCTGGGTCTCACACATGCTAGGCAAGCGCTTTACCACTGCGCTCTATCTCCAGCCCCTTTTTATTTTTTTATTTTGAGATAGTGTCTATGTAAGTTGCCCAGGCTGCCTCTGGCCTCAAATTTGTGATCCTCTTTCCTCAGCCTCCTGAGTTGCTAGGGTTATAGGCAAGTGCTCTACTACTGAGCTAAATCCCAAACCCCTTTTAATCCTTTTATTTATCTCTTTTACAGCAAAATTTGTAGTTCCTAATGACACTAACATGCATACTTATTGGCTGTATCCCACAGCAGAAGTCCTCAACCTTCTTGACGTCAGGCACTAGTTTTGTGGAAGATAGTTTTTCCACAGATAGGGTCGGAGTGTTTCAGGATGTTTAAGCGCATTACATTTATTGTGTAAATATAGATGAAGCATCACTGTCTTGCCGTAACAGGTCATGGACCAGAGGTTGGGGACTCTGATCTTACAGTGCATGTAAGTTTCAAGATAACGGTTTTAGCCAGGCCCAGTGGTGGACCTCTGTAATCCCAGAGACTAGGGAGGTGGAGGCAGGAAGATGGTGGGTTTGAGGCCAGAGGCAGCCTGTGCAGTTTAGCAAGGCTCTGTCTCAAGATAAAACATGGTGCAGCTCAGTGGTGGAACACTTGCCTCACCCACACAAGGCCCTGGGTTCAAGGCCCAATACAGAAAAAAAGAATAGCAATTTTAGTATTATTACCAAACATAAGCCTATGGAGTAAAGGATTTAAAAATAGTTGTTCTTGTCCTTAGAGTATATCTCACTCTGGACGTATTACCAGAGTACAGTATTGAAAAGTGATTTGAAATAATTCTTAACTGTAGGGTTATTTCCTTTATTTTGAGTCCGTGCCCCTCCCCCCCCATTTGATTTAATTTTATTTCGGGATGTGAGATGCTTACATATATGAAAGTCAGGCTATATAAAAATCTATAATCAAAACCAGGTGTGGTGGCACACATCTGTAATCCCAGCATTTGGGAGGCTGAAGCAAGAGGGTGATGAATTTGATGAATTTGAAGCCAGCCTGAGCTACTACCTAGTAAGACCCCATCTCAGGAAAAAAAAAAAAAAAGTAGCCGGATGCAGTGGCACACGCCTGTAATCCCTGTGACTCAGGAGGCAGAGACAGGCGGATCACAAGTTCGAGACCAGAGGCAGTGTACGTAATTTAGCAAGACCCTGTCTCAAA
>VMDO01001674.1:61723-148514 GCA_007922755.1 Pedetes capensis | reverse complement strand
CAGCCGCACACACGTTTTTCATACATACCAAACAATCACCAGGAAGTTTTGCTGAGACCCAAGAGGGCAATCAGGGCACCCAGTGAGTCATTTTCATCCATGCAGCAAACACACAGCCCTGACTTGTATGGGTGCCAGGGGTGATTGCCAGGTGCTAGGTGAAGGTGGAGCAGGGTGCAGGGGGGTGGGATGGGGAGCACAAGGTTGGATTGCAGAGAGCTGGGTGGGCTCCTCTGTGACCCCGGACCCTATCTAGGCCTTGGTTGTCTCTTGGGCAAAGTAGGGGTGACAATGCCTGCTTCCAAGGGTCGTCAGGATTCAGTGGGTGTAGGGCTGAGTTCATGTAGGGTTTACTGGTGCCAAAATGTTTTTAACTCTTTGTTCATGACACTCCAGTGATTTTAATATATTATGGTCCTTTTATAGACAAGGACACCAAGGCACAGAAAGGCTTCCTGGCTTACCACCTATGCTCTTAACTTTCACTATAGCCAGATACCTTGTACATGCTCAGTAATAGTGAGTACACATTTGTTTGCTTGTTTGTTTGTAATAGAGTCTCACTTTGTCGCTGAGGCTGACCTTAACCTCTCCATCCTCTTGCCCCGCCTCCTGAGTGCTGGGATTACAGGCATGGGCCACCATGCCCAGCAGTAGCTACACATTTCTAACCTGAGGTGTGAGTCTTGGCTTCTAGGAAGCCACAACATCTTCAGGGGAAAGACTCGGGCAGGCCAGCTATTGGCTTGTCCCAATCCAGAATCCACTGTGAGCTGCCTGGTGTCAACTAAGGACAAAAGAGCAAGGCGAGGTATCTTGTGTCCAGGAAGGTGTTTCAAGGATACTTGACCTAAGCGTTGAAATGGGAGTAGGATTTTACCCAGGGCCAGGTGAAAGTCATTCCCAGCAGAGGAAACGGCATGTGCAAAGGCTCAGAGGTTTGGGCTAGCTTGATGTATTCAGGGAGTTCATTGGCCAGCACCTGCAAGGTGGGAGGACGTGAGGGGAGCGGATGCGATGGATGTTCACTTGAGCAATGTGACTCTGGCAACAGTGGGCAGAGAGATGAGAGGCCGGAGGAAGTAGGGAGAAGGTTTAGGGAGCTGTGGTCACCACCCAGGTGGGAGGCATCCAGGAGAGGATGGTTGAAGCAGGCTAGGGAAGAGAGAGGAATCAGAAGGCTCTGGAGGTACCATCTCCAGGGGGCTTGTTAGGTGCCGTCGAGTCGGTATCTGACTTATAGCAACCCTCTGTACAACAGGGGAAACACTATTGTCAGTGCCTCTCTGCCGTTCATAGGGTTTTCAATGGCAGATTGATTTTTTGGGAGGGGGTTGCCAGGTCCTTCTTCCAAGCCTACAGCTTCTGGTGTTCCCAGGTGGTCTCCCATCCAGGTACTAACCAGGCCCGACCCTGCTTAGCTTCCGAGATCTGATGGGATCGGATGCCACAGGGATACAGCTGCAGGCCCAGGGGGCTAGGAGTATGGAAAGAAAGCTAGAAGGTGGGGTTAAGAGCAGTGCATTCTCAGCCTCCAAAGCAAGGCAGGGCTGCCAGGGAGGGAGGTGCTCAGCTGGGAGGGTAGGAGGATCCAGGGTGGATGGCAGGGTGTCAGGGGTGGTGGCCAGTGGCTCAAAGTAACAGCTGATCCATTCTCCCAGCTCCTTTATTTTAAAACTGAAATGTTTATTACAAAAAAATGTACACATCAGGCAGATGCAATGGCGCATGCTTATAATCCTAGGGACTCGGGAGGCAGAGGCAGGAGGATCACAAGTTCCAGGCCAGTGGCAGCCTGCACTAGTTTCGCAAGACCCAATCTCAAAGCAAAAAATAACAAAGGGGTTGAGGGTGCGGCTCAGGGATAGAGCATGTGGAAACTATGTGCGAGGCCCTGAATTCAGCCCTGAATTACCAAAAAAGTGCACATCCAAAGTGTCCGGCTCAGTTGCTTTGACCTGTTTGTCTGCAGCTGTGTGCTCAGCACCAGGATGAAGGCGTAGATTGTCCGCCCTCCAGGCAGTCGCCTCCTGCTCCTTCCCTTTCGCTTTTCTCTTCCATCCACACCCTGCCACACACACACAGACCACTCTTCTGAGCTCTAGCCCAGGTTCCGTGGGGAGAAGAGTCGCAACAGGAGGTGGAAAGAGGTCTGAGGTCAAGAGAGGCAGGAAGAGGAAGGCCTGAGCCCAGGGCTCTCATGGGCTTGACTGGGAGGAGGCTGTTGTGTGGGACAAGAGGCCTGCAAGTATTATAGAGGCCGAAGAACCCTTGAAGGGGGCCAAAGACGGGTCACTTCCCTGTGCTTCTCACTCTGTGCAAAAATACAAGCCCCTCTTGCCACTGGCCTGCTCCCTCCTGGCCAGTGGCCCCCCACCCACAGCCCACAATACAGGAACCCCAGGAGCATGCTGAGTCATTGCAAGGAATGAACAAATTCCAGACTCCAACCTCCTGCTCCTGACCCGGAAATGCACAGTTGCTGCTCAAAGCACCCTTGTGTGGGGTCAGCCAACTCCCTGACTATATGTCAGCTGGGGCGGGAGGAGGGACCTGGCAGGGTAAATGTTGCCATGGACACACCAAGCCACCTCCCCCTCCTCCTTCTCCTGCTCTCCTCTTCTTTGGCTACAGCATCTGTCTTCCCAGCTGTCCCATTGGGGGACACATCTGATAATCTGTTGAGTTCAGGAGCTGCACATCCAGGGTGGAACTTCCCAGAAGCTGGACTACCCATGCAGGAGAGAGATGTGATGAGGAGGTGTCCCAGGCAGCTTTGTATATTGCCTTGCACATAGTAAGTGCTCAATAAACAGAAGGCGTGAAGATCATGTGGAGCGCTCAGGCCTGGGGCTGCAGGGAGGAGCCCTGTCTCTTTAAAGAGGCCTCCTGGATACCCTCCTCACAGATGCTGGCAGGCAGCAGCCTGGGCTCCTCCCTGCCCTTTGGAGAAAGCTTCTCAGGTAATTATACCTCCTCAGGCCTTTCATCCTGCATCTTCAAAGCCCCTGTGATTCAGGTGCACCTCACCCCTCCCTTTGAAGCCATCCCATCCAGGTTTACCCAGGGCAGGCAGGGGCCTAGCAAGTCACTGCAGCTCCAGGCCTCTTGCTTCCTCCTCCCCTGGTCTCCTCCCTCTTGTGGGATTCTCCTTGAGGAAAGCCAGCCCCAACCCCTAGCTCCCAGCATGCCCCTGACCTGCAGGAGGCCCTCCCTTTTCTTTTCTTTTTTTTTTTTTTTTTTTGTGGTACTGGAGGTTGATCCCAGAGCCTCACGCCTGCATGCTTTGCAAGTGCTGGACCACTGAGCTGCACCCCCAGCCCTTTTATTTTTTTTTTCCTTACTTCCTGAGACAGGGTCTCGCTAAATTACATAGACTTCCTCTAGTCTCGAACTTGCAATCCTCCTGGCTCCGCCTCCCAAACCGCTGGGATTACAGATGTGCGCCACCACGCCCAGCTAGGCCTTCCCTTTTCTGAAGGCAGTGTGGCTGGATCCCAGCCTGGGATTTTGTAAAGAATCTGAAACATGTTCCTAGTGATTCCAGAGCAGCTGACAGCTGCATTGACCTGCCTTCGTCTGTGTGTCTGTGTGTGCTGGCTTCGTAGGTTTGAAGGATGACTCCCCTCACCTGTGTTGGGGGCAGACGTATGTGTGCAGCTGGGAGAGAGAGAGGACGTTTCTTCATGCCTGTGTCTCCAATTCAGGCTTTTCTCACAGCAACCTGTAAGTCAGCACCTGCTCACATTCCTGATTCATTCAAACACACGCCCAAGTGACGTCCCCCAGAAATGGCCCCATCCCGCTTCCTGTTAGCTATTGATGTCCTGAATGTCACCACCCCCAAAGGAAGGGCTGTGTGATGTTGGAAGCATTTTCCCTTGCTGACTGAGTCCCACCAGTGGGGAGGGCGCATGGGTCCTGGATTCATTTCACAAACATCCACGGGGCTTGCTGAGTGCTAAGCTGCTCAGGGTGACCTTGGCCAAGTTACATTGTCTACTTATGCCTTAGTTTCCTCATCTGCCAAATGAGAGTCACTACTGCTTGCTGAGATAACAAACAGCTTTGTATATTGCCTTCTACATAGCCAATGTTCAATAAAGAAAGCATAATGCCAGCCCCTGGGCATTATGTTCTGGGGACACAAAAGAGACTAAGAGCTGGTCCTTTCTGGCCTGTTTGTGTGAGCATCTGTTATGGCTTGAGTGTAAAATGTACCCTCAAATACTCCTGTGTTGAATGCTTGTTCCCTAGCTGATGGATACAATTGTGGAGAGGTGATTGGGTGGTCAGGGCTCTGACCCAATCAATGGATTAACCCATCGATAGATTGCCTATTTATTTGATATTTTGAGATAGGAGCTTGCTGGGTAGCTGAGGCCAGCCTGGAACTCACTAGGTAGCCCAGGCTGGCCTCAGATTTATGATCCTCCTGCCTTAGCCTCCCAAGTGCTAGAATTACAGGAATGTGCTCAGGAATGGACTCATCATTTGATGGCGTTATTGGCAGGTGGTGGAAGTAGGAGATGAAGCCTAGCTAAAGGAAGTAGGTCACTGGGTACGTGACCTTGAAGGGTATATCTTGCCCCTGGCCCCTTCCTGTTGTTCTCTCTGCTTCCCAGCTGCCATGAGGTCAACAGCTTGGCTCCACTCTGCCCTCTTTGTCACGACGCTCTGCCTTACCACCGGCCCACAGTGATGGGGCCAAGCGACCATGGACCAAAACCTCTGAAACCATGAGCCCAAATAAATCTTTCCTCTTTTAAATGGTTTCTCTCCAGTACTTGCCACAGTGATGGAAAGTCTGGCTAACATGCCATCTGTTCTCCTGACTCTTAGAAATTTCCTACACTTTTAAAGTCACACACACATAAATACCCACACACATTTGCATAAATGAGATATTCAGTGTGTGTTATTCGGAATGACACTTTTTTTTTTCCTACTTAATGAAATATCTGGGAGCACTGACGTTTTATCAGGGACCTAAAAGAAGGGCGGGCTGGGATTTAGCTCAGTTGGTAGAGCGCTGTGCTGCAGTCTCTGAGGTCCTGAGTTCAACTCCTAGCACCACAAAAAATGGGAGAAGGGCCTGGCAATCCACTCCCAAGGCAATCCTGAAACAGCTATTGAAAACCCTATGAAGGTCGCTATGAGTCAGATATCGACTTGACGGCACCTAACAACAACAACAACAACAACAAAAGAAGGGCAGGGATTTTGGAAAAATAAAGGGATGGAGATAGGATTGAGGAAGAGATTGTGTCGGGAGGTGTTTGGACATCCAGATCCCAGTGGTGACAAAAGGTAGCTGCTGGAAATAGAAGGATTGATGGCAGCATTTGGGGCAGGTTTGCTTCAAAATTGGCTGATGGAGCCAGGCGTGGTAGTGCATGCCTGTAATCCCAGCGACTCAGGACACAGAGACAGGAGGCTCACAAGCTTGAGATCAGAGGTAGTGTGTATAATTTAGTGAGACCCTGTTTCAAAAAGTTAAAAAAAAAAAAAAAAAGGGCTGAGGGTGCAGCTCAGTGGTCCAGCACTTGCAAAGCATGCAAGAGCAAGGCCCTGGGTTCAACCCTCAGTACTGCAAAGCAATAAATAAATAAATAAATAAATAAATAAATAAAATAAAGTAAAATTGGCCTATGAGGTCCGTTTATGTTTTCAATTCTAAACAGGAATTCCTGGAAGGGCCTTCTTACTCTGCTTATTATTGTAGTTATCAGAAAGATATCTTGGTTTTCCTGGTGCTGGGGATTAAACTCAGGGCTTTTGTGCATGCCTGGTAATCACTTCACCACTGAGCTACGCCCCCAGCCTCAGAAGCAAAACTGATTGAGTGCTTATAATATGCCAAACCCTTACCTATGTTTTCATATAATCAGACCATTATACCAGCTCCCAAAGGATGGTTATGGTATTAGCCACATTTTACAGACAAGGGAAGGGAGGTTTAGTGAGGCTCAAGAGCTCACAGCCAGACCATGATGGAGCTGGGATTTGAACCGCTGGTTCAGCATCTGTACAAAGAGCCACTAAACTCTAACTAAACTAAAACAGAATGAGGGAACATGAGGGTGTAGCTCAGTGGGTTTGATTCACCTCACCAACATTGATGGCTCTAATCCTTGTTCCATCCCTCTCTGCTTTGGGTGAGGTCACACTTCAGCCCCATCCCCAATCTTCCTTTCTGTGTGCCCTTAGAAGAGCCACGTAAACTCCCTGAGCTGCAGGGCATCTGAGCATTTTTCCTCCCCAGCACTCTTTCTCAGTTCATCTGCTCATGACACCTCAATTCTCCTTTAGGAGAATCACTCCTCGGAAGGGTTGACTCCACCCACTTCTCTAGAGGTGGGGCCATGATCCAGGCCTGGCCAATTGATGCACTGCATATCCTCTCTCTAATGATTGGCTCAAAGATGGAAATGTGTCATAATCTGGGCCAATCAGAAGCAATCTTGAGACATACTTTGGAATTCTTGGGAAAGAACTGCTCTCTGCCACAGAAGTGAAAGGTCAGTTGGGATGAGGCCACCCCCCCACCCCCCACCCCCCACACTGCATCCCAATGGCCTTCAAATCCAGCTCTGCCTTGAACTTCATAATTAAATGAACTCATAAATTCTTTGTTTAGCTTAGTTTGTAGTTCATTGCAACCAGAAGGGTCTAATTCTGGTAGGATGTGAACTGGGTGACTCAGCTCACATGTTCTGTAGACAGCAGCAGAACTGTCAACCAAATTACTAGGCCAAGATTTTCATACATATTTATCGGGACAATTCTGACATGTGATGAGTTGTTTTACAATCTACTTACTTGTTGTTGTTGTTGTTAGGTGCCGTCAAGTCGGTATCCAACTCATAGCGAGCCTCATAGGGTTTTCAATGGCTGAGTGCTTCAGGATTGCCTTGGGAGTGGATTGCCAGGCCCTTCTCCCATCTACTTACTTAATGATAGAAAAATAGGCTCACTGCCGGGCGCCTGTAATCCCAGCAGCTCAGGAGGTTGAGGGGGGAGGATCGCAAATTCAAGACCAGAGGCAGTCTGCGTAACTTAGTGAGACCCTGTCTCAAAAAGTAAAAACAATGGGCTGGGGATGTAGCTCAGTGGTCCAGCACTTGCAAAGCATGCAAGCGAGAGGCCCTGGGTTCAACCCCCAGTACCGGAAAAAAAAAAAAAAAAAACCGCTCAGAGATGGCTGAGGTGGTCCTGCTAGGAAGCAATGGAGCTGGGCTGGTGCTTGTCCTGTCACACCCACTGGCTCCTGGGGGCGCCTGGCCAGGTCTGTAGCATCCTTGGGGGACATGTGGGAGACACTGAGTCTGCAGGTAAATGAGTCTGGGGGGCTCTGGGCTCTGGGCTACTTATTAGTTTGCATCCGGAGGCCTCTGCTGCTTCCTCCACACTTTCCTGTCAGAGGCTAGGAGTGCATTTGGGCCTGAGGCAAGGGTGACAATTGCACCTTGGCCTCCTTTCTGCTTTCCAAGACATGGAAGTGTCACCTAGTCAGCAATGTCTGGGACACAGCCAGACTCCCCTTCTATAGCTAGCACCCACCAGAGGTGCAGACTTTTGTCTTTGACTATTTACCGAGCCAGGCATGGGAGGATGCAGACATGAATCCAACCTGAGTCTCTACGCCGCAGAGGGCCTCAGTCTGGAAGGGAGACAGATGCACTCAGCTGAATTGTGACACACAGTGAGAAGAAAACACAGAAGGGATGAAGACATCACTTCTTTAAATAACTCTTTTATCTTAGTTTGAAAATATTACATGCTTTTACAAACATATTTTGGAAAACAGAAGAAAAAAGAAGAAAGAAGAAGAAGAAGAGGAGGAGGAGGAGGAGGAGGAGGAGGAGGGAGGTCAATGTTCATCAATGTTCATAACCCTGCCACTTAGGAGAACCCATTGATAACCAATCTGTTATCTTTCCTCTAAGCATTTTTTTTAACAGAGTTCAAACCAGACTGTCATACAAATTTATTCCTACCTTTTCTGTCCACTATTATTCCTAATCATTTTGTCCATGGAAATGATTGTCGTTGCTTGTTGTTAAGTGCCCTCGAGTCGGTATCCAACTCATAGCAACCCTCATAGGGTTTTCAATGGCAGATTGTTTCGGGATTGCCTTGGGAGTGGATTGCCAGGCCCTTCTCCCATTTTTGTGGTGCTGGGAATTGAACTCCGGACCTCAGAGACTGCAGTGCAGCGCTCTACCAACTGAGCTAAATTCCAGCCCCATGGAAATGATTAGGTAAGTATAAAGAGACTATTTTAATATATACATAGATTGCCTTTGTATAGCTCCTCATTATTTAACCTTTCTTCAACAACCTTCAGGTTATTTCCAATTTTTGTTAGGGAGAAACTAAAACAGAATGAGGGAAAATGAGGGTGTAGCTCAGTGGGTTTGATTCACCTCACCAAAACGCAAACAAAAAGAACCAAGCTGCTGAGTGTGGTGGAGCACACCTGTCATCCCAGCAACTCAGGAATTTGAGGCCAGAGCAGCCTGCCTAATTTAGAGAGACCGTTTCTGAAGATAAAAAATGAAAAAGGGGCTGGAGTGCAGCTCAGTGGTAGAGTGCTTGCTAAGTATGCACGAGGCCCTGGGTTCAGCCCATCCAGTACTGCAAACACACACACACACACACACACACACACACACACACACACACACACACACGAATGAGCATGATGGCACACATCTGTAATCCCAGCACTTGGGAGGCTGAGGAAGGACGATGTGAGTTTGAGGCCAGCCTGAATCACACAGGGTGACCCTATCTCAGAAAACAAAAACAAAACAAAACAAAAATACAAATACAAAAACAAAAGCAAAAGGTGATATCTGCTTTGGTTCTTGAAGGAAGCTGGCAGTTCCCAGAATAGAAAGTGGTGGAGCTGGAGGTGGGAAAAGGCATTCTTCATTAGCCAGTGGGCAGGTGTAAAGGAAAACTGTGGGCTGGGAATCTGCTACCATTGTCCAGAAGTTAAGGTGGTGGCCATACACCTGGAGAGGAGACAGGACAGGGGTAAGTGGGACTTTTGAACATGAATAGCAAGGATGGATGGGCAGTTGCATGCAGAGAGGAGGACAACATGTGTTTGTCTTCCTTTTGGAAAGCCTGAGTAGAAAACTTGAGGGAGATTTTTACCTCTCAAGAAGGAGCCACCATTTAGGGCTCCCAGTGCCACCTGCTGATCTACCATGTCACCAGGCAAGGCAACCTTCTGTCTTTGAGCTCCTTTCTGGCAACTCATGCCTAAAAATACCCACCACCTGCCTCTGCCTCTGCTAGCCAGGGCCTCTGTAAGTTGAGACCCATGAGTGCCCTTGAGGGGGAGGGACTTAAAACCTGGGTTTGGGTGTGGTTTGTCCTGAAAGCTCTAGAGTGGGCAATGGATATTAGATTGGATCTGGTTTGTAAGTACTGAAGATATGGTGACAGTTGGGACCAGGACTTTGCCCTGGAAGGGTTAGCGTGTAGGAAGGGAGGACCTGGAGGTCATAGAAAAATGATTCAGAGGCAATTGATACTCCTGCCTCCAAGCCCTATGGGACTTCAGACCTGGGCTGGAAAGGAATTTTTCTATAGGAGGAGACTATTATATTTGTTCCTACTACACCTTTTGCACCTTTTGCACATATTTGCTGTGCCAGCCCCATTGCTCAGTACTGGGTTTACATCAGGAAACAAAAAGGATAAAAATCTTTGTCCCTATAGAGCTTATGTTGGACTGGAGGAAGACAAGTGGTAAAATAGGGAAAGTATGTAATATGATAGAAATTAAATGTTCTTAGAAAGTAGAGCATAGTGAGGGACAAATATGGAGAGCAAGTGAGGGCGTTGGCAATTTCATTAGGGTGGGAGACATTTGAGAAAAGCCTTGAAGAAAATTAGGGTGCCTGGGAGAACAGCAATCCCAGCAGAGGGAACAGCCAGTGTAAAGGACTTGAGGCTGAATGTGTTTAACTTATCCAAGGAAGAGCATGAGGGTCAGTGTGGAGGGAAGGAAGGGTAGGAGGTGAGGTCAGCCACATAGGAGCTTTGTGCAGACCTGTAAGGATGTTTCCTTTTATTTAGAATGAAATGAGGAATTAGTGGAGGGTTTCGAGCAGAGTGCTATCTTTTGAATTGGGTTTTATTATTTGCAGTGCTGGGGATGGAACCCAGGGCTTTGAGTATGGTACACACATGTTCTACCACTGACTTAGGTTTTAAAAGAATTCCTCTGACTCCTACATTGACATAGCTTGGAACAGAGGGGATGGTTGGAAAAAAGGGAGCTGGGTTCTAAGAACTTTGCAATAATCCTGGGCAAAGCCCGGACAGCCGTGGCAGCAGTGGGGCATTGGTAGAGGAGCCCAGAGCCTAGGTATATATTGCAGACAGAGCCAGTAGGATTTCCTGCCTGTGTGAGTAGAGACAGGATAAGGAGATTGAAGGAAGCCCCCAGAAGTTCTGGCCTGGGTGCTGGAAGAATGGGGTTGCCCACAGCTGATGGGGTGGGGGGACACAGCGAGGGAGCAGGTTTTCATATGTGTGGAAGGGGATGTGGGCTTGGACTCTGAAGCAGTAAGAGGTGTCACTAGAGGGTTTGTAGATTTAAATAACCTTGGGGTTCTTGAGCACATCAACCCAGAACTTGATTTGCATTTCATGCCTTTTTCATGGGTAAGATGTAGACCCGGCAAACAAATGGGCCAGGCTGCAGAATGATACCTGTAGAATTTGGCTAGTTAGGCCGCCTAGAGCGAGGCAAGGGCTGGGGTTTAGCTCAGTTGGTAGAGCACTGCTCTGTGGTCTCTGAGGTCCCGAGTTCAATCCCCAGCACCGTGAAAATGGGGGAAGGACGTGGCAACCCACTCCCAAAGCAATCCCGAAACAATCAGCCATTGAAAACCCTGTGAGGGTCACTATGAGTCAGACCTGACTTGATGGCACCTAACAACAACAGAGCGAGGCAAGGAAGAACGAAGCGTGCTAAGTGGAGCGAGAAAAAAAAGCCTTTTTCTGTGCTCGCAACTTCATCTCGCGTAACTGCACACAGCACTCGGTGTATGTTCACGCCACAATTCCACGCACAACCTTCAACAAATAGCCGCCCTATGTGTTTCACCTTCAAAACAGGCTCAAACGGAGGCGATTAGGGTTGGGAGAAGTAGAACGCTAGCCAGCAAGCGAGTGGCAGGGACAGAGGTGGTAGCCCGCGACTCAGTTCTTGGGCCCCAGGGAAGCTCTATGGTGGGTGGGACTTGGAGAGGCCGGGGGACTGGTCTTGGCTGGTCTGTTGGTGAGCTGCAAGAGAACCGGGTCGATCCCTTCCCGGGGACCGCGCTCCGCGCTAGGCATCGCTGCCCCTTTAAGGCCAAGCGAGTGATCTCAGCCGCGCGCTCGCTGCCCCGCCCTCCCCGGCGGCGCGCCCCGTGCGCATGCGCGCCGCGGCAGCACTTGGCTGGGCTTGGGACGCGCCGGCGGCTGCCGCCGAGACACCGGCCTGAGGCGCTGCCAGCGCGCCCGTTTCTCCTGCAAGGGACCGGCCGCCGCGCGTCGCCCGCACGCGCCACCGCCATGGGCTCTTGAGGTACCCCGCCCGGCGGCCTGGCGCCGAGGCCCAGAGGGGGCGGCGGGACTCTGTGGTGGAGAGGCCCGCGCGGGGGGCGTCCCGCAGGTAGCGTGGGCCGCGGGTCCCCGGGCGGGGCGGGGACGTAGCAGCCGGGCCTGGCCGGGGAGGGAGGGGGCGCTGTGGCCCGGCCCGCCCCGCCCTGCGGGGTCGCGGGGCGGCCTTGTGGGTGTGCCCGCCCCCCCTCCGCGCCGACGTGGCGGGGCGCTCCCGGAGTGTAATCGGACCTGCGGGGGGAGGCGGGGAGGCACCTCGCCAGCGGGGTCGGGCGCGTGCGGGTGGGTGTGCGGGCGCCGGGCACGGCCGAGGGGGTGCGGGAGGCATCCATGCCCTGTGCGGTGGCGGTGACTTGGGAGGGAGGTTGGTCGGGGAGGCCTTCAGGATTGCGCGAAGGGTAGAGAGTGTTCCAGCCTGGCACATGGGTTAGCGTGTTTGGAGGGGGCCCAACGGGAATCTGGGGCTCCAAGGATATTTACCTCCAGAGGCACCGTAGAGGCTGGTCTGGGTGTGCGGATCCATCCTGGGAGTCGTGCGTTTCTTCCCTAGGCACGCCCTTGGGCACCTTGCTTGGATCTACTCATGTTGGGGGCTAGGTGGCCCCAGGCCAGGGCAAGGCAGAAGGTGTGGGGAGTGGGCGTAGAATCCCAGTCCATACCTTCTCTGGGAGGTTGTATAAGGCCAGAGTTTTCACCTGTCGGTCCCCGCCAGGGCGTCGTGGGGCAAAGCGGGTGTTTGCATGCCTGATACCTGTGTGTGAGGCGAAGGCCATGCATTATTCATCCGCCTGCCTGGTGCTTTGTGCAAGGAAAGAAGTAGCAATCTGTGCCCTGCAGGCTGAAGTGCTGCAGAGGCAGCCAGGCACGTAGGCTCACCTGCATCTGCAGCAGAGGTGCAGGTCTCAAAGGTGGCTTCCTTGACAGGCTGTGCATACATACAGTGTCTCTTCCCATGTCCCCTGTCATGTTTAGTAGTCCTTTGGGCTCTGCACATCTGAATATCTTGTTGACAGTGCCGTGTGTCCCAGTTGGGACCCTGAGGTTGGAGAGCCCCAGCAGCCAGGCCTGTGCCCACTTGGACACCAACATGCGATGTCCCAGGTATCCAGGAGCTCTTGGGCTGGTGGGGCAAATTAGACTTGAGAACAGATTTCATAGTGATCTGAAAACCACAGGACAAAGGAATGGAAGTGTGGAGGTGGGTTCTGTGCTGGGGCAGGGGGAACGTGGCCAGAAGAAAAGTCCCCAACACAAAAGGGCAGTGGAGCTGAAGCTGGAAGGGTGACCGACATTCCTCTGAGGCTTTTTGCTTTCCCTGTGTATTTTCTTAGTTAATTCTTGCAGCAGCTGTGTGAGTAAAAAATTGTTGTTATCCCTGTTTGTGGATGAGGAAAACTGAGACTCAGGAAATTCATGACTCATTTGCAGGTGATACTGGCAGGCCCTGATGGAGTCATCCTTCAGCCAAGACAAATCTTGCTACTTTATAACTTATTGAGCAACTACTATGCCAGGCTCAGTGCTGTTTCCAGTTCCTGCTCTGCTCATTTCTCTCCTTACACTCCCTGGAGTAGAAACAGCAAGGGGCACAGAGGTCTGAAGATGGATGGAACTTGGTGCCTGTCCTCTGGGGCCTCTCATGCTGCTGGGGGGATGGACATAAATAAGGACCCCGATCTAGACTGGAGGCCCCCATGGCCAATGGGGGTGGAGAAGGCACTGTTAGTTCCCCCAAGAGCCATAGGCAATCTGGGTGTCTTCATGTAGTCCTGGGGTTCTGGCTGTGTTGTAAGTTGCTTCTGTGGTGGCAGGGATTGTTCAAGGAGCCTTTTCTCTGTCCCTTCGGTGGGGTGGAAGAGAAGCTTGCAAGCAGGGTGGGTGTGAGGGACCTGCTGTCCTAGTTCATTGGTGTTGGCTGAGTTCTGTGAACTCAGACTCCTATCTGGAGGCTGTTTGTTTGTTTTTCCTCTCTCTTTCCTGTCTCTGTCTGTCTGTCTATCTCTCTATCTTTGTTGCAGTACTAGGTTGTCGAACTCAGGGCCTCATCCATGCTAGGCAAGTGCTCTCCCGTTCTCTGTTGTTGAAGTTTGTTCCTCCTTGCTGGCTGGCCTGGCCAGCCCTCTCCCTGAGAGGGGCTCAGTGCTATTTCCAGTCCCTGCTGTGCTCATTTCTCTCTGTACATTCCCTGGAGTAGAAACAGCTCCAGCAAGGCAGGGCACAGCCCTTTATTGTTTTGAAAACGAGTAGCAGCTAGTGAGATTGGGGATTTGGTGTGTGTGTTCCTGGAGGCCGAAAGCTGGGCCCTGGGAGCTCCATGTGGGGTCTGCTCCTGGAGCTGTGACCTTACTAGACACCTACTGTGTGTCCCACACTGTGTTGGGCCTCAGGGAAGGGAGGCCAGAGTCCTGGGTTGTGCCTCTGAAAGACTGTTGTTGCGTGAGAGAGCCCAGCGTGTAACAAATGTGTGCAAGACAGTGCTTTACTTGTGGTCGAAACAGAACCCTAAAGGGGCCCAGAGGACAATAGAAACAACAGCTTGTTTATTGAGCACTTACTGTGTGCCAGGCACAGTTCAAAGTGCTTTAATGAATACTATTTCATCCTTCCACCGCCTGATGAGGTGGGGCCTTCACCTTTGGAGCTGATCTGAACTGACCTCAGACCCTTGTTCTTCCCCCAGCAATCTGGCATATCCCTGAAGTTCTCCTGGCCCTGAAGGACTAGGGGTGCTGGACCCATGGGGGAAGAGGAGGGCATTCTGAGTAGAGGGAACTGTGGGCAGATGTAGAGGCTTGAAATTCCTCACCTATCAGAGATAACTGTCATGTGAATGGTGAAGAAATTTGAAAGGCCTCATTAAGTTTGAGTTTGATCCTGGTGTGGTCGACAAAGAGCCCTTGAAAGTTTCAGAGAAAGCAACATGCTCAGCTGTGTGTATGACCTTCCATTCCTTCATTCCTGCAAATAACTTCAAGATGACCCTCCTTCTGGTTTGCTGTCCCTGCAGTCCTTCGTGTCTTTTTAGTCTCTGCCCCTCTCCTTTTTCTTCTTCCTGCAGCTTCTGGTCTGAATGCCCGTCCACCCCAGGCCTGGCCTCTGGATTTGCCAATGTAATGGTACCTCTTCTGTCTGCTGTCCGCTGTCAGTTGAGTCCACTGAGCTGGAACTCTTTCTTTCTTTGTTTTGCTTCTTTGTTTTTTGAGACAAGGCCTTACTATGTAGCCCACTCTGTCTTTACACTTGCGAGCCTCCTGCCTCATTCTCCTGGGTACTGGGATTACAGACATTTGCCACCATGCTTGGCTTTGGAACTTGTTTGTTTTAAGGACTGAAGTCCTCCTGGTTTCCCCAGGTCTTTTGGGTCCTTACTGACTTTTCATGCTGTAGGTCCCAAATGCCTTTGGGAGCTATGGGCCAATATCCATGTCCCCTCACCCCCAGTTCTATAAATACAGGCAGAGGAGAGCAGAGACAGAGCTGGGATTGGAGCTATGTAAACCAAGTTTAGCTCCTGGTTTGCACTTGTGAGCTCACTGAGGACTTGCCTGCTCCACTTTGCTGGGTGCTTGGGATGGCTGGCATTTGATGCAGCGACAGGCCAGTCACACTGGAGTGTGAGGAACTAGGCATCCATGGCTGAGGAAGGGAGTGTGGAGGCTGATCACTACTGGATGTGAGTGTAGGTATCAGGAGAATTCGCGTTGGATATCTTGGTATAGGAGGTCAAGAATTCAGGAAAGGGTCAGAGATGGTCACTGGGAGCATAGGAGCAGGAAGGAGTGGAGATGATGAGCCAAGCAGTTCTGGTGACCTCGAGCGAGAATTAGGAGATGCAGTTCAAATCCTTGCTTTTATTAGCCCTGTGTCCTTGGGCAAGGTGCTTACCAGGTTCTAATTCCTGATCTTTAAAAATGTGTGTGTGTGTGTGTGTGTGTGTGTGTGTGTTTGGGGGGTGCAATTTGCTCCATCTGTAAAATGGGAGTACTGACAGTGCGGCTGCCGTAGGATGTCATGACCAAATGTCTGCATGGAGCTTAGCATGGCACCTGCACGTAGTGCGTGCTCAGTGAATACCAGCGTTACTGTTACCTTCCAGGCCATTTAGTCTCTTCAGGAAAAGTAGCACAGTTCTGTGCGCCAGGCATGGGGAGCTGTCCTTAGCCATGTCGAGCTAGGGAGAGAATCAAACACATGACAGTTACAATTGTCATGGGAGCCCTGAGGAAACATGAGGTCATTTTTGCCTGAGAAGGCACTTTTCTGTTGAGGTGACAGTTAAGGTGTCACCATCTGAAAATGCAGAGTAAGTGGGTTCCAGGCAGAGGGACCAAAGCAAAGGTCTGAGTTCATGTCTGTGAACTTGTGTGGCACTAGGACTCAGCACCTGGCAGCCCCATGCTAAGTGTTCCTCAAGTGGGATCTCTTAGCTTTAGAGAGGCCAGAAAGGGAAGAAGTCAAGTAGGAAGGGCCATGGACAGTAGAACTGGACGGTCACCCAAGTTTTGGATTTTCTCCTCCTTCCCTCCCCATGGCCACTGCCTCTGCTGTGTGGGACGAGGTGCAGGTACCTTAACGCAGTGCACACTGCACTCCACAGTCTGCTGGTGGCTACCTTAACAGCCCCTCCTGGAACTCTGCTTTTCCTCAGCCCTGGGGAGGAGAAAAGCCCATGCAGAAAGAGTTGAGCCTGGCTGCCCAGGCAGCGCCCGTTCACCTGCCTGTCTGCTGCTGTGTTGGCACAGCCAAAACCCTGTGCTTGGGCACAGCATGGAAGGCTGGGATGTGGCTTCCGGTGGATAACTTTTCCAGTCTACAGCTGATGGTGGCTCAGTGTCTGGCACGAAGCCTAGCACCAGGTCAGTGCTGACATAGTCTTGACTGGACAAGTGAACAGTTGGATGAGTGGATGGCATTGCCATGCAAGAAAAAGCTGGAATTATTCTTGAAAAGTGACAGACATCCGGGGCGATCAGAAAAGAATTGCCTGTTAGGACTGAGGTATCATTGGGAACCAGTGGTGCCCATTAACCCTGTGGCAGACCTTCCCATGAGCTGGCGCCTGCAGGGGGTGCGAGGAGGCAGGAAGCCTGGCAGACACCTCCTTTTCCTTCTCCTTTGGGGAGGAAACCACAGGGGAAGATCCCACCCAGAAAACCTTTGTGCCTAACCTGCGTCACTTCCAGCTCTGCTTTAAAGAGTCACACACTCTGAGGTGAACAGAACATAGTGAGAAGGTGGCCATGCCGAGCGCAGTGTTGCAGCCTTTGAGAAACAGTCGGCAGCTCTGATGTGAGACACAGCATTTGGTTATAGTGAGCTTGCGACCTAGAAAGGTTGGGATAAGAATAAAAATCACCCTAGTTTCACCATCAAGGAGTAAGCACTGTGGAAGTTTGGGCGATGGTCTTTCTAGGCAGGAGTGTGTTGTCTCACTGTTTACTATGCCCAGCTATTAGCATTTACCCACGAAGTGAGAAGATTGGAATCTGGGAAGCACTAAATAGCCTTGGTGCATTCCCCAACCTTGATCCTGGTCAGCACCATGGTGTGAGCCGAAGACCAGGAGTCAGAAACTCGGGCGATGACCTCTAACGAGTCACTTGCCCACGTTGAGCTTCACCCCCCCCCCCCCAGTGAGGGCTTCTTGTTCCCCTTCAGCCCACCTCCCAGAGCTCACTTGAGTCCCCAGCTAGAAAGCCTTGAGCCCTCAGGGTGAGGGTGTGGTGTGGAAGGTGAGCAGGTCCTGTGGCTGTGAAGAAGAAAGGAGGAGGGTGTGTGTGTAGGTGTGCACGTGCACGTGTGTTGCCTCTTTCCCACCCTGAAATCCAGTGGACTTCTGGAAGACCCTGCTCTTCTCTCCGGGAAGCCTGACCTGTGGACCTTACCTGGGGGTCATGGCCAGTCCCAAGATGGCTGCTGCCCCCACACACAGGAGGTGGAAGGAGACCTCTGGCAGTTACTACATCTGTCACCCTGCAAGGGATTTTCAAATCTGACCAGGGGACATATGGTACCTTTATTTTCTTCCTGCTAAAACCCCTGTGGACAAGCTGCTCCAGGGAGGGCCTGTCCTGCTGGCAAGTGGCTGAAAAACTCCACTCTGCTGGGCGGGGCTGGTCCCCAAAGCCCTCTGGGTCATCATTTACAGAAAAACTCTGGGAGGAAGATAACTAACCCACGGCACTGCCGCTGTAGCTGTTGGCAGAGCCTCCTCATTTCTGCTTCCCACGTGGGTTTTATTTTATCTAGAATGAGCAGGAAATGTGGGACCCCGCGAGCAATGGCTTTGGATGCCTGCAAAGCACAGTGAATGTGTTGGCAAAGGTGTGTGTGTGTGTATATTCATATTAATTAGTATTAGCAACTCATTGTCTTGTTTGTCCTCATTGTAATTTGTGTAGGGCCTGCAAATTATATTTCCCAATGGCCTGTGAAGCCATTTTATTATTATTATTATTATTTATTGTTCCATAAATGGGGAGACTGAGGCTCAGAAGAGTGAATCTTCAAAAATCCTGGGAAGGAAGCACCTCTGCTCTGTGGTCCTTCCTGTCTTGAGTGGCCACCCTAGCTCTGCCCTCCTGCAGAGAGCTCAGAGTGCCCTGGAAAGTCCTGCATATTGAATTGCTGCCCAGAGCTGGGAAGTATATGAATACGTGTCCAGGTTGAACCCAGAGGGGTCCAGAAGGCATCAGTCTGCTCTGCCTGGGGTGGGCCGATGGGCAGTTAAGCTGGGGCTCTGTGGATGGTGGTGAAGTGGGGAGGACTTTTCGGTGATGGAGCCACCCAGAGCATACACAGAGGCCTGAGGAGGCAAAAGCAGGTGACTCAAGGCGCCAAGGCCAAGTGAGTCTTCCCAGGGCATATGGGGTCCTACCTCACCGCCAGGAGGAGGCAGTGCATCTATACCTAAGTTTCTCAATGGGATTTAAAGAAACAGGACATGTGATAGTCTAGATTCACCAAAACAATGCATATTTGCTTTATGAGGGACAGCTGACGCACTGTGCAACTATAATAGTAGTCACCCCAGTGCAGTTAAGGTGACTTATGCTTACATTCCTGGCTGTCTCTGCCAGTGGGAGCAGAGCTCAGCAGGGAGTGGGGCAGGCTGGCAAGGTTCTTTCTCTAGAAGGTCTCTCCCACTCAGCTGGGGGTAGAAGACCTTTCTTTTCATCTACACTTTCCAGTACCTAGGCCTGACTTGGGGAGGTGGGAGGTGGGTGATACTTGCTGCATATCCTCAGTTCTTACTTAGGGAGGACACTGGATTCCTTCCAGAGGCCACCCCCAGCCTCCATGACTCAGTGGCTTCCAGAGCCATGTTTAGGTGGTAATGGCTGTTGGACACATGCATTATGTAACAGGTTCGTGATGGCCCAGGAGCAGAGCCACACAGGGGAATGTGCATGGAGCATGAGTGTCTTGCATGGCTGTCAAGTCCCTGCGTCTTTTGCAGGAGGTGCTTTTGTCTCACCCAGGATAGCCAGACCCGAAGCTTGAGACCCACACCACTCTGCCAAGCACACCTGCTCCTCCTCTGCACCCTGGGAGACCAGTTACAGCTGAGTCTCCTGGGGTCTCATCTCTGTCCACCCTCTCCCTGCCAGAGCCGTGAAGGGCTGAGAGGCTGGGTGGGTCTAGCCTAGTTTTCTCTTTTCTTTTTCTGATAGTGCTGGCAATGGAACCCAGGGCCTTAGCACATAGGAAAGTGCTCTCTCCCTGAGCCCCACCCCTAGGCCTGTGTGTAGCCTTTTACGACAAGAGAGGAAAGCAAGTTCACAGGCCAGAGCACTGAGCAAGCTGGGGCTGATCTGGGTCAAGCACCATCTCCTGACCCAGAGCTCTGTTTGCTGAAAACTAAGCATTTCTTCATTGTTACTTCCTCTGGCCACCCGAAAACTACACATTGTTAGTATCTTCCCCAACACTGAGGTTCATTTTTCAGATGAACAATTTAAGTGTATTCTGCTTCTCTAGTGACATTTCTCGGAATTACATTTCTTAGCACCTAGCAGTTGCATTTCTAAGAACTTATCCTACAGATGTGTTATCATGTGCAGAGTGACTTCTTTGCAAGGTTAGTCATTGCTGCTTTTTCTGAGGTAGCAAAAGATTGTACACAATCTAAATGCCCATTCACAGGGAGCCACAGGTTATGGCCTGTCCAAACCACGGAGTATTGCATCGCTGTGAAAAATAAGATGGACATTCCATGCTGAGTCAGAACAATTTCAAAGATAAACTGTAGGGTGAAAGAAACAGGTATAGGGTGTTGTGTCTGGAAGCCCTTTGTGTAAAAGTAAAGGACAATGCTTGTGTATGTGTAGAGGGTCTCTGTGCTTTGGCAAAAAGCTAGGAGTTCTAATGCCTCTAGGGGGCGCTGGTACCAGGCGATTGTTTGGTGAAGATCTGTATACTTTCCCTCTCTGCCCTGAAGAGATGGAGCCTGGTTGCTGCCTAGGTTGGCTTCAAACCCCTGGGCTCAAGCAGTCCTCCTGTCTTGGCTTCCTGAGTAGCTGGGACTGTAGACACATGCCACTATGCCTGGCTCCCCTGTGTACCTTTTGATTGCCAAAGCATGTGAATATAAGACCTTTTCCAAAAATTAAAATAAAAGCCGTAACTCATCTCGGATCTAGTGTAGGAAGGCCAAAACTCTGGCCACTCCCTCAAGGACAGCCAGCTTCATTCAGGCCCTTGACCACTGCCTAATGAAAATGCATGCCTAGCCTGTGGTGGCGCACACCTGTTAATTTCAGCACTTTGGAGGCTGAGGCAGGAGGACCACAAGTTTGAGGCCAACCTGAGCTGCATAAGGAGACCATGTCTCAAACAAACAAACAAACAAAAGCACACCTAGGTCTTACAAAAGAGATTAAGGATGAGGGTTTGGGTTTTCTTGGTAAGTTTCAGCCCCATTCTTGGCCCTGAAGAGTCACAGCCACTTCCCTCACTGCCATTGGCTGGCTTTGTCACTTTAAATCCCTGCTGTGGTTGGCTCCCTGCCTTCCCTCTGAAACCTTAAGGGCCTTCCCCGCTGATGGCAAAAGGCAGCGTAACAGCCCTGCGAGTCGCAGGCACCCTGTAGTGGCCAGTCTGGAGCCGCACTTGGCGAGTCCCTCTTCCCACTGCCTGCCTCCCTGACTCCTGCTCTCCATGCCTGTGCTCATGCAGCCCCTCTGCCTGCCTGTCCTTCCTGCCACAGCAGCTCCTCATGCCCAGGTTAATGTCTGCCTCTGCACCACCCTCTGCCCTCCCGCGGGCCCGGCTGATCCCCTCTGCTGGCACTTGGGGCTTTCTCCATTATGTCCCTGTGTCTGATTCATATTGGATGGCAGGCTTATCCCCATTTATTGGATGCTAGCTGAGTGAGTGAAGGAGCGGCACCCGTTTCACAGTGGGATGCAGTTGCGGGGTCTGGTTAATACCTGTGAATGTGCCTGGTGCTCGAAGCGGAAATCCCACAGGGACATGCCCTGAAGCCAGGGTTCTGTGCCAGCTGCCTTGTGTGGGCTCCTTGCATCCTCAAGAACCCTGACACAGCTCCTGTGATCTCCTCTGTCTGGATGAGGGAGCAGCATGAACACCGTGTCTAGATTGCACATTGAGGCATAGATTGGGGCCCCAGTCTGGCCCCTCTAAAGCACCTGCATTGCATCAGTTTCTCTGGCCTCGCTCGGGTCACAAGTGATACCAGTACCTTGGCTTTCTCTCATTACCTGTCCCACTGGCCGTGGACAACCCTGTGTTGTTATTTGAGTGCATTTTCTCCCCCTATAGACTTTGAGCTGTTAAAGGTGCAGCGTCTTGTCCAAGGTGTCCTTTGGACCTAGCACATAGAAGGTGCTCAAAGGTGTGTGTTTATCAGCTTTTCCTGGAGGCCTAATGGGCAACAGTAAAACGCATCAACCTGAGACGTACAGCTCAATGGACCTTTACATCTACAAATACCCGTGTGAACCACTGTATCGACGAGGCCACACCAGATTCTCAGCAGCCCTGGAGGCTGTGTGGGCCTCCTCCCAGTCACCTACCCTCCCCTGTGACCACTGCTTCCACCTCAGCACCTGTGATTCATTTTACCTGGTTTTGAGCCTCTTGTGAGGAGCAACGCAGAAAGTCCCCTTGATGCCTGGCTTCCTCCTAGCCCCATTGTCAGTGAGGATCCAGGGTGTATAGAACGGTCCTTTGTTCTTTTTCATGGCTGTGGAGCTGTCTGCCTATGGAATATGGCACTGTTTGCGTAGCCCTTCTCCTGTGGGTGGGCATCCGGCTTGTGACCACCTCTTCTGCTCTGAGCTCTCTTGCTCTTGTCCTTGGGGCACATGTGCGCTCCTTGCTGTGGGTGTGCACCCAGGGTGGGCCGCTGGCCCACCCAGCTCAGTACACATTTGCATGAGTGAAGTTCAGGTTGGGGTCTCTCACGGAGGGATCCTGGGCTGGAGCTGGCCTTTCTGCTGACAGGGTCTGGGGATGGAGTAGGTGCCAGGGGTCTTGGCTTAGACATTCTGCTCCCATGGAGCAGTAGGAGTATAGAAGTTAAGGATTCTGTGCCCATGTGCTTAGTGCTGGATGACATTTGAGCTGGCTAGAAAGGTGGTCTCATTTAGAGGGGCTCAAAAGCCGAGCTAAAGAGGCTGAGTATTGGTCCATTTGTTCTCAGTTTGGGAGAAAACTAGGATGATCAAAATTTGGAATGGTATGTATTAAAAGAAGAGACTTAGCTCAAGGCTATAGGCCTAGGGTTTAGCTCAGTGGATAGAGTGCTGCTCTACGCTCTCTGAGGACCTGGGTTCGATCCCCAGCACTGCAAAATCGGGAGACGGACTTGGCAACCCACTCTCAAAACAATCCCGAAACAATCAACCATTAAAAATCCTATAAGGGTTGCTATGAGTGGGACCTGCTATGAGTCAGACTCAAGGCACCTAACAACAACAAGCTCAAGACTGAATTAAGGGACTAGGTGTGGTGGTGCACACCTATAATCCCAGTGGGAGGTGGAGGCAAGAGGATTGCAAGTTCAAGATCAGAGGCAGCTTGTATAACTCAGAGACCCTATTTCAAGATAAAAAATAAAAAAGGGGCTAGAGGTGCAGCTCAGTAGTAGAATGCTTGCAAAGTATGTGTGCGGCCCTCCGTTCAGTCCCCTAGTACTGCAAAAACAAACAAAAACAAAAACAAAACTGAAGTAATTCCATGCTGAAGGATTTTGGATTTCTCTGTTGTTCCCCTTTATTATTTCTGCACACCCTTGCGAAGTACAGATAGGCCTGTGATTGGACAGTTTTTCCTTCCGGCTTGAGAGGCTCGTGGGAATGTGGTCCTGGGAAGAGGAGAGAGTGAAGTGTCCACAGTGGCAGAGGCTAGTTTGTGTTTGTTGGAGGAGGAGAGGGAGCCGGGTACCCCTGTCCCATGGTGCGGGCATGTGGTCCTTGTTCTGAAGGCTCAGCAGGCAGAGTTCCCAGCCACTCTTGCCCACTGATCCCCTCTAGAGAAGAGCCAGGCTGAGGGCTGCTGAAGTGGGTCAGCCTCCCTGGGAGGCCGCCACCCAGAAGCTCACAGAGGCAGGAGGGCAGGCAACAGGGGAGTAGCGTGGTCAGTTCAGGTGAGCAGGACTCGAGTCACATTCTGCCTGCCAGTCACGAGAAGGTGGAAGTTCATCCGTGAATAGGAAATACAAGAACACCAATCCCCCCCACAGGGCGTAATAACACCCCAGAGAGGCGCCTGCGGGCCTGGGTGGCAGCTGCCCCGAGTGGCAGATCTGAAACATCTGAAACAAATGAAAAGTTGACCTCCGAGGACCTGCAGAGAGCCAGGTGCCAGAGACAGGACTGGCCCGGGGGTCTGGCTGTTGGGAATGTGAACTCCAGCCCCACAGAGGATTAAATGCCAGAGGCAGGGAGCAGTGGCAACAGGTCGATCACACAGTGCTTCCCTGGCGTGGCCTCCCCAGCTCCCTCTGATGTCAGTGTGGCCAGGAGGCCACCTTATAGGTGAGTGAGCTGAGCAAGGACCCTTGTGTGTCTGTGACACACAGCTGCTGAGTGGCAGGGCTGGAAGTCAGGTCTAGGTGGTCAGCCTCTAGGGCCCACGGCTCTCAGTCCTTGGAGGGCTGGGGAGGATCTGACAGTATGATGAGGGCAGTGTGAGGGGCTGGTACCAGGGGCTGGGCAAACTGCCCTCCAGGCCTCCAGCCTCAGCTGCGAGCTCTTTGTTCCTGGTGTTGTAGCAGATTACTCAAAACCTGCATTTCTTACCTCACAGTTTTGGAGTCAGAGTGCAAAGTGTTTCCCACAGACTAAGATCAAAGTGCGGAGAGGGCTGTGCTCCCCCTGGAGACGCGGCCTCCTGGCCTTTTCCGGCCTCCGGAGACCATTTGCGTTCTTTGGCTTATGGCCCCTTCCTCATCTTCTAAGGCAGCTGCAGAGTGTTCCTCACACTTCTCCCCACCGCCTTCTCACACTCACCTTCTGCCTCTTGCTTAGGAGGACCCTGGTGACATTGGGCCACCCGAATAATCCCCGGTGGCCTCTCTAGCTCCAGATCCTCAATGTCAGGACATCTGCAAGCTCCTTTTGCCACTTCAGGGGACATGCTCACAGGTTTGGGGGCTAGAACATCTTGGGGATATGGTTATTTAGCTCACCAGCCAGGGCACAATAAAATCTGAGGGTCCACAGTGAGGTGTCTCTCAGACCTGATGTTACAACTCAGAATGACGGCAGGGTGAGATGCCGGGGTGCTCTCTGGAATGCGGAAATTCCAAGGCAGCTGACCATGGGCAGTGGCTTCACCTAGCTTCTTGGCTTGCCTGAGAGACGAAGGTGTCTTCAGAGAGGCACAAGGCCTCTCTGAGTTGTTTTCTTGGCTTTGCACCATTCACTGGGCCTTGCCAGGGCCTGGTTGAATTTTACTCAAGACTCTCCCTTCCCACTTCCCTGTCTCTGATTCTGTGCTCTCAAGCCCCTTCTGGCACAAGTTCTGTCTTGGCCCTTAGGTAGGAGGTAGAGGGGACATTAATAATTGGCTGCTCCTTGCTTGTTTTGTGGGCTGGGTTTGCTGAGCGGGTGACCCTCATTTCCATTAGCCCCAGGCCAGGGGAAGTGATCCCGGGACCAGGCATGTGAGCCCTAGCTTGGTGGCCCCGTGTGCCCTGCTGCTCCCCGAGGCCCCTCTCAGGTGACTCTCACACCTACCTGGGTGCTCAGACAGGACAAGTCCCACTTCACATAGCGCTCAGAGGGCTTTGTAAACTGTAGAGTGCCACAGTCTGGCAGGCCACCATGAAGTTCATCCCCAGCAGCCTGACATAGGGACCGTGCTCTCAGGACACTCCTGCCCGAGCATCAGGAAGCGGCACACTTGTCTCTGTGCTGTTGTCTGTGCCGTGTCTGTTCCAGAATAGTTCAGCAAACGCTCTTTCAGCACCCACTGTGAGCCAGCCCCTGGGCTTTGGTCCCTGTCCTCACAAGAGCCCGTCCCACTGGGAAGGCAGATGTGAAGTGACCAAATACCATGTGATCGCAGTTGTGGTAAAGGCTGTGAAAGAGAAGAACGGGTCAGGGAAGGTGTGGCAGGCACAGAAGCACCAGAGAGGTGGTCGAAGCTGAGGCAGGTGGGGATAGAGATCTGTGGTAGAACGGGAGAGTGCTGCAGCCCCCTGGGCTGGTTTGGTGGCGGTGGAGGGTGTCATAGTTTTAGAATTGGAAGGAATCAAAAAGGACAAACTTAGTTGTTCCCTCATCCAGCCAAAGTGTGTTGAGTGCTGTGTCCAGGCCCTGAAGCAGGAGTACCTATGACATGACCCCTGACCTCCAGGAGGTCACGGTCTAGCCAGAGAGAAGACGGGAGAGAGTGAACCCCCCACCCCCACAGCAGTTCCTCAGTGTTCTTGCTCCAGGCGCGCAGGAGCAACCAGCACATTCCTAGAATGTTCTAGTTGGTGAAAATGTTTCTCGCTCCACAGACTCACCTTCCTGGTGCTGCCACTAGGTGGGTCAGGTTGTACCTTGATGGAGCCCAGAAAAGATGGCTTTGCCCTCCTTGACATGGCCTCACACACCAGAAGACAGTGGGTTTGCCTCAGCCTCCATCCCCTGCCCTCCTGGGCCCCTCCCTCCCTTCACCCAAGCTCTGGAAATTATCTGCAGTGGGAAGGGTCCAGGCGCAGAGCCCACAGAGTGCGAGGTGCCTCCAGGCCAGGGGTCCCATTGCTCATTCAGTTGCACAGTTCTCTTCCACATCCCCGCTGTGTGCCTGGCATCATGCTGGGCCTAGAGAGGTGACAAAGATGTGGGAGACAGGAATGCTGGCAGCTGACCTTCTCAGGACTGCAGAGTGAGCTGGCCCTGGGGGTGGCCATGATGCTTAGGAGTCATGAAGCGTGAGGAGTCACACGACCACAAGGACCAGGGCAGAGGGAAAGCAGATGAGCACACAGATACTGACAGGTAGAGGTGGGTTCACATGGGCAGTGGCCACAAGAGCACGTGCTGCTGGCCCTTGGATAGGCTGGGAAGAGAGTACAGGGACCCTGGACTCCTGCTGAGGAGCCAGGATTGCATCCCTCATTCCACTCCTGACCTTCTCTCAGTGGTTTCATGTCCAGAGGGAGACACGGTCATGTTGGAAAGTCAGTGTCAAAGTCAGCCGCCCTCCCCGCGCTTCTGCAGGCATCAGCCCCTGCAGCTCTGGAGGGCTGCCCCAGCCGTCTCCACCGTGCTGGGATCCAGAACACGCGGAAATCCCAGAGGCTCCTCCTAAGTCTGCAGCAGGCTAATTTCGTGGCAAAAATCTGACCTGAATTGATGTGAGACTAATTATGGTCTTTAAAAAGATTTTACCTAGGGTGATTAGCTGTGCTTTTCTCTATGGGATTATTATGCATTTGATTTTGGGGAGCCAAAATCACTGGGCCCAAAAGCTGTAGGACAGTGCAGAACACTGAATTCTTTTCCCTAAAGTCAGAGTCCGGTCACCTGCCCAGTCCCAGCTCAAATTCCAGCTCAGTTCTCGGATTCAGAGCTTGGAACAAAGTGCCACCTGTGTGGCCTGGCCTTGGCACAGCCTCTGGGTGGCTGTGAGTAGGAGATGGGTGCGGTGACTGCGCTTGCTGGCAGGTGAGCCACTGGGAGGGCTGGGCAAGTGCCTGACTTTACTTTCTGACTGATCTTCAGCTTGGGACTGAGGGAGCTGGGGCCATGTGTCCAGGGAAGAACAAGAACAGAGAGAAAGATACTGCAGAAGAAAGGGAGCGACATCAGCGGCCCAGCTTGGAAGTCTTGGACCTGTGCCCATTGCAGGCGGCATTGCGCTGCAAACTGTTTTTTATTGCACATTTATGTCAGTAACAACCCCAAAGTTTTTGAGCATACCCTCAGTGCATGGGCAGTTATATAAGTACTGGGGTAGCTGAGTGCTGTGGCTCACACCTGTAATCCCAGCGACTCGGGAGGCAGAGGCAGGAGGATCACTGGTTCAGAACCAAAGACAGGCTGTATAATTTAGATGCTGTCTTAAGATAAAAAATGGGCTGGGAGTGCAGCGCAGTGGTAAGAGAGCTTGCAAAGCATGTGTGAGGCCCTGGGTTCAACCCCCAAGTGCCATAAAAAAAAAAAAACCAACCTACTGGTATATATATGTGTCACCTTACTATACACATAATACAACCTCTATGGATACAGATCAGGGAAAAAACTAAAGATGTAATAATTTTCGTTTATTTCTTTTTCTCTAGGATAGGGGTTGAACTTAGGGTCTCACACATACTTTGCAAGCACTCTATCACTGAGCTGCACCACTAGCCCATTTTTTGTTTTTTACTTTGAGACAGGGTCTAAATTGCACAGGCTGCCTCTGGCCTTGAACTTGGAATGCTCCCGCCTCAGTCTCCGCAGAGCTAAGATTACAGGTCTGTGCCACCATGTCATGTCTGGCTAGCTTTTAAGTTTATTTTGTTTATGATACAAAAATCCCTGGCTTTCTACACATGGTTATTTTGGGCAAGTGTGCTTTTGTGCTCTAGGAGAGAGCATTTGGAAGGTCTGGTTCTGCATTCAGTTTGTTTCAATACTCGGTTTTAATGGCTGCCTTCCCTGAAAAAGATGCCTGCCCTGGACACGTAGCAACACAGGGCGGAAACGCTCCATTGGCTTTCTTTCCAAATCAGGTTACTCATTTTTCCATCCCATCCACTGAATGTGCAAAGGATTTGTTGAAATTTGGCTAGTACATTTCCATCCTCCCTGCTGCCAGTCAGAGGTTTTTGTAAACTAAATAGAGGGTATGTATTTTAAAGTTCTCAGCGCAGGAGTCCAAAAATCACTCAAATGTGTTGGAAAATTTTTAACAGACTAGAAAATTCTGTTGCGTAGCTTTTTAGGAGTTCAGATTTGAGAGTGTTTTGTGTTTTTTTTTTTTTTTTAAATTAGGTCAGATGTATTGCTTCTGGTAACAAAATCCTACAACTGTAGAACCATCCCAAATACTTGTTTTCTGAATGCTCTCCTGTAGTCTTGGCCTCTCAAAAAGCAATTACTTTCTCATTCATTGTGACTTATGTGCCTTTCCTGAGAAGGTACACCTTAAACATGCTTAAAGGTGTTTTGAAACGAACACTAGGAAGTGTATCTTTGTCATAGAAAAAAATGACCAAACGGGGAAGAATCTCTTTTGCAATACTGGGGATGGAGCCTAGGGCCCTAGGCATGCTTGTTGTTAGATGCCATTGAGTCGTGTTCTACTTATAGTGACCCTCATAAAGTTTTCAATGGCTGACTGTTTCAGGAGTGGGCTGCCAGGTCCTTCTCTCCAGCCTGAAGCACCTGGTATTTTCAGGTGGTCTCCTATCCAAGGATTCACTAGGCCGATCCTGCTTAGCTTCCAAGATTAGACAAGATCGGATGCCAGGGTACTGTGGCTGCTGCCACATGTGGCCCAGGCATGCTAGACAAGCACTTTACCACTGAGCCCCATCTCTAATTTCCAGTTGTTAGTTTTGATCACTCTGATCACATTTCCACAAGATAGCCAGGAAATCTCAGATACTGGCCATTTCCTCAGTTACTCAACATCTACTTTTGTAGAACATTCTGCTGTCCCACTATTCTGAAGCGTTTTATTGTGGAAAATTTCACACACACAGGAACAGGTCATGGGCGTGTATCTCTCCCCTCCCTTTACTGAGCCTCAGCAGCCACTACACAGTGTGTTCTCATTGCCTCTCTCTCCCCCTTTAAAAAGAAAATCCCAAGCTGGGTGTTGTGGTACACACCTGTAGTCCCAGTACTTGGGAGGCTGAAGCTGGAGGATCCCTTGAGGTCAGGAGTTCTAGACCAGGCTGGGCAGCAAAGTGAGACCCTGTCTCAGAGAGACAGAGACAGAGACAGAGTGCCACAGATGCCATGTGATTTTTTACCCTTAACTGCATCAGTATGAATCTCTCTATGCCAGAGACTTTGAAAAACTCCGAATCATAGGAAGTTACAAAAATAGCGTAAAGGGTCCTGTGTGCCCTTCTTCCAGGCGCCTGCAGTGATGACGTCTTTCCTGGCTGTAGCAGCAGCAGAGCCAGGAAATGGGTATGAGAGCAGCATGAGAATCTGGCCACAGGCCTGCTCGGTTCCCCCGCCTTCCCCTGTGGGGTCCAGGCATGTGTGTGTGTACACATGCACTTCCGTGTGGGTTTAGCACGCGTACATTCACATAACCACTGCCACTATCCAGAGACACACTGCTTTGTCACCTGGAAGGAATTCACCTGCACAGCCACCTTCCTCTTACTATCCTCTGCCAGCCACTAACCTGTGCTCCATCTTTATAGCTCTGTCATTTTGAGAATGTTCCATAAATGGAATCATACAGTGTGTGATTGTTTTGAGATTGACTGCTTTTACTAAACAATGCCCTTGAGACCCATCCAGATTGCTGTATGTATTAGTAGTTTCTTGTTTTTTATGCAGAATACTATTCTGTGGTCTGAATATAGCAATTTATTTAATTGTCCCTTGTTGAAGGGTATTTGGGCTATTTCCAGGTTTTGGTGATTCCAAATACAGCTGCTGTGAACATTTGTGTACAGATTTCATGGGAACATAAGTTTCTGTTTCTCTAGGAGAGCATCTAAGAGCAATTATGGGGTTTTATGGTACACACATGCTTTTTTTGTTGTTGTTGTTTTGGTTTTGGTCTTCCTTGGGGGGTGATTGTTTTGTTTTGTTTTGAGACAGGGCCCTGGGATGTTGCCCAGCCTGGTCTCGAACTCCTGAGCTCAACTGATCCTTGTGAGTGCTAAGATTACAGGGCTGTATCACCATACTCCACTGCATGCTAGTTTTATAAGACACTGCCAACTGTTTTCTGTGGTGGCTGTACCATTTTATCTTCCTGCCAGCAGTATATGTGAGGTCCAATTTCTCTGTATTCTTGCCAGCATTTGGCATTGTCACTGTTTTTGATTTCGTAGGTATGTGTGGGTACCTCACTGTGGTTTTAATTTCTTTCCCTATTGGTTAATGATGTTGACCATCTACGCATGTACTTATCTGCCACGTATTTTGGTAATGAAATGTCTGTTAATGTTTTTTGCCCATTTTCTGGTTGGATAGTGTTTTTTCCCCCCAGTACTTGGAGGTTGAACCCAGGGCCTCATGTTTGCATGCTTTGCAAGTACTATACCACTGAGCTGTATCCCCAGCCCATTTTTTTTTACTTTTTATTTTTGAGACAGGATCTCACTGAATTACGCAGACTGCCTCTGGTCGAACTTGTGATCCTTCTGTCTCCACCTCCAAAGTCACTGGGATTATAGATGTGTACCTCTGCACCTGGCGTGGTTTTTTTTTTTTTTTTTTTTTGTGTGTGTGTGTGTGTGTGTGTGAAGCCGAGTCTCACTATGTAGCCTAGGCTAGCCTCAAACTCTCCCTTCTACCTCAGCCTCACAGGTCCTGGAATTACAGGTATGTACCATCATCCCTGGCTGAAGTGGTCACTATTAATTCTATTATTCTGTCTCCATTTATCAGTGGGACTTCTGTAAACTAGAACTTGCTCTTGTATTGTTGTTGTTGTTAGGTGCTGTCAAGTCGGTATCTGACTCATAGCGACCCTACGTACAATAGGCGAAACACTGTTGTCAGTGTTTCTCTGCTATTCATAGGGTTTTCAATGGCGGATTGATTTTTGGGAGTGGGTTGCTGGGTCCTTCTCCCAAGCCTACAGTATCTGGTGTTCCCAGGTGGTCTCTCATCCGAGTACTAATCAGGCCCACCCTGCTTAGCTTCTGAGATCTGGTGGGATCGGACACCACAGTGCTATGGCTGCAGGCCTTGCCTTTGTAGTTACTCTGAAATACAGATAAAGAAACCGAGGCTTTGAGAGAAGTCACCTGTGCACATTAGCAGGTGGCAGTCGGGTGGGAATCCCATTCAGTAACTTCAGAGCTTAAGCTTGGTTATGCTACTTTAAGACTGCCTGATGGTCCCCACCACTTGGAAGCTTTGGCCAAGCCCGTGTGTGGACACTCATCTCCCCACAGCGTGACCTCCAGGGGCACAGCCTCCAGGTTGGCCCAGTCCTGGAACATAGGTACACTGGAGCTGTGAGCTTCTCAAGGCTGAGGCTGGGTCTTCCTTTGCCCAGCAAGACTCCAGAAGCCTCAGGACATGCTCTGTAATAACATGATTCCAGTGTGTCCCCCCAGGGCCCTCTGCCATGTCCCTTACAGAAGTATGACATTTGATCGGTTGAGAAAATAATGAGAACCTGCCAGAGCAGCTGTAGTTCTGAGCCTCATCCTTTGTACCTCCTGCCACCTTTGGGTAAATGGACTGCATCAAAATAGGGAAACCACAGAGGCCTTGCTTCCCCAGGGAAGCAAAGGGGCTGCTGCAGCAGCCGTCCTCATCCCATGCTTCTCCAAGGCCTGGGGCTCGGACAGGCCAACAGCCTGCTTGCTGTGGGAGCTGGACAGCAAGACTCCTTCCCAGGAAGGCACCTATTGTGAAAGGGTTAGACCCCCATGTTTATCCCCTCCCCACCCCCAGCACATTCTATGAACAGTTTTGGGGGCCTAGCATGTGCAGTCCAGACCGTGATGCCAGCGGGCAGCCTTCATGGGCAGCTTGGGGCCAGGAACAAGGCCAGCTCCCTTCGACATGCTGCCCACAGCTGCCTCAAGGGGGCCAGGGACCATGTTTCTGCAAGTCAGGGTGTTGCTTTAAGTACTGTGGGGGGAGTATTATAGAAACCTGAAGTCATTTGGTGCCACCATTTTTCCTCATTTCCAAGATGTGGAGATTGTTACTTCCCAGTTGCTGTGAGAAGAAACAGGAAATAATATTTGAGAAAATGGTGAAGATTTAGGAGTATTTGTACTTACTTTGCCCTCCCTCCATTCTCCAAGTTTATTCATTTACACTGGGATGCTACATAAAGATGATGATTTACAACCCAAAGCTTTTCAAAGAAACATTTCTGGCACTGGCTTTCAACTTTGCAACCATGCTTACAAGAGCTCTCATTAGACCTGTCACTGTCTTTTTCAGAACTTGCCACCAGTCTTTATATAGATACCTTCTCCATTTTTGAGTTGCTTAATATAGATGTCTTCTCTTTTTGGGTTTTTAATCTAGATCCATCTCTTGATTTGTGTGCTAGGGATCCGTTATATGTAGGAAAATACAAATGTGAAGGGCTCTACTAGGGTACCAGCTTACAGTGGGAGCCAATGGGCATAGATGGAGGCAGAGGGTGCTGGAGATGCTGGAAAAGAGCCGGGGCCAAGGCATGAAGTGTGAGTGGACAGCCATAAGGAAGTCTCTTGATCATGGGTCAGGCAAAGGGCTGGCTGCACCCCAGGCCAGGGGAGCCTCCAGCTGGTGTCACTACGTTCTAGCGTGGACATCAGCTTGTGGACTTGGAAGGGACCATGAGAGATTGGTCTTCTTGGGCTGACTTGGGATTTAGCCTGTATTTTAGGTTTACCATGTCCTGGGTCAGGCAGCAGAGACCCCCTGGGGCCCAGGGAACCTGCACAGGGCACACGTCTGGTGGTGGCTGGGACCCAGGCTCCCTCCGGGCCTCTCCCCCAGTGTCCACGCTCTGCCCTCCCCTTCTCCATTCATCCGCTGCCAGCTGTTCTTTACTTGCATTGTGGGTCACTGCCAGGATTCGTGGTTTTGGCAGATGGTCTTCCAGGTCATGGCTAGATGGTGTGGACCAGCCTGTCCACTGGTGGCAGCACTGAAGAGGTCACAGGGTCGTGGAGCTCTGGTGCCCCAGCGGGGGAGGCAAAGAGAACAGCCCGACCTCTTGGCCTTCTCCTTTTGAGCTGCCCTAACGAAATATAAACTGGCCTATTTCTCACAGTCCTGGAGACTGGGCAGGAAGCCCAAGATAAGGTGTTGATGGAGTCCATGTCTGGCGAGGGCCACTTCTGGTTTGTAGGCAGCAGTTGTCTCCGCACGTCTTCACATTGTGGAATGAGGAGGGGTCTCTTGGACCTCTCTTATGAGGGTCTTCCCTCATAATCGTAAGGCTCTTCCCTTACGATTGAATCACATCCCAAAGACCCCGCCTTCTAATGCCATTGCCTGGGCAGTCAGATTTCAACATATGAATCTTGGTGGGGGCCATTGTCCCCTAAGAACACATTCCAGATGATCCTGATGGAATTGCTTTGCTCTTTGAAAGCGGTCTAGCCTCAGGATGGGAGCGGTGGTGCATGTCTGTAGTCCCAGCATCTCAGGAGGCAAAGGCAGGAGGATCTCAAGTTCAAGGCCAAAAGGAGCTTGTGTAACTTAGCAAGACCCTAACTCTAAATTTAAACAAAGGGGGAGAGGGGGCTGGTGTGCAGCCCAGTGCTGGAGCACTTGCACAGTATGTGCGAGGCCCTGGCTTCAACTCCGAGCACTGAAAGTGGCCTCTAACCTGGCCTTGGTGCCATTTGTAAACTTCTCAGGAGAACCTGGGCCACATCTGGGTTACTTTTCATTGTGAAAAGTTAATTTGTTCCCGAGGGCACTGGCATTACCATTAGGAAGCTCCACCTGGGACCCCAGTTCCCGTTCCAGAAAGGCATTTCTTCCGCAGAGACATGCAGCTTCCCTTTCTTGCTGGGCTCCTCCTTGATGCCAGTTTCCTCAACTCTTTCTTATTCTTTGCTTATCTGTAAGGGACCTCACATTCCTTTTTAAATGAGGAGTAAAAAAGTAAAAGGTGATAAAGTTGAAAATCATAAATGGCATGGGTACTGGGCTCTGTGCTTGGGATTCAAAGACAGAAATAAGGCCTTGCCTCAGAAGAGACGGGCATGTTAACAGGAGCAAAAGACAGAGCCATCTGTTGAACAGTAAGGGCACAGGAAACGGGGAGAAGTATCTAGTTGGGGACAGCATGTAGGGCAGGCTTTTAGGAATGGTGATTTGTGAGCCCAATTCAAAGTGCACTTTGGGACTGGGCTATAGCTGGGTGTTAGAGCACTTGTCTAGCATGCACGAAGCCTTGGATTTAATCCCCTGCACTGCAAAAAAAAAAAAAAAGTAGTTTGAAAATGCACAAACTGGGGAGGAACCGTGAAGTTTCCAAAATAGCACAGCTGGGTGGTGAGGAATGGGTTTCAGCCAGTAGGGAAACTGGGGAGAAATGGCAAAGAAAAAAATGCAAGCTCTTCGAGACAACCATAGTAATAAAACGATTTTGCTAGACTGGGTTGTATAAAGATGGACATACCAACGGGCATGGGGGCGTATGCCTGTAATCCCAGCACTCGGAAGCCTCTGACAGGAGGATCAAGATTTTGAGGTCCACTTGAGCTACCTGGCAAGATCCTGCCTAAAAAAGGAGAGAGAGAGACAGAGACAGAGAGAGAGAGGGGCAGACCCACAGCCATATCCACACACAAGGAGGGGCAGTCTTTGGCTAGCATGAGGACATCCACTTACCCCAGGATAGCTGGGAGCTCTTGGAGAGTTTTGGCAGAGGAGGGTCCCAGTCTGGCCAAGGTCTCAGAAGGGTCACAAGGCTGCCCTGTGTGGCCTGGATGACAGGGCAATGGCAGAACCAGGGCATGGCTGGGGCTGGAGTAATGGCTAGGGTTGGATTGGTTTATGGCTGGAGGGTTATGCAGAGACCTGGAAGATTCTTTCCAACGCTGCCATTCACACAGGATTTCTTCTCTCTAGGCTAGCCCATCACTCACTCCAAGGGATCCTCAGGGAGCCTCCTGCTGCTGGGCACCATGACAGTGAGGGGGGCTGCGCTGGCCCCAGACCCAGCGTCTCCCACGACTGCAGCAGCTTCGCCCAGCGTCTCTGCGACTCCCGAGGGCAGCCCCACAGCCATGGAGCAGCCCGTGTTCCTGATGACCACCGCTGCCCAGGCTATCTCTGGCTTCTTCGTGTGGACAGCCCTGCTCATCACCTGCCACCAGGTACTCCACTGGGCTGGGTACCTCCGGAAGGATCCTACAAGATTTCTAGTTCAACAGACTGTGGCTTAGGCAGGCCAGCCCTGGCCGCAGTAATGAATAAACCCTGCATGCTAGGTGATTTCTTGCTCACATCCCAGCTCAGCTAAGAGTGGGTCAGGTTTTGTTCTGTGACACCATCACCACGCAGCTCCAAGACTCCATCCTTCTGACAACTGGAGAAGAGAGAAGTATGGGGAGGGCACCTTGGGCGCTTGACTGCCATGATTCAGAAATGATGCTTGTCACTTCTGCTCACCTGCCATTGGCTAAAACTGGTCCCAGGTCCAACTGAAGCCGTAGGGAGCACATGGATGGCAGGGACCCCTTAGCAGAGGGAAAACTTGAGAGCCTGAGAGAGGTGGGTGAGGAGCTGGCCTGACCACATTAAGTTGATGGCAAAGCTGGGAGACAAGCTGTCTCCCATCTCCTGTACCTGGGGCCTCAGAGCAGGCTGGTGCAGGCCTGGGCAGCCCAAGGAGGAGGTTTGATAGCTGCCCCATGTAGTGGGCATGGTAAGTCGGTTTAGGCCCCAGGCAGCCCCTTGCAACTGCCCTGTGTCTCTGTCCCTCTTAGACCTACTGTGTCCAAGGCAGTTGGCTCGCAGCAGATGGGGAGTATTTTGTTCTTTTCCTCCCCAGCCAGGGCTTGGCTGGGCCAAGAGTGATGTCATGAGAGCAGGAATGAGAGACTTGGGGGCTGCTGGCACTGTGGGTCAGGGCCAGAGCTATTCTTGGCAGCTGTGTGGAGTTCTTGCTTTCTCAGAGTTGCATTGCGTTCTCCTGACTTCCCTGGGGAGGCTGGTGACACTGCCTCTTTGTAGATTGGGAAACGAGGCACAGTATGAGCATGTCACCGCGGCCCTATAGCCGAGAAGTGCATCTAGACGTGAGACTCCCTTCTGACATGCCTTCTTCACAGTCAATTAAGGGACAGGGCAGGGTCGCCACAGCTAGAGGGCTTTGATTACCTTAGTGCTGCTGCTTTGAGACCCCAGAGGCTGGGCTCCTGGAAGGCAGAGGAGATGGGAACCGCTTCTTGTGGTTCTGGGCATGGTCTCACCATCCCCTCCACCTTCAAAGCTGGGCTGTCAGCCGCTCCGCATGCACCCTGCCGGCTCTCTGTGGCTCCTTTGGTTGTTCTGTGAGGGTGAAGTTCTGTCACGTGCATTTTACAGAGGACTCTGAGGCTCAGGTGCCTGCAGCTGTAGCCCTGTGGCATCCAATCCCGTCAGCTAAGCAGGAAGCTAAGCAGGGTCGGGCCTGGTTAGTACCTGGATGGGAGACCGCCTGGGAACACCAGATACTGTATGCTTGGGAGAAGGACCTGGCAACCCCCTCCCAAAATCAATCTGCCATTGAAAGCCCTATGAACAGCAGAGAAGCACTGACAATAGTGTTTCCCCTGTTTGCCTGCAGCTGTAGCCCTGTGGCATCCGATCCCATCAGATCTTGGAAGCTAAGCAGGGTTGGGCCTGGTTAGTACCTGGATGGGAGACCACCTGGGAACACTAGAAGCTGTAGGCTTGGGAGAAGGACCTGGCAACCCCCTCCCAAAAATCAATCTGCCATTGAAAACCCTATGAACAGCAGAGAAGCACTGACAATCGTGTTTCCCCTGTTGTACAGAGGGTCGCTATGAGTCGGATACCGACTCGATGGCACCTAACAACAACAACAACTGAGGCTCAGGGTCGGCCACTTGCATCAGGCTGTAGGAGTGGTAAGGGGCAGACGGAGCCCGAAGTCAAGACTTGTCCTGTCCCCCACGTCAGGAACCTCTCCCTATGGGGCAGGAAGAAGCAGGCTGTGGGCAGGGCGGGAGGTGCGATGGGCAACGGCACCGCCTTGAGCTGACCTGATCCCCCTCTGCCCCAGATCTACATGCACCTGCGCTGCTACAGCTGCCCCAACGAGCAGCGCTACATCGTGCGCATCCTCTTCATCGTGCCCATCTATGCCTTCGACTCCTGGCTCAGCCTCCTCTTCTTCACCAACGATCAGTACTACGTGTACTTCGGCACCGTCCGCGACTGCTATGAGGGTGAGCACCAGTGTGGCGGGGGCTGTGGCGGTGGGGGGCCCCGGGGCAAGGGCAGGGCCCTCTCCACTTTCCTGTGTGGGGCCTGGGGGCCACAGCGCCTCCCCTCGGGTCCCTCCCCTAGGGGTCTCTGGACCTCAGGAAGACTGGTCTTGAGCCACCCTCCCTTCCTTCCCCACTTGGTCTCCACCATCTCAGACAGGCAGGTAATAGCACCTGTGCAGTCCAGTCTCCTCTTACAGGTGCACTTTGCTGTCGGGACTCCCAGGACAGCTTCGCAGACGCCTGGAGGCAGGGGCCCCACCTGTGTCTCATCTCTCAGGGCTCACAGCTCCAGGTGGGGTGGGCAGCATATAAGTGGTCCATCTGTAGATAGAAGCCCCAGGTAACTCCGGTAACTGACCAGAGTGACTTATCCTGCAATCTGTGGTGGGCTGGAAGCAAGACCAGACCTGCCTCCCCGTGTGTCTACATTAGACAGCTTTGCCCCCTGAGGTGCTCTACAGTGCCTTGAGAAGACGGACTCCACTCCTCTCTTGGGCCTCAGTTCTTTGTGCGGAGAAGCAGCACCATGCCCTCCTGTCCTGATCTCCAGCCACAGGCGGGGCTTTGGGTTGCAGGGAGGAAAAGCTGGCCCTCATCCCCGCCGCCCTCAGGAGGCTGTGGCCACTGAACAGTCACCACAGAGAGATGAGGGAGCTGCTCTCACTGGGGGAGAGGAATCTGCTCTGCCTGGCCAGGAGGTTGTGGGGGTATGTGTAGGGAGCTGGCCTCAGCCAGAGGAGAGGTCCATGGCTGGAGAGGGAGGGAGGCCATGACAGAGACATACACAGCCCTGCAGGCCATACAGAAGTGGTCAGATTTTCATTTTCACTGTTGGTGCACAAAAATATGAAATTAAAAATTGTAGGTTAGAAAATTTTCCACGTGGAAGGTGGGTGAGGAGGGAAAGGCCAGAGGCCCCAAGATATCACAGGTGAATGATGCCCAGCCCTTCCCCTGAGCAGGCCAGCAAGGCATGGAGAGGAGAGGCCCTTGAATTCAAGATCCCCGCTGACACCTATCACCCACCCTCCTGACAGCTGCGCAGGTTCCCTATCTCCTCCCTGTACCTACACAGCTGGGTTCGGGTAAAGTGACCAGATGTGGTTTTCCTCATGCCCAGGCTGGGCAGCTCTGGTCATGTCCTGCTGTTGTCTGCTTTGCTGACCATGGAAGGCTTTGCCTTGGCCCTGGGCTCCGGGGTGTCAGGGGTACAGCATGCTCAGCCCCAAACAGCTGGTGTCCCTCTTCCTGTTCCACATTGAGCCTTGTGCATCCCAGGGACTCACAGGGCACAGGAAGTGCCTTTGGATCTGTCAAGGAAGTAGAGGCGCCTAGTGGGAGCCCCCTGCCCCTCCCCTCCTTGCCCTCTGCTGCAGCCACTTCCGCCTCCTTTCCAGCTGGAACATAGGAGGTGTTTCTTGGCCTTGGGAGCTTGGCACGCGCCTTCTCCCCAGTGCCTGGAGAGCTCCTCCTCAGTCCCCTGTGGGGCTGGCCCCTCATTCTGCCGTGCTCCCCCATGTCTCCTCCTCGGAGAGTCCTCCCTGCTGCCACACTCCCAGCACCACATCTGCATCAGATTCAGTCAGGCACAGCTTACCAGGGTCTCGTTTACTTCCTGCCTCCTCCTCAGTGGGCTCAGTCCTGTGAGAGCAGGCTGCAGAGTGTGGCCCGGGCCTGGACACAGCTGGCCACATGGCAGGTGTTGGCTCCATTTTTTCCCCCTTTCTTTTGGGGCTGGGGATGCTCCCAGGGCCTCTCGCATGCTAAGCACGCACTCTGAATTATACCCCCAGCCAACTCCATAATTTTTGCACAAAGAGAGGACTTCAGTGTCACCTGCTGTGTGCCCTGCCTTCTTGCTGGTGGGACCTCCTTGCTTCCCAGGCACCCTCCTGGCTGGTGCTCCCATCCTGCACTTCCAGGAAGTGGTTACATGATCAGGGCTCTCACACCTGATGTCCCTGGAAACTGAGTCCCCAGGGAAACCTCTCGGCTGGAGAGGGCATAGCTGTGATCTTTTCCCTACAGCTGCCAGCCTCAAATGCTGACCCCCCACCCCCAGCAGCTTCTGCCCACCTGGTCCCTGCTAAGGAGGCCTCTCCTGTGTGGTCTAGGGGCAGGTATAGGCTTCCTTCTTGCCTGGGCCTTAAAGATGAGGTACCTAGCAGAAGGTGGGGTGCATAGCCAGGGGAGCCTTTAGTTGGCCCTTACTTGGAGCTGCAGAGATCGTCTGCAGGGGGTCCCACTCCAGAAGCCTCTTTGTCCCATGCACCTGCCCCAACCAGCTTCCCTGCCCTGCCTGCATAAGTAAAGGTCCTCTCAGGAAGTCTGCTGCCCTGCGAAAGCCATCTCCTAGCAACGCCATTGTCCCCAGGCTGGCCTCTCCTGGGGAGTTTACAAACAGCACGCAGCTGCCCTGAAGTTCACACTGCCAGCTTTCAGTGTCTGAGCCAGCGGGCTTGGCCCTCACCCGTCTCACTCGCTACCATCCTCTCTCCATAGCTGCCCCTTTAAACTCAAAAAGTGGCCCCCACTACTTCCCTTTCCCCTCCACCCTTCCTCTTCATGCCCTAAGTGCTGAGGAGGAGCCAGGGGAGGAACCGAAGTAGCCTGTACAGACGTTGCCTTTTTTTTTTTTTTTTAACAAAATTCTGTCTTTAAAAGACGCTAAAACTTTCCTTTCATTAAAGTAATGACATGTATCTCACAGCTGCCCTTACTCCTCAGTCCCAAGTTCAAAGCACCTTCAGCTCTTTCAGCTGTTTCTTTCTAGAGTAGCCTTTAAAAATGCTTCCATTATTACTTCTTTATATTGCTTTATGTTGTTACCAGTTCCCTGTGATGTTATATGGTAACGTCCTACGTTAGGAGGTTTTGATTTAGGTATCTCACTTGTCGTCTGTATGCACAGGCGCCCGCATACGCTTTTCTTTCCTTCACCTTTCCAATGTGACCATCAGAATTTTTTCTGTGTCTGTGCTCAGTATTTGCATTATCACGTGTCGAAATACTGCTGAAAGCTGGGCCTTACAATGCCCTGACTCCATTTCCTTTTCTTGTATAAATTCCAGGGTTTGATACAGATACTGCTTGTGTTGCTTTTGAGTTTGCTGTTCTCTATGTGCCAGTCATTCATTTATTCCTGAGTGCTTCAATCAGATTTTAAAAATCCACCTCTGGTGTCAGTAAAGTCAGATGGACGTGTGCACCTGGCCACGCTGGCTTCGTCCCTTGGCAGCCTTTCTCCTGAAGCCCTTCTCCTATGCAGCCTGTGCCACTTGTTTTCAAGGCCTTCCTGTATGGCCATTGCCCTGGCTGTCATTCACCGTCACCCTGGGAAATCTGTTTGCTTCTCTGGGCTGCATCACCTGTTCCCTGGAGGCCATTTCTGCCTCTTTTGTGGATTGTGCTCTGTTGGTGGGAGCCCCCCTTCCATGAGCTTCCTGAGGAAATGGGTGCATAGGGGTTCTCTTTTGTGAGATCTGAAAGTATCTTCATTATATCGTTCTTTGTGGCGACGTCCCACGGGAACGAAATGTAATTGAAGTTTGGAAATCATTGTTTCTTTGAATTTTGAGCCTTGTGTTTACCGTCTTTTAGCCTCTGGTCTTGTCTATGGAAAGTCCACTTGATTCTGGTCCTTCATGCCTGTATATGTGACTTGCTTGCTTTTTGTTTTGTTTTGTTTTGTGGGTTTTTATTTGTTTTGTTGGTGGTATTTTGTTTTGCTTTTTGGATTTTAGGATCTTGCTTTTATGCCCATCGTTCTGATATCTTGCAGGAGGTAGAATAATAGTCACTGTGCTGGGTAACCTGGTAGGCTGAAACTAAGGATCTAGGAAATTTTTCCTGGGTTTCTTTTTTTCTTTTCTTTTTTCTTTTTTAAATTTTTGTGGTATTAGAGGGCTGAACCCAGGGCCTTGCACATACTTTGCAAATGCTTTACCACTGGGCTATACTCTCAGCCCTCTTTTCATTTTTTATCTTGAGACAAGGTCTTGCTAAGTTACACAAGCTGCCTCTGGCCTCAGAACTCACAATCCTCCTGCTTCTGCCTCCCGAGTTGTTGGGATTACAGGCGTGTGCCATCACACCTGGGAGCTATGTATTTCTTTCATAATTTCTTCCCTTCTACTTTTGTCCCTTGTTCTTTCTTGGAATTCCTGTTGTTGGGTTATTACACTCCTGGGTTAGCCTTAAAATTTCTAGCTCCTTGTTCTGCTTTCCAGGAGCTTATTTTTTTTTCATTGTTAAATGTAAGCTTTTATACTGAATGTTTTCTTGTCTCTTTCATCTTGTAAAATGTCAGCTGCTCTTCCCTGTTCTGTTTTAGAACCTCTTGTTCTTGACGTGGAGTAGGATACTTGTCTTCTCTCTCTGGAGATGCTGCCGTTTTCTTCTATTTCCTGCATTACCTATATTTCTTGAGCTTCTCTCATCTGTTTGTTTTGGTTTTTGATATTTGTGTTAGAATCTGTCCTCAAGCCGGCACAGTGACACACACCTGTAATCCCAGCAACTCAGGAAGACAGAGGCAGGAGGATCGCAAGTTCGAGACCACAGGCAGTCTGTGTAATTTAATGAGACTCTGTCTCAAAAAGTAAAAACAACAACAGCAAAAAAAACCCAGCTGGGGGTATAGCTCAATGGTACAGCACTTGCAAAGCATGCAAGCATGAGGCCCTGGATTCAACCACCAGTACTGGGAAAAAAAAAAAAAAAAAAAGAAAAAAAGGTCTGTCTCAAATACCTACTGTCCTCAGCTATTTTTTGTACCTAAGAATGGGGCTTATAATTGCTAGGCCTCCCAGTTAGGTGGTAAGCCATGGTTGTTCCCTCTCCCGTGTTTACACAGCACAGGTGGGAGCTGCATGAAGGCCTTTTGATGCTGGGCCTGTGTCCCTAGAAAACACTGTTCTCATCTCCTACCTGGAAATAAAAACTGGACAGGCCAAGTTACAGGTGCAGAGAAGGGACCTGCGAGGACGTCTCAGCCTTCATATGTAGACTTAGTCTTCGTGCTTCGTGCAGGTCTCCTCGTTACTGCCCCTAGCTAGGCCACGTTCTGTCTCAGCCCTCTGGAGAGTAACAGTCCCAGAGCTCCACGTGGAGGGTTTGGGGCTTTTTCAATATGTCACTCACAGCCTCAGAGCCGCTGGGACACTGAGACTGGGGTCTTCTGGGCTGCTTGTCAGCGCCTCCCTTCCCCCAGGGCTGCTTCCAACATCTCTGACCAGTTGATCCTGTCTGCGTTCTCACTGTCCTTGATCGTTTGCCCCCATCCCTGTTCATTTTCCTTTTGGTGGAAGGGAAGGAAGGACATAGAGGTAAATCCCTGTTCAATCTGGGAACCTCGAGTTGGTAGAGTTCCCATTCTCCAAGCGGAAGGCTGAGTCTCAGGGAAGTAAGTGTCTTGCCAGGTCCCCCTGCTCCGTGTAGCGCCCACTGGTGAGGACTGTAACCCACTCAGCGCTTGGATGCACCACTGAAAAATGCACGGGGCCTCCCGATGAGGGCAAGGTACGAGTCAGCTGCTGCAGGCGCCTTCGTGTTTGCTTGGGACTGGGTAGCGGTCACTCATAAAGAGGACTCTGAGACAGCCTTGGAGCCCTGTTCGGTAAGAAAACTCACAGTTTACCCCAGGTTTTTCATCGGTGAGCTCATTCTCACCTTCTAGTCACCTGGTGGAGCATCTCTTTTCATCTCCTTTATGCAGATGTGAAAACAGAGCTTCAGGTATGCTGCACAGCTTGCCCAAAATGACCCAGAGAGGAGTCGCCAGAGGCCAGACTCTCACGTGGATCTGTGGGTCCCACAAGTTGCTATGTGCCAGGCTTGCAGAGGGGAGAACGGGACCAGCTTCTCTACAGAGAAGTAGGAACTCTTTTGGGGAAAGAGATTTTTACATGCAGGAGAAGAACAAGTAGGGAATGAAGCGTCTTCACTCCATTTCAGAGGTAGATTTTAGAGAGACTGAGCTTCCTGGTATGTGGCCCGGAGGGAACTGTCTTCCCAGGCAGAGACAATACAGTAGGTGGACAAGCCGAGGCCCAGAGATACAGGCCACAGAAGAGCCATGGGCTGCTTTGCTGCCAGAAGGACGCCCTAGCTGGTGGTAGTGCTCCACTAGCCACAATCTGACAGAGCCAAGAAGTAGAGCGCCGTGGATCCAAGTAAGGAGACTTTCAGAGGAGCCAATGGAAGAGAGAAGTTAGAAACAGCCTTTGGGATGGTGACAAGCAGGCACAAGTAGGATCTGCAAAGGACAGAGAGCCTTAGGGGAGGTGGAGAGCACTGCTGTGTGGAGCAGCTCAGAGTTGGGGGCATTTGTGTAGGGGGTGGCAAATTGTACCTATTAGTGCTCATGATGATCACCTACCATGGCAAAGGGGCAGAAGAAAGTTCTGTGGCCTCTGTGTGCCAAGCAGAAAAGATTTCCATCCACAGGAGGGAGAATTCAGTTTTCCAGGTTCATTTTCCATTTTGGGGAGATCTGAAACGCCACACTCTTTCCAGATCATCAGTGTGCTTCAGTGTAGCAAACAGGGCTGGGTCATGAGGCCAGCTGCAGGTGCTGAAGGTGTGCAGAGGAATGAGCTTGGAGTGGCCTAGTGTGCCGTGGGCCATCAGTCCCACACAGTGCATGGCACACAGTGGGTGCCTGGTGAGCATTTATTGAATGAACGGGTAGATATGTCTGCCCCCTGACCCAGGGAGCTGCTGACAAAAATGACTCAGGTCACTCTTAGCAGATCTTCTCCAAAGCCCTGGGGCCCCTGGCCTGTGTGCTGCAGTTGTTGGTTTATGAGGAGTCCAGCTGAGAGGCTGGGTGAACAGCAGTCTTGGACTACAGTTTCCTGTTCAGGCAACTCTGGGCTAGCGAAGTTGCCCCTGAGGAAAAGAGGCGTCGGGTCTTGGGGTCGGAAGGGCCCCTTTGTACTATCTTTGGTGAGGTGCCTGCCTCTGGTGCGTGCTTTCAGTGTGTGAGAGCGTGTGCCTTCCCACTCTGAAGATGCTGTTCAGTAGAAATCCTTCCTTCCATGAAGCTGAAGTCCTTTTGGGATCTCCCCCTGGGACCATGTGGGTCCTTTGACATGCGGACAAGGTGCCCATCACTTACATGCAGAGTGGTCCCATGTCCTCTCCTCTCCAGGCCTCAGGGCTCCAGTATGGATTCTGGTCTGTCCTCACCCTTCTTTCCTGGTGGTACGCTTTTGCCCCTAGGTTAAGATCTGGTATCTATAATGGAGCAGAAAGTTCCAGGAGCCTAATTATCCAGGGCAGGAGCAAAAGGTCATCTCTTCCTTGTGTCCTGGTAGGCCTCCCCCATGGGTCCCTTGGTCACTGATGTGTGCCCAGGGCCTACCTAAGAGCCTAATGTACAGACTCTGGTGGATATTCAGGGAGACAGAGTCTCTGGGGCCTCTCCAGGGTCCAGAGCTGGAACCATGCTCAGTGCGGTGGTTGGGCACCAAGCCTGCTGCCTGAACACCCTGCTCCCAGTCGAGTCTCAGCTTGTCCGATGTTCAGGCATCAGGGCCACCGTGTCTTTGTGTTGTCTCTGCCCTGTGTGTGAAGGTTCCCAGTGCAAACACCACTGCCGGGGAGGGGAGAGGCGGGGTTCTGTGTGGCTCTGTGATTTCCCAGGAAGGGGATGGTAGTGAACCCTGATTTGGGCTGGCTGAGTTATGTCTGAGGAGATTCTCTCTTTCCTCCTTTCTCTGAGAATCAGTGAATCCATTATTGACTCACTAACGATTCTTCAAAAGAAACCATCAGCAAATTGGTATTTTACAGACCAGCCCCAGAGTGGCTTTAAAAGGTCAAGACTCTTGAACTGATGGATGGATGAAATGTGATGGTCCTGCCCAGCTGCCTGCAGCGCGGGATATGGATGGACGGCTTGGCCATGGAACCCAGGCGTGGGCTGATGCACCTTGCGACACGGGAAAGGATGTGAGCTCAGGCAACAAGCCCTCTTCAGGAGCAGATTGCAGGGATGGCCTTGTTCGGGAGGGCCAAATGGCTTCTCTCGCAGGTCCACTCAGGGAAGGCAGGCTTGTCAGCCTGGCAGAGGGAGCACTGCCTTAGTGGAGGACGGAGTAGGCACATGCCACGGGAGCCTCCCTGCAGCTTGTGCCTGTCTGCCCGTCTGCCATCCCTTCTGTGTTGATTGATCGTGTGTGTGCCACACCCTGTGGTTGTCCTTGGGGGTGGGATCAGTTCCTCCCTTCAGGGAGGTCACAGTCTGGAAAGAGCAACCAACAGCACACTGTGGACTGCCCCAGGAGCCCAGCCTCAGCTAGCTCACTCCCCTCTCACAGCAACCTCCCAAGAGGATCCCTAGCTTACAGATGAGGAAACTGAGGCACAGAGAGCTTGAGAAACCTGCTTGAGACCACACAATTCCTGAGTGGTGCAACCATGAGCCACTGCTGGGCATTCTAGCCCCAGAATCCATGGCTCTTGTCCGTGCTGTGTGCTGCCTTGTATCCTGGAAGGATCAGACAGATCAGTGTGGCAAGCCAGTATGGTGACAGGGAAGGAGGTAACATCTCAACTGAGGAGCTGGGGGCGCCTCTGGGAGTTGGCAGAGAAGCTAACTTAACCACTGCACGGACAAGTGAACAATGCTGGCACATGCTGGCTTCATCTGAGTAGATAGTTACGCATACTACCCAAGCATACTAGTAGTACACCAACCGGCAGTTTGTCCACAGGTGCCGTAGGTCAGGAGTTAGGCAGGGCTGTTTGTCCCTGCTCCGAGATGTCTGGCCCCAGCAGGAGAACTTGATGGCTGGGGCAGGAGTTCCTGGAAGCTTGCTCACACATATGTCTGGTGGCTGATGCTTCTTGTCAGTTGAGGGCCTCAGTTCCCGCCACGTGAGCTTCTCGCGTGGTCTCTAACACGGGTGGCTTTTGCTTCCTCACAGCATGGTGCTGAGCCCAGGGCAAACTTCTCAAGGGAAAACCAGAGGCAAGAGGCCTTTTCTAAGCCAGGTATTGAGAAACGCCACTTCTGTAGTCACTCAAGTCCACCAAGCTACAAAAGGAGGGGGCAGGACTCTACCTCACAGTAGAGGAGTGTCAACGTCATGAAGTGTGACCATCTTTGGAAAATACTGTCTGTGACAATATCGCTGGACCTGGATGGACACCTCCATTGCACTTGGCCTTGTGTGGTTTGGGACAGATTATTTACAGGCTGATGGATTTGGCTCAGTGCCTATCCCCCACCCCTTCTTCTCTACCCACCAAGTTCTTGTCTGTGAAGAGTGACTGGAGATGAGTGGAAGGAGACCCTTGCTGTTCCCAATGTCCTGAGCTGCAGTCCAGGCAGACAGACAGATAGCATTCTGGCTGAGCCCAGGCACCCTCCGAGTACTTTGCACACTCACTCGACCTTCCCAGCCAGCTGCCAAGGCAGCTGCTCCTCTTACCCCACCAGTACATGAGGAAACAGACCCAGAGGCTCACGCAGGTGGCCAGACACAGAACTGTGTTGCACACCGCCTGCTCTGCCATAGCAAAGCACGCTAGGTGCTCTGGTGGTGGGAGCCTGTCGTGTGCTTCTGGGAGCAGCACAAAGTACTCCAAATACATTTCTTTACAAGTTGCTGGAGGACAGCTTCTGCCTAAAACTGCACCACCAGTGGTTTAGGGACCTCATGAAGGCAGGCAGACCTTTGTGCTGTGCCTGGGGTCTGCGTTCTGAGGAAGGGTCATGGCCCTGTGAAGCCAGGGATGAGACATGTATGTATGTATGTATGTATGTATATGTGTGTATATATATATTTTTCCCCCCACGTCACCAGTCATTGATGATGCCATAATTGTATGCAGCTAAGCCTTGTATCCTCAGTAAAATGGCTTTGTGTGTGTGTGTGTGTGTATGCTAGGAATGGAATCCAGGGCCTCAAGCATGCTAGGCACACGATGTGCTCTGAGGCTCACCCCCAGCCCAGCATAGCACTTTTGAGTAACTGTTGCATCCTGTGCTTCCGCAGCCCCTGGAGCCCTCTCCGGGGTGCCCTGTGCCAGTGGGTAATTCTGCCTCAGGACGGCTAGCCCTGGAAAATCCTACGGGTTAGGAGCGTGAACCTCCATGATGGTCACTCGGGGTTTCTCAGGCTTGGGTCCAGGGTCCAGAGTGCAGATGGAAGGGCCTCCGGGTAGCGAGAGCTGAAAGCACAAACGCACAGAGGGTAAAGAACCTGCGCTGAGGGCAAGAACAACACTTAGTGCTGCCGGGAAGTGGCAGGAGGTACGGACAGGGACCAAATCACCACAGAAGGACCTCGAGTGCCAAGCTGAGGACCACCAAAGAACCTTGAAGGATTCTGCTGTGGGAGGTGGCGGGACCAGAGGGAAAGGCCTCTGTCTGCAGGGCTGCACTGGCTCCCCTGCCCTTCTTCCCTCCCTGCCACTTGCCCTTGCTCTTTGCTGGACACTGGCTTCATTCCTGTGTCCTTGGCCCTGCTCTTCCTCTGCGCCCCATTCTTCCCTTCGTGGTACCCTCTGCAGCGCCTTCTTGCTTCTCCGTGTGCTCTCTTCTGCCTTGTTGCTGGCACATCTATGGGCTTCTGGCACCCAGCAGACAGCAGCCTTGGAGTAGCTGAGCCAGCAGAAATCCTCCACCTAGCAGGCTCCTCACAGCACATTGGTGTATTATAGCGTCGACATTCACAGCACACTTCCACTATGCCATCGCTCACTGTTGCAGTTGGGGGGGTCTCTGGTGATGTTGACCTGTGTCCTGATTGAGAACGAGTTGACCAAGCTCCCCAAGACATTTGTGCTAGATTTTGGGTGCTGTGCATACTCCAGTTACTGCCATGGGTTGTGGAACCGATGCAGGTTCTGTTCTCATTCTTGCTTAGAGTTTCTCTCAAGATCCCAGCATCATTGTCCTGCTGTAAAGTTGTGATCTATATTGCACAAGTGAGTAAAACTAATAAATAATGTTCAAACCAATAGCATTTCACCCCAGAACAAATACGCTGTCAACCCTCCCAAGCCCCTGGTCCCCACCACTCTCTGCCTCCATGCATGACCCTGAGTTTGTGGTGATCACTTCGGCGCCCTTGTTTGGGGGTACTTTCACTCCCAGGACTGTCTTCTGCACAGCGTGGTTGTGCTGTGCCTGGTTTGAACTTAGAGATGAGATGCTAGCTGTGGGGCCTCTGCACAGCCTCCTGTCCCGAGGCTTCTCCCTGTGGCTGTGTGCGGCTAGGGCTCCTCCACCGGCCTTGCTGTTTCAGTCCTGCTGGCCGTGTGCCGCTCTGCTGGTCTGAGTCATTTTCTCTGGTGCTTTTCACAGCCTTGGTCATCTATAACTTCCTGAGCCTGTGCTACGAGTACCTGGGGGGCGAGAGCTCCATCATGTCAGAGATCAGAGGGAAGCCCATCGAGTGAGTACGACACCTGGGGCTGACGGTCTCCAAGCTGGCCCTGTGGCAGCTGGACACAGACCATCCCTGCCCAGGACCTTGACCTGCCCTACCTCTCCCCCACTTCCTGAGCATGTCCATTCACGTGGACTCTTGGGAGGGTCTCTGTGGCGTGTCATCCTCCTCTCCCTTCTCCTGCCCTTGTCCTTTCCCGTTTTCTTTCGCCCTCCTGTGGTTTTACATTCAGGGCTCTCTGAGTTGGTTACCCCTGAGCTGGGGTGGCCCTGTGTCCCCTGTGTTGAGCTGCTTGTGCAGACACGGTGCCCTGCATCTCCCCAGCCTTGGCCTTGGGCCCAAAAGCTGCCCCAGCTCTGCGCCCCCAGCTTGCCTGATGTGTGGGAGGGTGGCCTCCCCCAGCCCCCGCCTTCCCAGCTCACCAGCCTTTCTCCCGTGCCTGTCTCTCCCAGGTCTAGCTGTATGTACGGCACGTGCTGCCTCTGGGGAAAGACCTACTCCATCGGGTTCCTGCGGTTCTGCAAACAGGTCTGTGCCCAGCCACTGCTGGGGTCGGGACGAGCAGGCTGAGGGGCAGGGTCATGTCCCGGAAGGAGGAACCTGCCACAGGCCGTCCTGGACCCCATCTTTGGAGGTTCCCAGGCCACCGGCACCCACTCCCAAGCTGGCAGGGAGGCGCTGCGTTAATAGTGTGTGCTCAGACAGGCAGCGGTGGCATTGGGCGTGGTTGGTACAGCTTCAGGCTGCATTCTGATGCACTGAATCTAGCCTTTCGCTCAAGTCTTGGGGTGTGGGTAAGAGTTACAAGAAGTGCATGGGGACTCTAGAAACTCAGTTTGCAACTCTTCGTCAGCTGTGGCTGGGGGCAGGGGGATTTCTGCATTAAAGGTGCATGACAGGCCTGTGTGGCCTCTCTGTCCTCTTTCCACATCCCCGGTTGGGGGTCCAGCAGCTTCTGGCTTCCTCAGCCACCACTGCCTGGCTAGAGGCCCTGTGGTGGTAGTGTGAAGTGCCTAGCTACCTAAGTTTGGCTTGTGGCTTCTCCAAAAGTGTGACCTCATATTATCTACTTAGCCTCTCTGAGCTTCAGTTTGCTCTTGTGTAAAATGGTCATGCTGACACTTATCTCAAGGGGTGACTGTATGAAACAGATGAGGTGATGGATATTGGCCTCTAATGAGCACTGGCTCATTCAAGGAGGTGAGTCCTAGTGTCCACACCCAGCTCGGACCTGGCCGAGGCCCCCACAGCGTGGCCAAGTAGTCAGGAGGGGAAATGAAACCCATGGCCTAGGCACGTGGCCTGCCAGAGGGCTGGCCTTCTGCTTGCTCCTGTGCAGGCCCAAGGCCTGCAGCATGGCCCACCCGCAGCGCTTCCACTCGGACACACCCAGGCTGCAGCTCTGCTTACACGTCCTTTTGCAGAGAGTACTTCAGACTCTCACCCTGGAGCTGCTGGGAAGGAGTTCCAGCTGTCCCCAGCCCGGGGTGGGGCATGCAAAGCCACTGTTTACATGGCTTCGCCACCTGGGTTTCAGGCCCAGCTGTGACTCACAGCCTTGGTTGATGATTATGTTGTCCACAGAGTTTTGATCTCATGATCGTGAGCTGGCATCACTGGGTTGTAAACTATTCTCGAGCCCTATGGGCTCAGATGCTCTGTTGCTGAACCCAGACATGGTGGGGAGAGGGAGTGGGTGAAGGCTCTTCTTAGCCCTTTCTCCTGGCAGGAACGCACCCATGGCCTTGCACCAGGGCCAGAGGTGGAGCTAGACATCCTTGACACCAAAGCCCAACGTCTGGGTCTTCCAGAACACTTGTGAAAAGCAGGGATTCCCAGGCCAGGGGAGCAGCTGAGTGGCAGAGCACTTTCCCGGTGCATCAGGCCCTGGGCTCCAGCCTCAGCACCACCAGAACAACCACCACCACCAAAGTAGAGATTGCCAGATCAGCAGCCCCGCCCCGGCCCAACTGAGGCCTGGAACGGACCCCCACCCCACCCTAGGACAGGCACATAATTCTGATGTCCACCCTGACCTGGGAAACATAGATTGGTTCAAGGTGTGGTTAGGTGATGGCTCTGGGGCTGCTGGCTTGGGTTCCAGTGCCACGTCTGCCACTTCAACTTCTCTGTGCCTCAGTTTCCTTGTCTGTACCTGGGGACAATGACAGTGCTCACATCACAAGGAAGCACCACCTCGCCAGCCCACCATCCACCTCCCTGGGAACCCCTGCTCCTCCCTGTTCTCCTAAGGGTGCGGCTTCCTCTTCCTCTGGGTCGGGTTTGAGGCCAGGGGAATTCTGTGGGGCTTTCGGGCAACAGCACCTCAGCTCTGCCCTGCGACCTGTGCCTCTCGTGGCCGCCCCCTGGCACAGGTCCCAAGTCTTCCCCGCAGGCCTGGCCCATGTCCTCAGGGCAGACCTGGATTCCCCAGGCTACTTCCTGTCCCAAGTCCTGTCCCACTTGCACCTACGCTGGCTTGGCCCCACCTCCTCCCCAGGGGCCTCTGGCTGGGGTCACTGGCTCGGAGAGCCGAGGGGCCAGGGTTCTGTGGGTGCTGTGGACACTTGGGTTTGCAGGCCTGCAGAAGCCTGGCTGAGGACGTCCTCCACGGCTGAGCAAGCCCTCTGAGGCCTGTATTGAGCATGGAGTGGGAGACCTCCAAGAGGACACTGCTCTCTGGCTCTCCTGTCCCCATGGCAGTGACTCTGTGCTGTGGAGACTGGTTGTGTTCGTTTTACCAGGGTGTCTGCCACTCAAGGTCCAAATGGCTGCCTGCCTAAGCTACTATAGCAAGTACCCCGGTGGGCTTTAATTCAGAACCAGCTTTCAGGCCTCCACAGCCCATGAGTTTGGAGTGTTTCTTCTCCCGGCTTGCTGGGCATCTCCAGCCCCAGCCAGACCCCAGCTCAACAGAAACCCTGGCCTGGGCCCAGAGCATAGAGCAAGGAACCAGAGAGGGTGGACAAGAGGGTGGGAGGAGGCCTTGCCCGCTCCCTCCCCGTGTGGCCAGTTCTTCAGCAGGGCTCAGCCTTCCCTGGAGCTCCGAGGCCTCCAGAGCCCAGCTGCCAGTCTCCACAGCCACCTCCCTGCCACCACCTCTCACCAGTGCTCAACCCCTGCACCTGTCCACCCTGCCCTGGGCCTTTGTGTGTGAGCCTGCCCCTGCCACCTGTTGTGGCTCAGTGCCTTCCCAGAGGTCCCTCCTCTGCCTTCTCTGAGGTCTCCTGCCTCCAGGGCCGGAGGCCCTACGCTGTTGCTCCTTCCTCAACATGCCTGTCTCCTTGCACAGCTGCATTGCATCAGCACTGGCTCCCGTGTATCCTGCCTCCTCCTTCAGATAGCTGTCCCCTGGGGCAGGGCATTGGGCCTTCCCTCTGTCCCAGGTGTCCAACACAGGCTTAGCCTCCAAAGCAGGTGTTTTTTACCATTCACCCTTGACCTTCTCCTTCCTCTCCCCGAACAGGCCACCCTGCAGTTCTGTGTGGTGAAGCCGCTCATGGCCGTGAGCACCGTGGTCCTCCAGGCCTTTGGCAAGTACCGGGATGGGGACTTCGAGTAAGCACCGGTCCTCCCTCGGGGCCTGTGGGAGGAGTGTTGGCATAGGGGTAGTGCCTTGCCCAAGGCTCATGTCCTGGCTCAGGGCTGGCTCAGGTGCCAGCCAGGCAGGCTGAGCCTCATGCTGCTCCTGCCTCCCTGCACCTCTGACCCTGGGCCTGGCAGTGGCCACCCTCGTACTTGGTCCTGATGCCAGCCCAGGAGGAAGCCCTTGGCTACAGTCGTGCTCGTGTCCAGGCTGAACAGCAGGACCCAAGGCTGAGCCACAAAGAAACGATGACCACTGCCAAGGCAGGGAGCGAGGGGGTACGAGCCCTGAGAGGCTGGCCTCCGGCCACCAGGGGTATGGTCCTCTCTAAATTGTCCATGCACACATTTCACTCGAGGGTTAGCAAAAGGGGTCACGTGCCTGGCCCTGTGATTGTGAGTGCTTTGTACACACTGTCTGCAACCAAACTGCAGCCCCACGAGGCAGGCGAGTGCACTGAGGTCAGGGGAAGGGAATCCAGCCACACTGAAGGGTAGCAGAGCAAGGTTGAGTTCACCCACCCTGACACCTGTTGCCTGACCATCAGAGGTGGCATCCAGCATGGCTCTGGCCTGCCTTCTGCTGTGCTCCAGTGGTGGACCCCAGAGCTGGGACACCATGGGAGCACGACAGAGGCAGAGGGCTGGCCTGCATGTGGGCCCACACCCCTGCACCCCACTCCCAGTGTGCACCTCCATCCCGTGTCCCTCTCTCTGGTGGTTCATGGCGCCCTGCTTGAGAGGCATGGCTGTGAGCCACAGGGGACCACACGTGGGTAGGGCAAAGGAGGGAGCGCCCTGCCCTCAGCAGGACCGTCCCAGCCAGCACGTGCCATTCCACAGTGTCACCAGCGGCTACCTCTACGTGACCATCATCTACAACATCTCCGTCAGCCTGGCCCTTTACGCCCTCTTCCTCTTCTACTTCGCCACTCGGGAGCTGCTCAGCCCCTACAGCCCTGTCCTCAAGTTCTTCATGGTCAAGTCCGTCATCTTCCTCTCCTTCTGGCAAGGTCAGCCCTGTGTGGTCCGTGTACCTTGTCCCATAAGCTCCATACCTGACCTCCTGTTCACGTCCTAAGGGCTGTGCATCCCCGGCCGTGGGTCTGGAGCTCAGAGGCGCCTCAGAGGGGTGAGGCTTCAGGGAAACTTTCAGGGAGCCACTTTGTTGATGGGCAGACACAAGGGGCCCTGCATAATTGGCGACATTACAGCTTTGCAGCCCACAGGGAGCTGGAATAGTGGGGTTTCTGGAGGCCTTGGTTTTATGCCCTCCAGGAGCCATTGAGCGCCCTCTCTCACTGGGCCATGTGGGCATCTGGGTGGGCGGCATGGAGGAAGAGGCTGGAGGGGTCCACTCAGGCCAGACAGTGCCTCCTTGTCCAGGCCTGCTGCTGGCCATCCTGGAGAAGTGCGGAGCTATCCCAAAGATCCACTCAGCCCGCGTGTCGGTTGGTGAGGGCACTGTGGCCGCTGGCTACCAGGACTTCATCATCTGCGTGGAGATGTTCTTCGCAGCCCTGGCCCTGCGGCATGCCTTCACCTACAAGGTCTATGCAGACAAGAGGCTGGACGCACAAGGTACAAACCGGGCTCCCAGGCACCTCGCTGGCAGGGAAGGGAGCTCCAGGTCACCTCCCGCAGTACCTGCCCAGCCTCTGTGTGGGAAGGAGGCCATGGGGCGGCAGTGCCAATGGGGACTCCCACCCTGCTGCCAGCACTACTGGCTGGGTCCTGTCCTATGCAGTAAGTCTCAGTGTGGAGACCCAGAGATAATATAGAAAGCCCTGGCAGAGGCCAAGTGTGGTGGCTCACACCTATAATTCCAGTGACTCAAGAGGGGGAGGCAGGATTATGAATCTGAGGCCAGAGGCAGCCTGTGTAAATTAGGGAGACTCTGTCTCAAGATAGCTGGGGTTTAGCTCAGTTGGTGGAACATTGCTCTGCACTTTTTGAGGACTCTAGTTCAATCCCCAGCACCACAAAAATGGGAGAAGGACCTGGCAATCCACTCCCAAAGAAAATCCCCAAACAATCCATTGAAAACCCTGAGAGGGTTGCTATGAGTTGGACCCAACTCAACAGCACCCAACAAGAAGTCTCAAGATAAAAAATAAAAACTGGCCTGAGGGTGCAGCTCAGTGGTACAACACTTGCATGTGCGAGGCCCTGGCTTCAACTCACATGTATTTCCAAAAAAAAAAATCCTGACAGAAGCACGGTGCACCCCTGCGAGAGGTTGAGGCAGGAAGACTGTGAGTTTAAGGCCAGTCTGGGTTATGTAGCAAGACCCTGTGTCCAAAAAAAAAAGAAAAACAGAAACTAATGGGTAGATAGATTTGTAGGGGCTCCTAATACCCAACACTGCATGGCATCTTTTGTTCTATAACTCCATTCTCTCTGAAGTTCTTTAAGAAAAAAACAGCTTGCTTGTAAGGGGAGAGTCAGGTGGAACTAGCTTCAAACAGCTTTCTTTTTATACCTCCGATGGTTCTTCTTAGAGCAGTAGTTAGCAGACCTGGCTGTGCAGAATGTCTGGAGAGCTTCTAGTGGGTGCTGGGCCCACCCTGAGAGAGTCTGATGCCTGGGCCATATGTGAGCTGGAGGAGCTCCCTGGTGATTGGCTGGTTGGAGCTTGAGCTGCAGGGAGAAGCTGTGGGCCAGGAGGGCAGCAAGTTTCTTCCAAGAGGAGGAGAGGCGACTGGGGATGCCTGAGGCAGTCCTACCCAATGACTGGCAGAAGGGGCTGAGGAGAGGGAAGCCTCCTGTTGAAGTTTGGCCCCTAGCAGTTCTTGCTAGAGGCAAGAAACCCACTTTCCTGGCCCAGCCTCAGCCATGGGATGCTGTGAGTGGTGTGGAGGGTAGCAGCGACCTACAGCTACAGGGCTACCCAGCCCCCTCCCTCCGCTCTTCCTGGCCTGGTTGGGAAGAAGCCTTCCAGTGCTTCTGTCAGCGTGGGGGCCAGGCGTGGTGGCCCACACCTGCAGTCCCAGCAACTTGGGAGGCAGAGCCAGGAGGATTGTGAGTTTGAGGCCAGAGGCATCCTGCGTAACTTAAGTGGGACCCTGACTCAAAATTAAAAATAAAAAATGGGCTAAGGGGTGCAGCCCAGTGGTAGAGCACTTGCCAAGTATGTGCGAGGCCCTAGGTTCAATCTCCTAGTACTGCAAAAAAAAAAAAAAAAGAAAAAAAGCCTGTGTCCTCACAGTGCACCTGCTGGCCCTGCTCTGGGTCAGTGCTTAGGTCTTTGCACACAGCCTCACTGTGTGCCCCACCCCCTGCCGACAGAGGCTGCTGGCCCTGCCCCACCTGCTTCTTGCCAAGCCCCCAGGGAGAAGGATCTGACAAATACCCTCCCAGTGTTGAGGGCCAAGTCCCTTGGACTTGGTCTGGCAGAGCCCTTGCATTTGGAGCTGAGCCTCCCCAGGGAGCAGACTAGGCTGTGGCGCAGAGCCATTTCTGTGTCCCAGGGGCTCTGCAGGGGCTCCCTGCTGCCGACCTGGATCATCTGTGCACACACTGTTCCCCAGACACACCTACCCCAGAACTACTAGCATGGCCTGTGATGCAGCCTGCCTCCCCACTGCACCGGCCTTAGCCCACCCTCTGACTGAGGCACCCAGCCCCTCCTTGGCTCACATTAGGTTGGGGTGCAAAGCAAGCTCTACTGCATGGTTCCCCCCTCACTACACGTGAGGTTTGTAAAGGCCAAGCGTGGGAGACATCGGGGTGGAGTGTCCTGGCTTAGATGTGGAGGTCCTGGGTCTGCTGAGTATGACCCTGGGAATGTGAGCATGGGAGAGGTCACCCCTGGCCTGGTGTCCCTCCACACAGGCCTCAGAGTGGCCTAGGGCTGGGGGAGGGAGTGGAGGGTGTGGCGCCAGCCGGCCGAGGCGTCGTGCGTGCCGCTCACTCAGCAGTCTCTTGTCTTCTCTGATTCTCCGGCTTCTCTCCTTGCCCCTTTGCCCTGCATTTGCCCCGGGTTTGGCCGTGGGCAGTGCCGACCTACGGCCCTTACGGTAGGTCCGCTCTCCGTCTGCTTGTCTGTCCTGCACGTCAGTTTTGGTCACTGTCACCAGCATGCCTCTGTAGCTCCTCTGTGTCCGTCTCCTCCCCGCAGGCACCCCTGGGTGGGACGGCTGAGAGCACCCACCTGCTGAGGGCTGCCCATTGTCCAGCTTGCCTGCTTTTGTCCTGGTCTCTGGTTCTGGAAGATGCCCTGTTTGGTTCTGGGGCACAGCGCCTGCCAAAGGGACAGCAGGGGCATTTAGCCATGTTTCTGTGGCAGAGAATGCAGAGGGCAGAGAGACTCTGGGGTGCAGTGAGCAGTCCTAGGTCTGAGTTGGGCTCATCCCCTGCGGCTGGGCTTTGGTGGGCCATTTCTCCCCTGATTCATCATTAGTGGGAAGGAGGAGAAAGCAGATCAGGGCAGGGAGCGCCCACCTTCTTAGAGGGGAGCCCGGTGGGCCAGCCCGGTCCTGCTGGAGAGCAGCCTCCCCAGGTGGGGGCCGGGGCCTCCTGGGAGCATTTCCTGCAGCCTGCCAGTCCCCAGCAGCCCCTCCTGCCGTGCTCCTCAGCTCCCTGTGGCTTGCAGCCCTTCCCCAAGGAGTCACTTTCCTGCCCCTTCTGTTCTGGCCCCGTTCTCCATATCTGGAGGGAGACTGGGACGACTGAATGACGGCCTCAGGCCGGGGTCTGTCCCAGCACTAGGGGCCAGCTGAGGGTCCTTCCCTCCCGCCGCCCTGGCCCTTGTTCGACCCCTGCCTCCTCCCCACAGGCCGCTGTGCCCCCATGAAGAGCATCTCCAGCAGCCTCAAGGAGACCATGAACCCCCACGACATCGTGCAGGACGCCATCCACAACTTCTCGCCCGCCTACCAGCAGTACACGCAGCAGTCCACGCTGGAGCCCGGGCCCGCCTGGCGCAGCAGCACCCACGGCCTCTCACGCTCCCACAGCCTCAGCGGCACCCGCGACAACGAGAAGACCCTCCTGCTTAGCTCCGATGACGAGTTCTAGGTGTGGGTGTCAGTGGAGGGAGCAGCCAGGAGGCGGCCGGCACAGCTTTGCCATTGCCCTTTATTTATTGGACCAGAAACACTACATATCGCTTCCGGAGGAATGGCCAGATGCTGTCTGCCCAGGGGACAGCCCAGGCTCACAGGAGCCTTCAGGAATATTTATACTCTGCCACCCCTGCACGCCTGGGCCAGGGGAAGAGGGTGCTGGTTTCGGCCCCCACCCCTGCTGCCCGGCCTGTGCTGGGGGGGCCGGGGACCAGCCACGCCAGGGCCCAAATGCTTGTGTGGACCAGTGGCTGGAGCCCTCCAAGCTCTTCCCTCTCCAGCCGCTCGGCTGAGTGGAGGGCCCAGCCCACCCTCAGCGTGCAATACCCCGACGCAACCCCACCCGCTGCTGCCCTCCCTGCCCACCTTTGTCCCATGAGAGATTCGCCTCACTCCAAGCAGGAGGAGGGAACGGGGAAGCCGTGTGGACCCCTCCCTCCCCAGGCCTGCCTGGCCTGCTGCAAGGATCAGAGCCAGATACCAGGCACCCTGGGGCCCAGCCAGGAAGGGTGCTCTGTGCCTCTGGGCCGCCCCTGCTTGTCCTCACTGCGGCCACTTGGCCAACGCTGTGAGGATAGCCAGCAGCTGCGCTGCCCTCTTGCTTGGGCCCTGCTCTTGATAGTTTGGGACAGAGCCCCTCTTCCTGGCTCCCCCAGGGCTCAGGGGCCGGCTCCCAGCCTTCCTCCCCAGACTGGCCTGCACAGTCTGACCCTCCACTGGGCCCTGGTCTCTCGCTAGACCTCCCCCCTCCCGTGGCGGGGACAGTTCTGGGACTCCACGTTTCAGACCAGCTCCTGGCGGAGGACAGGAGGGATGGCCGAGCAGCCAGGAAAGGAGTGGTCCTAGACCCCCTCCTGGGTCCCCTGTCCACACAGGGCCTGGCGTTCTGCATTGCCTGGCCCCCAGCCCATCTCTTCTGTGCCTTAGTCACATACGAAAGCCCCTCCCCCAGCCCCTGTCTGTCCTAGCTTCCCCCAACCCCCGGGGAGGCCTTCTTCTTAAGCTGCTGGCACGCTGTCCAGCGCTGGGCCCCTTGGACAGGCCTCAGGAGTGGCTGGGAGCACCTGTTCCCCCTCTCTCCCGCCACACCCAGGCAGGCGGACCCCTAAGGCCACTGAGTCCAGGTCCATGCAGGTGGACCTTCCTGGCATGTGGAGCCTGGGCAGTGTTTGGCTCGGGGCTGCAGCACCTTGGAGAATTGGCTAGAGAGGAAGAAGGAAGGGCCCCTGCCTTGTGGCCTTCACCGGAAGCTCACTCTTGTGACCACTCCTGGAATGAACAGACTCCCTCTCTAGGGTCTGTGAGGAGGGGCCTCATGGGCCGGTTGCATCCGAGACCTTCCAAGCCTGCCTCCTTTCTTCCTTGTGGCCCAGAGGCCTGGAGGTGGGGTAAAGGAGGCTGGCTCTTGGCCGCAGCTGGGCCCGAGCTTCCCAGGAAGGCAGCTGGCAGGCGCAGGCTGTCCAGGGAGCAGCCCTGGCTCCTCTATATTTGTTCTCACAGACCTGTTTCTCCTTCCAGGCCAAAGTGTGCTGCTGATTCCTGGTCCCCGCTGGTCTCTGCTGGGCCTGGCTGTCTGCCTCTCTCCCCCCAGTGTGGTGGGCGGGGCTGGACAGGAACCTGTGCCTCACCGCTGCTCCACCCCCCCATCCTTCCTAGGACGCATAACCTTACCCTCTCTCTCCCTCACACCTTTTTAATTTTTTCCAGATAGAGTAGCTCTTTGTACATAAAAAATACTTGAAAAATTAATTGTACGATGTATGAGAAGACAGAGTCCCCTAGTTTTGTATCTTGTCCTATGACTGCCATGAGTTCCACCAGAAAGCCGCTCTATTTTGGTCTCTGTGACATTTTAAATGCTTGACAGACGTGAGCAAATACAGTGAGGAAGAAATATATATATGAGATAATATAGATTGTACTAAAATCTCTTCTGCCTGTGGGGGAGGTTTTTTTCCTGCCCCTTGTGTTGTGGGGTTGAGGTGGGTGTAGTGGGGGTGAGCGAGGTGTCTACTCCCTCCCTGCATAGGATGGATTGGTGGTGGGTGGGAGGGGTTTCTCATTGTCAGAGACTAAAATCAGGTTCCTGGTCCCCTTATTGGACAGTCTCTTCCCTCTCCAGCCAGGTAGTCACAAGGGGCTCACCCTCCCCACCCTGCAAGGGCCGGTGCCTGGTGGGGGGGTGAGGCTCCCTTCCCCAGTTTGTCAGCCAGGTGAGTGAGGCCCCTTCTACAGGCACCTCCCCCCCGGGGCGAGGAGACTTCTGGGGATCCTCCATCCAGGCTCTCTTGCCTCTTGAGCCCATCCACCCTGGGACCCGAGAGGCAAGGGTCTTGGGCCAGGGTACTTTCCCTCCCCCAGCATGCCTTGCTGAGGCCTGGCCTCCTGCTGAGGGCAGCAGCAGGAATGCAGTGTGGGTGGGGAAATTCCCAGCCAGCTTGTAACCTAGAGATCGAGGACACTCGTCCCTCCCCCTGCTTCCTGTTGCCCATGCCACAGGTCTGAGCTCAGCATTTCAGGATCCAGGTCCTGGCAGAGTCCCACCCTGAGAAGGGACACAGCTAAGCCACGTGGTCTGGCCATTCCCCATACCCCACCCTGCTCTCTCCCAGCCCTGCATCTCTCCCTGCCCAGCCACACAGTCCTCCCCAATTCCTGCGTGCCTACTGCCCTTCGTAGCCCCCACAGCCCTCAGTGCTTTTCTTACCTGTGCCACTATAGCACCTCATTTCACAGGGGGCAAACTGAGACTGCAAGAAACTAAATAAGTACCAAGCGTCCCACAGCTAGGAAAAGACACTTGGATTTGAACCCTCCGCTCCTTGACTGGAGACTGCAGTTTACTCCTCTCCTGGCCGAGGGTGTACATGAGTGATGAGGGGCCCGTGCCCAGAGCCGCGGTGAAGACTGAGGCCTGCGGGCTGGGACTGAGCAAGCCACTCCTCTCCCTGCCCCTGGGTGTCTTGTAGAACATGGGGAAAATATTTCCTGTTGCACTGAAGACTATTAGACCTATGTGCAAGTGCTGGAAAGAATATTCTGAAACCCGGGGTTATCTCAGAAGGGGTGCCCAAGGAATTTCACCTTAACTCCACGGAGCTCCTGGGCTCCCAGTAACGACACAGCAGGACGACGTTCTAGCACCACTGTTCCCTGGGGTGCCTCTGCCCACCCCCTGCGCCCAAAGGCAAGTGACATGGGCTTAGCCTCCCACCCACCAAAGGGTCTGGACCACCCGTCTCAGGCCACTCAGAACATGCACACAAAACAGCCCAGGACATACACCTCTCTGTGGAAAAAGAGAGAACTTGACTTTATTCAGAAAGTCTATAAAATATACAAGGAGGATAACTGGCTCACTGTAAGTCAGAAAATAAATAAATTCTGGGGGCCGGGCAGCTTTTTAAAAAACATTCTTTTGTTGTTGCCATTGGCTTTCCCTAAATATAAGATAAAATGTGATTTATTTGTAAATATAAAATATAAAGTCCAGCTCAAGGCCCGTGCCACTTTCCCCAGGGAGCAGAAGCTGGGCTCAGGCTGGGGAGAATAACTTAGATTCGTGCAATAAATAGTGGGGAGGGCAGCTGTATACAGTGTTGGGGAGGGGCTGAGGCTGTCAGTGGCAGTGAGTGGGCAGCCCCCAACCCACAGCGGACACTCGAAGGTTCCAGGTGAGATCCTTATTTCCAAGGGTCCCTGTGCCCAGCTTTGGGACTGACTGCAGGATCTGTCTCCCCGTCTCCCTACCTGCCATAGTGGCCACATCCTTTGTCCCTTTTCTCCGGCTGGCCAGCTCCAAGGCACCCTGGCTGCAGGGTGAGCCCAGGGTCAAGCCAGGCCTGCTCCTTCCCTCTTCTCCCTCTGTCACGTTCTCCCTCCCTCTGCTGCTCCAGTCCTGCCTTGTAGAGAGCCGTCTCCTGGGCAGGGAAGCCCTTCCACCACTTCTTCTCAGCCCACTGTCCCCCTGGAAATCTATGGTTAGATTTTAGACTGGCAGTGAGAGGGCCCAGCTTTGGCTTCCAGCCCAACCACTAAATGACACATGGCCTTGTCTGCTGGACAGCTTCTCCATCTGATAGTTGGGTGTCACTGGCCATGTCTAAGGACCCTCCTAGTTTTGGAAAGCCCGGCATTCCCAGGCCCAGAGCAAAGGCGGATGTCTCTTCCCTACAGCTTCCAAGCAGGACAGCTTCACAAGTCACCAATAGGGCCAAACCTCCTCAAACCTAGTCCTGAATACTGGGAGGGCTGGCAGGGTACCCGGGCACAATCCAGCAGTTTCCAAAGCGATGCGTGTCCTCCTTCCCCTCTCCAGAGCAAGCGCTCTTCTCTAAGCCGGCTCTATATCCCATTCCTCCCAATCTGAGAAGACTCAATGAACTTTTGCCCCCCCCCCCAACCTAGCAAAGTTGCCTCTCCCCGAAGCCATTAGGTCCCAGTTGGGAGGGCTGCGAGAAGAAGACAGAGCCCAGGAAAGGAATGTGTGTTGACGACAGGGGCTGGTGGTCCCAGAGAAGTGAGACGTGGGGACAGAGATGGTGTTTCGGCACTTCGGAAAGGGAGCAGGGCAGGAGAGTGAGGCTCGGCGGAAGGGGGCGCGGTCCGGCAGGTGGGCGGGGCCAGGCGGGCACTAGGAGCTGGCGGCCGGGCCGGGGGCGGGGTCCGGGCCGGGGGCGGGACCAGGCCCGGGGCCGGGCGCGGACTTGACAATGGTGATGACGCTGGCGGGCGCCACGAGCGCGGACCCGCGGGCGGCGGCCACGGAGCGCGCGAAGCCCTGCAGCGCCTCGCACTTGCCGCGCAGCGCGTCGAGCTCCAGGCGCATGGCGGCGTTCTCGCGCGCCAGCTTGTCCACCTCGCGCTCCAGCTCCGACTTCTGCTTCTGCAGCTCCTCCTTCTGGCACACGCGCTTCACCCGGCAGCTGGCGGCGTAACCGCGGTTCTTGAGCGTGCGGCGCCGCTGCTTGAGTCGCGTCACCTCCTCGGCCGAGAGCCCGCGAAGGTTGCGGTTCAGCTCGCGCACCGACAGCCCCATCAGCGCCTCGTCCGACAGGTGCGGCGTGTTCTCGCTCAGCTCGCGCTTGACCTACAGGGGTGGGGAACCTGAGCCTGGAGACGCACCCCCGCCTGGGGGCCCACAGCCCGGAGCCTGGCGCACCGGCCGTGCTGGAGATGGCTCCCCAGCCTTGGCTACCGGGGTGGTTGCTGGACTTGATCCAAGATGTCAGAGGTGGGCAGGACTACGAAAGGGGAAGCCAGGCCAGTCCGCACCAGGATCGGCACACAAAAGGAGGCCACCCACCCCAGAGCGCGGCGTCAAGCCCTGGACCCGGCCAGAAAAACCCAGCCCGGAAAGCACCTTTGAATGAGGAAGCAGGCCCCGCGTGGGAAATGGCCTGCCCCCGGGGGCCCCGATGGCTGCTGAACCACCCTCCAGGATTCCAGGAAGGGAAAGGGAAGTGGGATGTGGAGGCTCTGCGTGGGCAGATGCGGAGAGAGAGAGGGACACTGGGGACACCAGGAGCCACCTCCTCACCTTCAAGGCTTTGCTGGATAAGGGATCCACCGACATGTTTGCAGAAGGTGCCCTCTGGGCTGGAGACCTAGGAGAGAAGGGAAGTCAAGGTCACTTTTGGTTTTTTCCCCACTTAGAAAAATCCAAACTCAAGGGGCATTCAAGGGCCCTGTCCAGCACAGTGGCCTCCTTCCATGGGGCATTCCAGCCTCAGGGCTTCTGCATTTGCTGTTCTCTCTATCTTCCCATAGTGACTCTGCACCATCTAGGTCTCCACCCAAATGCCACCTCCTCAGAGGTCCTCCCTGTCCAACTGATGAAAATACCTCATGTCACACCACCATTTATTAACCCTCATGATATCTTATCACGCTTTCTGCAATTCTTTTCTTTTTTTGTGTTACTGAGGGGCTGCACATATTTTGCAAGTGTTCTACCACTGAGCTGCACCCCCAGCCCATATTTTTTTATCTAGAGATAGAGTCTCATTAAATTACACAGGCTGCCTCTGGCCTCAAACCTGTGATACTCCTGCCTCCACCTCCTTAGTCACTGGGATTACAGGTGTGTGCCACTGAAACCGGCTCTCTTCTGAAATTCTTATGTCTAGTTTCCATCCTGGTTTATGGTCTGTCTCTCCTTCCCACTCCTCCACCAAAATGTAAGCCCTTGAAGGCAGAAGCATTGCCTGTCTACCACTGCGTCCATATTCCCAAGCCAGCCAATAAATATGCACAAAATAAGTGGACTTCCCTCCCACTGGCAGTCCTTCCACAGGGGACCAGGACATGTGGATTTTTTAATTAATTTATTTTTTTAGATAGCCTCACTGTGTAGCCCAGACTGAACTTGAGAGAGCCTCCTGCCTCTGCCTCCTGAATGCTAGGATCACAGGCATGCATCACTACTCCCAGCCAATGTATCCCATCTTTTTTTAATTTTCAATTAAAGTATACAGAACAGTACACAAAACAGATAATGGACAGGTCAATGATTTCCCCAGGTCAGCCAGCACCCCATCAAGAAACAACCTCCCATCGCAAGTTTGACACCAGAGGCAGTCTGCATAAATTAGTGAGACCCTGTCTCAAAAAGTGGGAAAAAAAAAAAAAAAAGGGCTGGGGGTGCAGCTCAGTGGTCCAGCACTTGTAAAGCATGCAAGCCGGAGGCCCTGGGTTCAACCCCCAGTACTGCAAAAAAAAAAAAAAAAAGAAAGAAAGAAAGAAAAAGAAACAACTTCCCCATCCCCTCCCCCTCCTAAGCAGCCCTCATCCAGGCCTGTGTTTTGAGAAGGCTTCCCAAACCCCATACTGCCTGGGGGCCGCCCAGCACTAAGTCAGCATGGCCCTAGGCAGGTGGGGCAGCATTCTGGACACTGGTGAGGGCCCGCTGTCCCTTGGTGCCTCCCCAGCAGGCCTGAAGCCTCGTGTTGCTTCAGCAACCATGTTTTGAGCGTTGACTGTTTGCCAGCCATGTGCCTGGCACTGGGGACCCAGAGGCGAATACAGACTCATGGAGGAGACATTCTGGAAGTCAGTGGCCACTGCTGTGGGGTGGAGACGGGGCCCATCTCCCACGGGCCCTTTGAAGCAGTGATCCTCTCTGTCCTCAGCTAATCTGCTCTCTCTCCTTCAGGGTGAGCCTGAGTTTCCTCATCTAATAACTCCCTGGGGAGGGGACAGGGTTCAAGAGCCTAAGAGGAAGGGAGAAGGATGGAGTTCTGTGATCTAAGGAGTGGCATCCTATGCATTATCATTAGCAACGCCCATACGGATAGAGGGCAAGTGCAAAAGTTAGGGCCAGGTCCTGGTTCTTTGAGCTGACTGTGGCGCTGATCTCAGAGGTCAGCCCAGCTTCTGGCACCTTCTGATGGGACACAGGTGTCTCCCAGGGACACTGCAGAGAAATGGAAAGCTAGCTTATGGGCCTGGTGCCAGACACACCTGGGCCTTTTCAAAAGAGCCTCACTCATTAGTCCTGGGATTCTGGTGGAGCACTGACCCTCTCTGTGCCTCACTTTCCCCCTGGGTGACCTTGAGTAGTTGAGTGTTAATCAGATCAAGTCCTGCCTGACTCGGGACCCTCCCAAGGCTCTCCTGTCACTTGTTGTTGTTGTTGTTAGGTGCCGGCAAGTCGGTATCTGACTCATAGCGACCCTCATAGGGTTTTCTTGGGAGTGGATTGCCAGGACCTTCTCCCATTTTTGCAGTGCTGGGAATTGAACTCCGGGCCTCAGAGACTGCAGCGCAGTGCTCTACCCACTGAGCTAAATCCCCTCCTGTCACTTGGAGCAAACTAAATCATCACAACAGTCACAAGATGCTACATGATATGACTGCAGTTCCTGTGTGGCTCCCCTCACTCTGCTTAGTCACGCTGCCCCCTCCTCCATTTCATTGCTTCTTGGATGCACTCCTCAGGGCCTTTGCACAGGCTGTTCTCTCTGCCAAGTGTTCTTCCGGGGACAACCCCGAAGTGCACTGCTTAACTCTGTGAAGTCCTCTCTCTTTGAATTTCATGCTCCCTCAATTTAGAACCCCCAGACCCTACCCACACCCCACATGCTCCTCCACAGCACTTTCCCTGTGCAGAATCACTACTGCTCACACATTACATTTGCTCACAGACGTATCCCTCATGAGAATGCGGCTCCCCAAAGGCAGAGACCTCGTGGCATCCGCTGTGGTCTCCCCAGGGGTTAGACCAGTGCCTGGCCAGAGCAGATGCCCAAGGGCTGGCCAGTGAATTCTCAATGTGACTCAGGCCAAGGTGGGGACAGTCTGGGGCTTCTTGGGAACCCCCAACCCCTCCTGGCCCACGCAGTCAGGAGCCTGGAAACTCAGAAGGAAGGGGTGGGACGCGAAAGAGAAGTTGGCAATTGGAGAGATTCCCCTGGCAGAAGCAGCCGCTGTAGCTCTGGGGCTGGGAGGACCGGGCATGCCAGGACTTTGGAGGCTGAGGCAGGAGGATCCTGTGTTCAAGGCTAGCCTGGACTCCCCAGGGAGACCCTATAACAAACAAACAAACAAACAAACTAGCACAGCCACCAGGCTCCTTGTGGGGAAGCTGGGAGAAGCTGCAGCCCAGTGGAGTCCCAGGCCAGGCGTCAGCAGTTCTGGGCCTCCTGGGCTGATCCCATGTGCAAGAAGGTGTCGGCTTCCTAGGCTCAGCCTGGGCTCTGGCCTCCTTTTCCCCACCTGTCCCTCCACCCGCTGGCTGCCCACCTAGCTCTCCCTGGGCCCTCTATGCTCCACCTCTACCCATCCTGTCTGGATGAGGTGTTTGCCCCTGAAAGGCAAAAGCGCCTGAGGCTTTTCCTTTCTCCCATCTCGGCCTGTGTTCCGATGACTGCAGGAGTCCGCGCCCCTCACCTGAGGGTCCTGAGTGAATTGGGTTTAAAATCTGTGTGCGCAGCAGCACCTCCCATCGGAACCTCCAGGCCTGACTGGGAGGCGCCTGCCCCACATAGAGGTGGAGCCTCCTGGCTGCCCGGACTTTTCGAAAGCACGGCCTGGAGAGGTTCACGCACAGCCCTCGCCAACCCCTGCAAGGGTCACCTGCCCCAGACCCCGCCACACCCCCGGGGAGGTCCCAGCATGACTCCCTGCTGGCCTCACTCAGCTCACGAGCCCTCCCCCACCCCCTGCCTCCCACCACCTGGCGGCTCTTTCCACCACATGAATATGACATGTCTCGGCCCACATTAATGCCTCCCGGCTCAGACTGCCCTGAGGACAGAGTCCAGACCCACCAGGCAGCGCCCCAGACCGGCCCCACCCCGTTTCCGCTCAGTGTTCCAGCCAGGAGAATTCCTTTCACTTCCTCCCACCCTCGCTTTCTGGCCTCAGGGTCGCCCCGCCCATGACACATTTCTCCCTTCCTCCCCGACTCCGTCTGGCCGACTCCTGCCCAGCCTTCTGCCCTGGGTGCAGACATATCCCCCAGGAAGCCCTCTGTGACCCCTAAGCCCTTTTTCTCCGGGCTGTGTGACCTCGGGCAGGCTGCTCTCCTTCTCTGGGTCTCCACTTTCCCACCTGTAGGACTGGAATGATGCCTGCCTCGTGCAGCTTTGGTGGATGTACTTGGTATAAACCATAGAGAGAATCCCATATCTAGGAAGTTATTAATATTGCTGGGTCTGAGCCTAGTGCTGCGGTGAATACCTGTAATCCCAGCAACTCAGGAGGCCCAGGCAGGACAATCACGAGTTCGAGGCTAGAGGCAGCCTGTGCAACTCAGTGAGACTCTGTCTCAGAAAAAAATTTAAAAATTAAAATTAGAAAAGGGGTGAGGCCAGGCCTGGTGATGTACGCCTGCAATCCCAGTGACTTGGGAGGTGGAGGCAGAAGGGTTGTGAGTTTGAGGCCAGAGGTAGCCTGTGTAACTTAGTGAGACCCTGATTCAAAAAAGTAAAAAATGGGCAGCGGGTGCAGCTGAGTGGTAGAGCCCTTGCAAAATGTGTGGTGAGGCCCTGGGTTCAAGCCCAAAGTACAAAAAAAGGGGGAGGGGAGTGCAGCTCAGTGGTAGTGCACTTGTCTAGCATGTGTGAGGCCCTGGGTTCAGCCCCTTTTAAAGATTGCTGAGTCTGTGAGGGAGGGGTCAAGCCCTCCGCCAGCACTGGAGTCTTGCTCTGACTCAGCACCTCCTAACCAGGGTCACTGAAGGAACTACAAGAAAGGCCCCTAGCAACCATCTGGCCTGGCCTCCTGACTTTACCAGAGGGAAGGTGGAGACTTGCCAAGTCACACAGCAGGTGAGTGACTGCCTGTCTGCCAATGGGAGTGATTCTGAACACCTGCAAAAGCACAGGACAAGCTTGGTCCCTTCCCCTCATCATCTCCCTGGTCCTCCGGACAGCACTGTGAAGTAATGCCCAGAGAGGGCAATGAAGTAATCCAGCGTCACACAGCCAGCACAGGGTAGAGCCCAGGGCGGAGGCCACACTGAGCCACGTACCTTCTCAGAACGTGGCCCTGGCAGACCCCCTCTCGGGGCTCTCTCCTCACTCCTGTAAAGAGGAAACAGAACTTGCCAGTCCCTAAGACCACCTCAGCTCTGATGTGCGAGGATTTGCTTTAGGCCTGGTAGGGATAAGACACGCAAGTAACACTAAATACCCAGGCCCCCTTGCCAGCTCTGTGGGAGCTGGGGTGGTGAGGGATACCAGGGTAGTCCAGGCTCCACTAAGGGACCCCATAGGAGAGGGGAAGTGCAGGTTAACTGAGAGCCTCTTGGGTGCTGGGTGCTAAGTACTGGGTGCTGTGCCTGCTACAGAACCTTGGCAGCACAGCCTGTACTCTCACAAGTCAGTTGTCCTCTCTGGGCCCGGGTCCCCTCACGTGTAAAGTGGGGATGACTGTAAAAGCATTAAGTGTGTAAAATACAAGCAGCGAGATAAGCTCGGGAGCCGCAACGTGGTTGGCTCATTCCGAATCGCCCCTCTCTCTCCTCGGCACAGACAGCACTATCCGATCACAGCGCTATCCGATCACAGCACTTATCCCCTCAGAGGTGAGACCCAGCCCCTGAATCTGTCTCAAGGCAGCGCTGTTTCCCACTGCGCCTGGACGCGCACTCTGAATCCTTCTTAACGAGGCCAGCCGGCCAGCACAGGCACGAGAGGGGGAGCTGCTGGCCCTTGCTCCTCCAGACAGCACAGAGGTTGGCTGGGCGTCCAAGTCCTCCGGCCTCGGCTGCCTCCTCTCCTCCATGTCCTGGTCCTAGCCTCAGCCCCGTCAGGCGCCTCCTGGAAGTCAGCAGAGACCCAGAGTAGCCCTGGAATGTCCTAGCTCAGCAGTCAGCCAGTCACAGAGGGAACATCACAAGGAGGGGAACTTTCCCGTTGCCTCAGGCTTTCGGCTTCTAGCCCCAGGCTCCCGGGATGCGAGTCAAGGGGCCTGGGTCCTCCAGTGCCACCAGTCTGCCCGACCCTGGGACCAGAGCCCGCCTGGCTTCTCCCCTTCCCGTGGAAGCCAGCAGAGCTGACCTCTAGACCCCAAGTTCCTAACATTCTTTGGAGAGCCAGGGAACAAGCTGACTCTTGGGGAACCAGCGGCTGCCCAGCCCAGGGCAGCAGCGCTCTCGTCTCCTCTCCCTGGCCCCTCAGTCCACTCCGGCGTCATCCTGTACACGGGTCCACCCGCTGGCACGGGCTCCCCTCTGGCTGCTGAGCCACGCCGCTTGCTCAGTGAGGACACAGGGAAAAAATGTGTTTGCTTGGGTCCTGGCAGCCAGCACGGAGGGCGCCTCCTCCCTGCTGGAAGGAGCAGGGCTGGGAGAACCATGCAGCGCAGGGAAGCATGGGCTGGGGATCCAGGCCCCGTCTGCCACCCTCACACTCACCATGTGACTTCAGCTACGTCACTCCCTCTCTCTGGGCCTGGTTTTTCCGACCTGCCAAATGTGCCCTGAGCTGAAGGTACCACCTAGCAGTGAAGATCGCTGAGTTTAGACCGGTCAGATTCTGGCCCAGAAGGGAACACCCAGACCCCCAGCAGAGTGGAGGCCTCCAAGGAAGGAAAGGAAATCAGCAAAGGCTTCCTGGAGGCAGAGGCAAACACCTGCCTGTCAGCCCTGACCATCCCTCTTCTCCAACTGCAGTCAGGAGCCACTTTCTCTTTCCGCTGGACAAGGGCCACAGTCACTGCCCCACTGGCCTCTGGTCTTGCCCGCTTCTACCTCCAACCCCAAGAGTGTTAGCGAGATCATCAGTGACACAAACCTACAATCCTGACCATGTTTGGCACGTTTCAAAACCACCTGCTGCCAGCCTCCCCTCCAGCCCTGAGGCACCTCCAGGCCTCCACTGCCTCAGGATCTCACACTAACAGACAGTGGATTTCCCACTCATTGTTTGCCACTACGGACAAATGGGCTGTGTGTGAGGGAAGGAGGAAGTCATCTGAACCCCGAAGGATCTGCTCACTTTTGGAAGCTCCTTCAAAATTCCTGCAGCTCATGCCCTGGCTTTCGGCCTCCCTGCATTCCCAAGCCTTTTTCTTCGTGTGTCACGGAGCTCTTCAAGGATATGCATACAGTGCTCGTTTCTTCAATCATCAGACATCCAAGAAGCACCTACTGTGTGCCAGGCTCTGTGCTGGTCCCTGAAGTCCCCAAAAAGGAATCACAGCTCCTGACCTTGAGGGCTTCACAATCACCACTCAATTGTGCTCACTAGCCGCCTCCCCGGGGAAGCCCTCCTTGATTGCCCTGGCTAAGTCAGATCCCAGTTACACACTTTTAAATCAGAGGGACTTCATTCACCATGCTCCCCTTCCCAGCTGTGTACTCTGCATTGAGATCTGTGGCTCCTTCCTCCATTTGTCTCCCCTACTTGGCTGTAAGCTACAAGAGGGCCACCTCTGGATCTGCTTTGTTCATCACTAGCATCTGGCCCACCATAGGGGCCCAGTGGCAATGCAGGGCTAAAAGCACCAGTCAGGGAGCCATGCGCTGGGTTCTGGGCCCTAGTGGCCCCTGGGGGATTTAAGGGAGGTAAAACCTGTCAATGCTAACTTTCCACCTGCAACTGAGGCAACCAGCTGCCTCCCCTCGTCTCCTGACTCCTAGCCCTAGTCAGGGACGTTTTCTGCCTGTGTCGGAGGTGGGCCTGCCTGGCTGCAAACCCCCTACCCACACCCTATGTTCTCCTGGATAACTCTAGCTGCTGGCCTAGGGCTTGGCTCTGCTTTCTCTCCCACAGTTCCCCTGGAAAATAGCCTGGATGTAGCAGCTGCCAGAGATTCTCCATTCCACATGCCATCCTGCCACCTGGGAGATTGCCTTGTTCTTGCAGAAGCTGGGGACACTGGAGGTCCCAGCTGTAGTAGCAGAGCTCACCAGGCTCAGAGTTAAAAGGTCACTGGTTCCTCACTTTAACAAGTTCAGCTTCCCCTCCTATGATTCTGTAGGGGCTGGGGTTTAGCTCAGTTGCTAGAGTGCTTCTCTGTGCTCCCTGAGGCCCTGGGTTTGATCGCCAGCACTGCAAAAATGGGAGAAGGACCTGGCAACCCATTCCCGAAACAATCAGCCACTGAAAACCCTATGAACAGCAGACAAGCACTGACATAGTGCCACTGTTGGAGAGTGTTTCGTTCTGTTGTACACAGGGTCACTATGAGTCAGACCCAATGCAACGGCACCTAAACAACATGATTCTGTAGCCCTACAGGCAAGAGGACAGGGCCGGGAAGTCAGAGCAGGACCAGGGGATTCCTAGACCCAGGCGGTCCTTCACACTGCAGGCTAAACAGTTTCTTTCCCCACCTCCTGGGCAGGTGGTGCTAGATCTGCCCACCCCTCACACATTAACCCCAGGGGAGGGGGAAGATCACCTATTCTCACCACCTGCTGCCCCTGCCTGTCCCAGGGTGGACTCCAGGTCTGTCAGCTGGCCCAAGCCTGAACTAGCCATGGGTATTCCCTAGGCCATGTCCCCGTCCAGTCTAACTCGTCCTAGCTATGAACTGAAACTATCAGGAGGGCGGCAACCAGCCCCACCCCACTCTCCACCACCCAGCAGGTGCAGCCTTCAGATCAGCCAGAGTAACCACAAGAGCCTCAGCCTGGGGTCCTTCCCTATGCCCAACTTTGCCCTGGGTTTTCTGACCCTGGGATCTGCCCTCTCCAGGGAGCTGGACCGCAACTCACTTTACCAGGTCTACCAGGGGGCCACGGGAAGGGTGGCTTTTCCACCTCACCTCCAGCTTGGCTGGGTGGGGCTCCTATGCCTCCGCCCCACTCTGTGGCTGCTGGTCCCAGCTGTGAGCAGGGGCAAACCCTGGGGTCACAAGGCTACAGGCCTGGGAAACTCCAGGGAGAGGAGCAGCGCGGCTGTCCCAGCTGGTGGGAAGGGGGAGCTGGAGCAGCGAGAACTCCAGACCCCATGTGACCACGGACTGGGTCCTTATGTCGCATTTGCCCTGTGTACACCGCAGGGCACACCCGCCCTGGGGGTCCCAGACCCAGGGAGCACGCGGACACACAGAGCCACACACACCCCGAGGTGCACCAAGCGCGCACCTGGCAGGACACCCAGGACGCTCGCCAGGGGACACACGCACGCACGCGCGCCGCGCTCGGACGTAAACAAACCGCGCGCACACGCCCGCGGGCGCCCGTCCAGGCACCGTCCTCACCGAGTCACGTCCGTGCACTCCGCCTCCGCCCCGCCGGGCTGACGCTGACGAGGGCCAGCCTGCTCTGCCCCCTCCGCCGACCCTGCTCCCGACCCTGTGGCCATGGCCGCGTCGCGATCCCCCGGGACCCACCTCCCGCGCCCCACGCTGGCACTCGGGGTCATCGAGGAGCGGGTCCGGCGCCAGCCACAGGCACCACCCTCTGGGCGCCCAAAACTTGCCTCCTGAGGGTCCCGCGCAGCGTCGCCGTCCGCCACCCGCGTCTCTCGCCCGCTCTCGGCCCGCTAGGCCTGGCGCCCCTCGCACGCGCGCGTCTCGCTGCTGTCCTGGCGCCTGTCACCGCGGCTGTCCCAGCCCACGCCCTGGTCCGTCTCCACTGCTGTCCCAACCGCGGGTCACTTGGAGCCGGGCTTCAGGGAGCGCCGCACCGAGTTTTGTTGTGGGGCGGGCGGCGCAGGGGGCCGGGGCCGCGCGGAGTTGTAAGGCGAGCTTCCCGGAATTACTCACTCGCAGGATTCCTTTCATTCATAAAAACCCAGTCATGCGATGACGTCACCGTCCCGGCCGCCCGGGGGCCCCAGAGCGGCCGTCCAGCGCCTTGGCTCCGCCCCTGCCCATGTAGGCCCCTCCTCCTCCCCGCCCTCTCCCCGCCCCCGAGGCCCGACTTCGAACCAGACTTGGCCCGGTTAGGCCCCGCCCCCAAGGCCCCGCCCCCAGGGCCGTTGCACTCTCCCCGCTGCCAGGATTCTCAGCCTTTGGTCCGGCGGGCACTGGGTGCGTTCACGTGATACCTCGCGAGAGCCGCGTGGGTGAGGTGTCCTCTGCTTCCTTTTACAGTAGACTGACCCCGACCTCTTCTTCTGATGTACACCCTCTGCCTGATGATCTCATCCAGTCCCGTAGTTTTAAATGTAATCTATTCGCATATGAACCCCAGGTTTGTATTTTTCCAGAGCGACAGCTTCTCCGAGTTCCAGACTTGTAGCCAATTGCTCACTCCGCGCCTCCAGATGGGGAATGCAAACAACTTAGCCAAAGTCCAACTCCTGATCGTCACCCCTACCTCTGCTCCGCCCAGCCACACGCATTTCAATGGGTCAAGCTTTCGCCAGCCTTCTTTCTCTCTCCCAATAACACAGGCTCTACCTCCAGCACTCTCAAGACCGCATCCAACGACCTCCACCCTGGTTCAAGCACCATCAACTTACATGGACAACAGCAGCAGCCTCTCTGCTGCTAAAAGCCATCCTCATCCACTAGCCAATGTTATTCTTAAACCAAAGATCAAATTGTTAACCTGGCTGTAGTGGAACATGCCTGTGCACCCAGATACTTGGAAGGAGCAGGAGGGTCACTGCAGTCCAAGGGTCTGAGGCTAGCCTGGGCAACATAGCCTCTGCCCCTTAAAAAAAAAGGAAAAAAAAAAAAAAAAAGAACAAAAAAGGAAAAGAAAGAGAGAAGGGAAAAAGGAAAATGATCAGATTGTTTTACACACTCCCTCTGGCTTAAAACCCTCAGTGGCTTCCACTTGCACCATATTCCTATTGCTAAATGTATAAACTATGCTGCTGCTCTTAGTGTACAGGACCCTAGACATCTGGCTTCACCTCTACAACTTTCCGGTCACCTACTACTCTCCAGCCACACGACCCTTCTTTCTGTTCCCCCAAAGTAGCAAATTCATTCCTGGCACAGCCCCTGTGACTGTGCTCTTTTCTCTTTTGTTCACCTGGCTGGCTCTTTCTCATCTTCCAGGTTAGCTCAGATGTCACCGCTTATGGTAGGACTTTCCTGACCTCCCTGGCAAAGGCACCTCTGAGGTTTATTACTGTCCCCTTAATATCTCTAGAAGGTATTACTTTATTAGCTTACTATTTCCTGTCTTTTCCAACCACAATGGAAGTTTTATAAAGGTAGGATCTTGTCTAGCTTGCTCATTGCATATGTGCTGCTCAAGATAGTGTTTGACACATAGTAGGATCACAATCAATGCATGTTGGAGGATGAAATCCATGGAGGAGAGCTGGGGACTATGGCACACAAGTCTAATCCCAGTAGCTCAGGAGGGAGAGGCGGGAGGATTGCAAATTTGAGGCCAGAGGCAGCCTGTGTACCTCAGTGAGACCATGTGTCTAAAAAATACAAAATGGGCTGGCAGTGCAGCTCAGTGGTAGAGCACTTGCAAAATATGGGAGGCTCTTGAGTTCAACCCCCAAGTACCAAGAAAAGCAAATGCTTGGGGACTCAGGGAGGTGAAGTGACCTTCCAAAGTCACTCAGCTAGGAGGTGCAAGAGCTAGCATTTAGCCGGGCGCTGTGGCGCACGCCTGTAATCCCAGCGGTTTGGGAGGCGGAGGCAGGAGGATTGTAAGTTTGAGACCAGTGGCAGTCTGCGTAACTTAGCAAGACCCTGTCTCAAAACGTAAACAAATGGGCGGGGGCCAAACTCAGTGGTCCAGCACTTGCAAAGCATGCAGGCTCGAGGCCCTGGATTCAACCCCCAGTACCAAAAAAAAAAAAAAAAAAAAAAAGCTGACATTTGAATCAAGGTCTGACTGATTTCTGGTGCAGATGACCAGGGGAGTGGGGTAGGGTAAATGGGAGGGATGCATACAATGTATGGGAACCCTGCTCCAACTAGGTGGCTCTGGAGTGAGAATGCGGGAGGGCTGCAGTTCCTTCTCCTTTGCCTTTCTCTTGCTGCCTGCAGTGCCATCACACCAGCAGCCATGGCTTCTATGGAGCTGGCATCACAAGGGATAGGACCACATCCTACCTCCATGCTGTATAAATTTGATTTCAGAGCCCTTGTTAGGGTTTCCTATGTCTGGTTCACCTGGCATTGTGACACCTAGCCCTTACCTCCCAAAGGCCTTGGTTTTCCTGTACAATGGCCCACTAGCTGCCTAAATGACCAGATGTCGAGCCAGCTTTCTCCAGCACTCAGAAAAGCACACCAAAATCAATTGTTTGCTGTCTTCTGCTTGTATAGCTAAAAGAGCCACTCAAGTTACCTCTTTGTTGTTGTTGTTAAGTGCCACCAAGCCGATGTCTGACTCATAGAGACCCTATGTACAACAGGTGAAATACTATTGTCAGTCCTTCTCTAATATTTATAGGGTTTTCAAATGGCTGATTGTCTTTTTGGGAGTGGGTTGCCAGGTCCTTCTCCCAACAAGTTCTTCTGGTACCAAAATTCCCAGTCCTAGAAACCACACAACTGTGAGGTGTCTATCTTTTCCATCTCCATTTTTTATAACCTTCTCAAGAGCTGAAGCCATGCCTGGCACATCGTGCTCAACTAATGAGTGAATCCAGTGGATGTGCTCAACACTCAGGATACTGTGCTGCCTAAATCCCTTGTTCCCATCGTCAGCCTGGTGGAACAAGAGGTTAGTGCTTCATTATCCACCCTGCAGGGACTGCTTCCTACAGACACGGCTCCCTTTCTGGTCAAGGTCAAGGGATATCATGCAGTGTTGTATTTAAAAGTAGGAGGAGGCTCTCTGGTTTGAAGGAGCTCCCGCTGGCCAAATCTGGGACAATTTCAGCATCCAAATAGATAATGGAATAATAGATTATATCATACTGAATAAAATAAGAATGTCTGAGTCCATGCTGATCTAAATAAGTAAACAAACGAGAAAAAGGAAACTTCAAGTGGAAGAAATGATACAGTTACGAAATGACCATCAGACCACCCCCACAGTAATGATGGATTGCACCAAGAACCATGAATGGGTGTGAAAATTTGATGAGAAGCAAGATATTCACAGTTTCAAGATATTTCTCCACAAGACAATTATTAATTATGGAAGAGAAATAGTAACTCTACAGTGGAGAAATTTGGCAGATGTACCTTTAAGTGATCCAGGTTAGTATCACCAGCAACAGGACAAATAAACCAGAGATTGATTAGAGAGTGGATGCGCTAGCCTTGTTGTGCTGTTGTCAATTTCCTTGTGCTGATGCTTGTTCTCTGGTGATGTAGGAAAATGCTCTTGACAGAGTATTTAGGGGTAAAGAGACTTCATGCTGCAATTTACTCTGAAATGGTTCAAAAAAAAAAAAAAAAAAACAGATAGTGTTAGGGGCTGAACTGTGTCCACCAAAATTTATATGTTGAAGTCTTATACACCCTCCTATAACTCAGAAAGCCTGCAGCCGTAGCCCTGTGGCATCCGATCCTGTCAGATCTTGGAAGCTAAGCAGGGTCGGACCTGGTTAGTACTTGGATGGGAGACCGCCTGGGAAAAGCAAGTGCTGTAGGCTTGGGAGAAGGACCCGGCAACCCACTCCCTAAAATAATCCACCATTGAAAACCCTATGAACAGCAGAGAAGCACTGACAATAGTGTTTCCCCTGCTGTATGTAGGGTCGCTATGAGTTAGATACCGACTCTATGGCCCCTAACAACAACAACAACATAATTCAGAATCCAGCTGTACCTGGAGGCAGCCTGTGTAACTTAGTAAGATCTTGATTCTATATAAAAAATAAAAATGGGCCAGGCGCAGTGGTGTACACCTGTAATCCCAGTGACTCTGGAGGCAGAGGCAGGAGGATCACAGGTTCAAGACCAGAGGCAGTCTGCATGATTTAGTGAAACCCTGTCTCAAAAAGTAAAAAAATGGGGTGAGGGTGCAGCTCTGTGGTACAGCACTTGCAAAGGATGCAAGCACGAGGCCCTGGGTTCAACCCCTAGTACCACAAAAAATAATAATGATAATAATAAATAAAATAAATAAAACAAAATAAAATAAAAATGGGCTGAGAGTACAGCCCAGTGGTAGAGCTCTTGCACAATGTGTGTGAGACCCTTGGTTCAACTCCCAAGTCCTGTCAAAAAACAAAAAGTCTGAAGGCCGGGCGTGGTGGCGCACGCCTGTAATCCCAGCGGCTCAGGAGGCAGAGGCGGGAGGATCGCAAGTTCGAGACCAGAGGCAGTCTGCGTAACTTAGCGAGACCCTGTCTCAAAAAGTGAAAAAAAAATGGGCTGAGGTGCAGCTCAGTGGTCCAGCACTTGCAGAGCATGCAGGCGCGAGGCCCTGGGTTCAATCCCCAGTACCGCAAAAAAAAAAAAAAAAAAAGTCTGTATGGTGGACCCCAATTCAATCTGACTGGTGTCTTCAGAAGAGGGAATCTGGACACAGAGAGAGAGGCTGGGGTAGCCCCACACAGAGACACACCCCCTGAGGACATGGTGAGAAGACCACCTTCTGCAAGCCAGGGACAGGCTGCAGGAGAAGCGAACCCTGCAACACCTTGACCTTGACTTCCAGTCTCCAGAGCCATGACAGAGTGAGTTTCTGCTGCTAAGCCACCCCAGCTATGGCATTTTGTTATGGCAGCCCTAACCAAACAAATACAGATGGAAGGGGGTATTATAAAGCAAATGTGATAAAATATTAACATTTGGGGAAGCCACTGGCACTGGAGTTTGGATCAGTTGGTAGAGTGCTGCTCAGCACTGAGGCCCTGGGTTTGATCCCCAGCACCACAAAAATGGGAGAAGGACCTGGCAGCCCACTCCTGAAACAATCCCGAAACAATCAGCCATCGAAAATCCTGTGGATAGCAGAGAATTACTGACATAGTGCCGGGCATGGCACAGTGTCGGGGAGTGTTTCATTCTGTTGTACATAGGGTCACAACTAGTCAAACCTGACTAACGGCACCTAACAACAATGACAACTGTGGAAAGCATACAGAAATTCTCTATTCTTTTGATTATTCTTTAAATCTGAAATTATATCATAATAAAAACTTCTAAGGAGGCAGTATCAAATTAGACTGTAGAATCCTGGCCCGTCCCTCACCTGCTGGCCTCGCTCTGATCTATAAGCTGCCTTACTGACAGCACCTGATTCCTGGACTGAGCAACAATTTCATATGTTCACATGTATAAGCCTTGGGCACTGTGTCTAGTGTGTAATCAAAGATCCATAATATTGGGTTGTTGTTGTTAGGTGCCGTTGAGTTGGTATCTGACTCATAGCGACCCTACACACAACAGGCAAAACACTATTGTCAGTGCTTCTCTGCTGTTTGTAGGGTTTTCAATGGCCGATTGATTTTGGGGAGTGGGTTGCTGGGTCCATCTCCCAAGCCTACAGCACCTGGTGTTCCCAGGCAGTCTCCCATCCAAGTACTAACCAGGCCCGGCCCTGCTTATCTTCTGAGATCTGACAGGATCAGATGCCACAGGGTTACCCCTGCAGGCAATATTGGCTTAGACAGAGAGAAGTCCTCAAGAGTCCCCTAGGACACTCCTTCTGAAAAACCTGCTTGTCCCACGCATGGGTGACTTTACTCACACCAAGTGAGGGATGACCTCACCTGCAGCCAACAGGGAGGTGCCTTGTTCTTGAGAGGACCTGCTCTGCCTGAACAGCTCCACGGCATTGCGACCTGTCCAGCTGGTCCCTTGTTCCCCTGCAGAGGTGGGGACCAGACCATTAAGCAGTACCTCACTATGTTCCCACAGCGGGGGCCTCGCCTGCAGGACATGCCCAGTGACAGGGATGGGCTGGACCCACGCCCGGGCTCTACAACTCGGATTGCACCCTGGCTGAACCCAGTGTCGGATGCATTCATTCTGCCAGGCCTCAGTTTCCCCCCTGCAGCCTGAGAGTGCAGGATGAGGCCAGAGGCTGTCAAACGCTCTGAAGCCACGCTAGTCTCCCTTCAGCTGAAGGTGGACTCTGCCTCCTGTCCTTCACTGGCAAGCAGCTGGAAGGTGGGTGCTGGGGAGGAGGGCTAGGCTGGCTTTAAGGCTCCAGTGGGTGGGGGTGGGGGTAGAACTGGAGCTTACTGATAGAGTGCTTGCGTGGTGGGTGTGAGGCCCTGGGTTCCATTCCCAGCACTGCATGTGCACGTGCGTGCGCATACACACACACGCACACACACACACACACACACACACACACGAAGACTCTAGGCTAGATGCTCTTGATTTGATTTCCAGGTCCCCATGAGGTTCTGTCTCTGGGGCCCTTAGGTTCTTCCTGCCCCTCTCCCCTCATCAGCAGGAGGGCCATCCAGCACTGGGCCAGATCCCACATTTCCATGGGTCCCTCTCCTGGGTGGGAGCGGTGCCAAAGGTCCCTCTTTCAGCACCTTCAGGTACCCTGTCTTCCTCTGCACATTTCCACCCACCACAGACCTCATTCCAACTCCTTACTACTGGCAATTAATAATAATGAATGTAATAATAATGATCATGCTGTTAATGAGCCACTTCCTTTGTTCCGGGCACCGTGAAAGCGCCTATGATCTGTTTACGTGGTGTATATTTTGCCAGCTCAGTTCTCTCACTGTCTCAGAAATCAGTCCCCCCACAAATGATCTTCTTATCACATCACTGTCTTTTTTTTTTTTTTTTTAAAGTACAGGGCCTCATGCCTACTTTGCAAGTGCTCTACCACCCAGCCACACCTCCAAACCTTATTTCTATTTTTTATTTGGAGACAGAGATTACCTAAATTTTGCAGGTTGCCCCTGGCCTCAAACTCGCAACCCTCCTACTTCCGCCTCCCAAGTCACTGGGATTACAGGCATGCTACGTGGTGCCTGGGTAGAATGAGATTAACAACAGCGACTAATGATAAAATGAAACAGGATAGTAAGAGTTACATAATAACAGTTATGTTAGCTGGGCGTGGTGGCGCACGCCTGTAATCCCAGGGGCTTGGGAGGTAGAGCCAGGAGGATTGCAAGTTCGAGACCAGAGGAAGTCTGCATAATTTAGCGAGACTCTGTCTCAAAAAAATAAAGAAAAAAAAAAAAAAAGAAAGGGTTGGGGGTGCAGCTCAGTGGCCCAGCACTTGCAGAGCATGCAGGCGGGAGGCCCTGGGTTCAACCCCTAGTACCACAAAAAAAAAAAAAAAAAAAAAAAAAGAGTTATGTTAATGTAGCTTCCCTTTCCCCCACTTATCTCACTGTCTTTCTCTCGTTTGCTCATCAAGACAAATACTAATATTTTCAGACTACAGTTGACCATAGGAAACTGAAATTGTGGAAAATGAACCTGTGGTCAAGGGTCCACTACTATACTGCACATATTCCTGTTTTCCTCCCACTTCCCTATTATTTTTTCCCCTCTAAAAACTTTGGCCCTCTATTAGCTTCAATGTCCTCTTTCCAAAATGCTTGGGTCAAGAAGCGTTTCAGATTTCTAATTTGGGAATATTTGCCTATACATAGTGAGCTCTCTTAGGGGTGGAGTCCAAGTCTGAACACAAAATTCATTTGTATTTAACATATGTCTTATACACACAGCCTGAAGAAACTTGTGTATAGTAGTTTTAGTGTGCCTGCATTTTGACTGGACTGGGATTTAGCTCAGTTGGTAGAGCACTACACTGTAGTCTCTGAGGGCCCGAGTTCAATTCCTAGCACTGCAAAACTGGGAGAAGGATGTGGCAATCCACTCCCGAGGCAATCCTGAAACGGTCAGCCATTGAAAACCCTATGAGGGTCACTGTGAGTTGCATATGACTTGACAGCACCTAATAGCAACAGCAGCATTGTGACTGGGACCATCACATAAGGTCCCGTGAGAATTTTCCACTGGTGGCATCACGTCAGCACTCAAAATACTTAGGCTTCTGGAGCATTTTGGATTTTGGATTCTTGGATTAGAGATGCCCAGTCTGTACTTCCCCCACAAGTCTGTCAGCTTGTCATGTTGTGGGAGCCTGTGTGCTACGGTGACACTGAAAGCTATGTCATTGGTATTTTAGATACCATCGGGGCCACACATGGTGGACAGGTTTCAGCTGAGCTTCCAGACTAAGACAGACTAGGGAGAAGGACCTGGCAGCCCACTCCTGAAACAAAGGTTGTTGCTGTTGTTGTTGTCATTGTTAGGTGCCATCGAATTGGGTCCGACTCATAGCAACCCTATGTACAACAGAACGAAACACTGTCTGACACTGTGACACTGTGCCATGTCAGTGCTTTCCTGTTGTTCATAGGGTCTTTCTTCCTTCCTTCCTTTCTTCCTTCCTTCCTTTCTTCCTTCCTTCCTTCCTCTCTCTCTCTCTCTCTCTCTCTTTCTTTCTTTCTTTCTTTCTTTCTTTCTTTCTTTCTTTCTTTTCCAGAGCTGAGAGTTGAACCCAGGGCCTCATGCTTGGATGCTCTTTAAGTGCTGTACCACTGAGTTGCACCCCTAGCTTTTTTTTTTTTTTTTTTTTAATTTTTGAGACAGGGTCTCAATAAATTATGCAAACTGCGTCTGGTCTTGAATTTGCAATCCTCCTGCCTCTGCCTCCCCAATCACTAGGATTACAGGTGTGCGCCACCATGCCTGGCTGTTCATAGGGTTTTCAATGGCTGCTTGTTTCGGGGGTGGGCTGCTGTGTCCTTCTCTCTAGCCTACAGCATCTGGTATTCTCAAGTGGTCTCTTTTCCAAGTACTAACCAGGCCCAAACTTCCTTAGCTTCTGAGGTCTGATGGAATCAGACACCAGAATGGTATACAGCTGTAGGCCCCTGCAAAAATTAGCCATTGAAATCCCAATGCCTAGCAGAGGAGCACTGTCAAATACAGTGTCAGAAAATTAGTCCCCCAGGTTGTAAAGCATTCAAAAGATGACTGGGGAAGACTTGCCTCCTTAAAGTAGAGTTGACCGGAATGAGGGGAATGGAGTAAAGCCCTTGGGACCTCCATTTGCTGATGTGGCATGACTCAAAATGAGAAAAAACACAGTGGCTGCAACCATGTGCTCAAACATGAAAAAGATTGCGTGTATGGCACAGTGTCTGGTAGCGTTTTGTTCTGCTACATATAGGGTCACTATGAGTTGGACTTGACTCTACAGCACCTAATAAAAGCCTGCACTTGGAAAGCTTCCACGCCTAAACTGAGTCCTTTCCATGCTAAAACTGGGCACTGCCATTTTATCCACTCCCTCCTGAACCCCAGCTCCTCCGGGCTCTGGAGAGAACCCACCATCACCACCATGGCCACCTTGGTGGCAGCAGCTGTGGCCATATGAGGTCATCCTGTCCAGCCACACAGGCCCTCAGAGTTGCCAGCGAGCCTTCTTGCTGGCGCTGAGTGCCCCTCCTCCATATTCCCCAACCCCTCACCTCCATCCAGCCCCTCTTACCTGCTGCCCCCTGGCTTGGCCTCGGTTCCCTGCCCCTGTCCTGCTCCCCTCCCAGCCCTTGCAGACGCTGTTCCTTGTCTTGCCCCAAACCCACTTCTCCCTCTCCCAGACCCTTATTTTGAGTATCGACAACCAGGGCCCCAGCCTCTCCCTTAGCACTGACATCTTCCCAAATGGCTGTCCTTTCTAACCACCACCTCTGAACCTCCCCTTTCACTCCTCCCTTACGTTAGCCCCCACCCTGTCCTCCCTTCCCTTTTATGGGTACACCCGAAGTCATCTCCACTCACCCTCTGCGTTCTCGCTGCCCCTCCCTCTCTACCCCTGTCAGCTTGGGTGCTGCCTCACACCAGGACTCTCACTGAGGTCCCAGTGACCCCTTGGTTGCTAAAACCAGAGTCCAACTTCAGCCCTGAAATGTCTTGTCCTCTGCAGCGTGCCCTCCGGGCGCACTCGCCCTTCCTTTTTATGTTTTCCTCCTTTTGGAGGCCCTCTTCCTCCTTGGCTTCTAAACTCCACCCCGCCCGCCCCTCTGGTCCATCCCCGCTTCCTCTCCACTCTCTCGTTCCTAGTGAGGTTTAGAGCTTTGGCCTTTCACCCTCCTCTCTTCTCCAGGTGCATCTGAACTCCCTCAAGATTCCAGGTGCCAGCCTGTTGGAGATATGCTCAATGTTGATGACAAAGAAATAGTAGCATTAAAGATTTTAAGTGTTATTTCGGCAAGGCCAATTTTCTCTTTGCAGAGAGGGTGCAGCTGCCAGTCTAGTTGGCAAGAAAGCACGCACGCAGGAGGTCAATCTGGTGTTTTATTTCCTGGTGCAATTCCTATGACTGGGTCTCACCCAATTGGTGCAGGTTTTGACCTCACAATCTCGGCTAAACCCTATTGGCTAGTAGTGGGAAGGAGAAGAGGGGGGGTTCTTAGATTTCCTAGAGGACGAGGAATTTAGAGAAAACAGAAACTTTCCAAGTCCGGGCACGTCTGGCCGTGTGGAGGGTTGACAGGGAGGCTTGAGGGAGAACAGAAAGCCCCTAGGGTATGAAATATGGAGAAGATATAAGATAATAATTTGTATAAAAATACTTTGTAAGAAAAGATTACTTATATTTTCACAGTCCAGCCCAGTCTCTGCCTCACGCTCGGCTGTCTCTCATGGGCCAGATCAGCGTGCCCTCAGCTTCCTGGCACTACAATCTGACAGGTCAAGAAAACTCTCAGCACCACCCTTCCCACCAGCATCCATCACGTGTCTCTGAAGCTTGGTGACAACGCCTCTGCCCCAGCGGTCCCAGAGGGAAACCAGGCCATCGTGCGTAATCTGTCCCTCTCCTTCACTCCCACAGATAACCAATCACCGAATTTTGGTGATCTCACCTCCTCCTCTTTATTCTGTCCTCCTGTCCTCTTCCCTCAGTAGTGGCCTCTGTTCAGGCCACAGCATCTCTCCCCAGGGCAGCTGCAGCAGCCTCTTGCATAGCCTCCCTGGCTGCTCCTCAGAATCTTCCTTGGCTCCCACTGCCTTCAGAACAAGGTGCAGACTTTTTCGCTAGGCATCCTGGTTCTGCCCTCTGCCTGCCTCTGCTATCTCAGCTCTGCCCATTCCCCTCGAGGCTGCAGTCTCTTGGGCCTCTGTCCTCATAGCCACCTTGCTCTTCCGGAACCCCACGCTTTCATTTCAGTTCTGCAGATTCCTCTGCCTGGCCCATCCTCCCAGCTCATCCGTCCTCCAGTCCCTGGCTCAGATGTCGCTTTCTCCAGCAGCTTCCCACATCGCCCTGGTAACTCATGTTGCTATGCCTTTTAGTGCTGGGCACAGGAAAGGTAGCACCTTTCCTGCTCAGTGATTTTGTGGCTGTCTTCTCTTAAACCACAAGCTCTCTGGGGACAGGACTATACCTTTTCATTTTTTGAGTTCCCAGTGTCTAGCCCGGAACACTGCCTATGGTGGGAACACAATGAGTGTTTATTAGGCCAATGGATGAGTTGACCTTGGGCCTTGACCTAAGCTCAAGAGGGAAGGTCAAGAGGAGGCAGGGGCTAGAGGAAGGCAGAAGGTTATCACTCACTTTCTAGAAGGTCCTTGGGCTCCCTGACAGTGGGACCTGTTTGCCTCACTGATTGTCTTTTTTTTTTTTTTGCAGTACTAGGGATTGGACCCAGGGCCTTGCGCTTGCATGCTCTGCAAGTGCTGGACCACTGAGCTGCACCCCAGCCCATTTTTTTACTTTTTGAGACAGGGTCTCGCTAAGTTACACAGACTGCCTCTGGTCTTGAACTTGCGATCCTCCCACCTCCGCCTCCCAAGCTGCTGGGATTACAGGCGTGCGCCACTGCGCCCAACGCCCTCACTGATTGTCTTCATGCCCAATGGCAAGGCAGCCTAGCACTGAGTCTCTGGGGATTCCTGCCATCCCCCTTCACAAGAAGGGAATATTGCATCCCAGGGGCTCCTTGATTCGGCCTGCCCATCAGGGTGTGATTGGCAGTGTTGTACCCAGCAGCCCGACCCCAGAAAAATACTCCAAGACACAAACAAATGGATCTGGAGCAGAAAAGTTTATTTAGACCGGCAGGCTGGCTACTTTCAGTCCCGGGAGTGGACTTTCAGAAAGCAGCAGCCGACCCACAGTGGTTGGGGGCTTCATAGGGTAGGGGAGGAGAAGCAGAATTACAGAAGCAGAAACTTTTTTACGGTAAAAGGGTGGGGGTACAAAGTACAAAGTAAGTTTGCCTTTTCCAGAGTTTAGCCCTTTGTATGAATTCCCTGATTTTGACCGTTTACAGTTATCTAGCGACCATTTACATGTTATTTACAAGTTATCTAGCGCCTCTGCCACATTTTTCTTAACTCAGCCCTTCCGCAGGCCCAGCCATCTCATGACACACCTGCCCTTATCAGCTTTCATTGAGGGCTAATTTTTCGAGGAACCAGAGTGATTTTGAAGTGACCTAGGCCTGCTATCACAGCAGCAGAGTATCAGGAGCAGCTGGGACCCAAAAGAGGACCATCAGGACACAGTGTAGGTAGTTCATTTTGTTGTTGTTAGGTGCCGTCGAGTCAAGTCCGACTCATAGCGACCCTCAGAGGGTTTTCGATGGCTGACTGTTTCGGGATTGCCTTGGGAGTGGATTGCCAGGTCCTTCTCCCATTTTTGCGGTGCTGGGAATTGAACTTGGGACCTCAGAGACTGCAGCGCAGCGCTCTACCAACTGAGCTAAATCCCAGCCCCTGGTAGTTCATACTCATGGTAATTTGGGCTGTTCAGCAGTGCTGCCCACAGTCTAACTTAGGGACCTCTCCTTCCCCTCACTGCCACCTCACTCATGACACCTGACTCCTGCCATCACCCAGGGCTCCTGACCCCCTTTCAGCTCTGGAGGCTTCTTCGTCACTTCCTGGGGGCTTAGAGGGCCACTGGATGGTACTGTGCACCCGGCACCTCCTTTTCCCAGATGGCTATGCCCACCCCCAACTACACTGGGGGCTGTCAGAGATGACGGTCCTCTGCTAGGTCAGCCATAGCCCCAACTCCTAGCCAGAGCTGATGGGCTCAGAGTGGGTGCACACCAAAGGTGGCCCAATTAGAGTTCCTTCCAGGAACAGAAGGAAGGGGCCCTCGTGTGTCTCTGTTGGCGACAGCTGTGGCTTGTGAGGGGCTGTGCTCCTTATTCCTGGATGGAAGAAGCCAGAGAGGAGGAGATAGATATGTAGAAAGACAGAGGTCATGGAGGGCCTGCTTAGGATCCTCTCTGGTGCCCCCTACTGATTGGCTGGTCTGGTCCTCAGATTCTGGAAGATTCTCTGGCTACTCACTTTTGAGTCATTTACTTATTTTCCTATACTTTTTTTTTTTCTTTTTATCTTTAAGATAGAGTCTCACAAACTGGGCGGTGGTGCACACCTGTAATCCCAGCGGCTCAGGAAGCAGAGGCAGGAGGATAGCAAGTTCGAGACCAGAGGCAGTCTGCATAACTTAGCGAGACCCTGTCTCAAAAAGTAAAAACTGGGCTGGGGATGCAGCTCAGTGGTTGAGCACTTGCAGAGCATGCAAGCGTGAGGCCCTGGGTTCAACCCCCAGTACCACACACACACACACACAAAAAAAAAAAAAAAAAAAAAAAAAAAAAAAAAAAAAAAAAGAAAGAAAAAAAAAGAAAAAAGAAAAGAAAAAGAAAAAGAAAAAAAGATAGAGTCTCACTATGGAGATCAGGCTAGACATCAACTCACAATCCTCCTGCCTCAGCTTCCCAAGTTCTGGGATCACAGGCACACACCATCACACCAGGCTTCTGATATTATTTGTGTTAGTCTTTATCACTTAAAATCAAAAGAATCCTGACTTGTTTTGGTCTCTTTCCATTTTATCTAATAGAACTCAGCCCCTTTTTTCTCAGTTCCTTCTGCCAGAAATCTCTAAACACCACGGTATTGTCAGGTCAAATTCCCTTGTACATAAGGTATTTGAGAAAACTTTGTGCTGAAGACTGACTGGGAATGTGGCTTGTAGTTGATCAAGCATGGAGGTTTCTGTCATCACAAACAAAACAGAACCTGTTGCCTTGCTGATCAGTGTATGTTGGGGATTTTTAAAATAATATTTCCCAGCTAGGGTCCCTCATGACAGCTTGAGGGGCTGACCCCTAGCTGACCCCAGGGCTCATCTCCCTCACTCAAAACAGCCCCTCCCATCGAGTGAGCAAAGATGGCCCCCGGCCAGCTTGACCAGCCTCAACCACCATAATTTTGATTGGCTCCCCTCACCACTGTGCAGG